>OY728140.1:984758964-985358964 GCA_963277665.1 Viscum album | reverse complement strand
ATGAAAACCTTATCCCTTTCATTAATTCACAAATAATGAAATATATTCTATAATGAAATTATCTATTACTCATCTAGAAATGAATTTTTAGTCCCATTTAATGATGGAGGTTGTTGATGCATAAAGTGGTCTAACATTGTTAGACATCATTTTAGATTATTAGACTGATCCATACATGAAAGGTTGTTTCTTATATGATAAGTCATTTATCCCAATATATTTACAAGTTGTTCAAATCCATTTTTTGTAACGCCCTGACCCCAGTTACCCAGAGTCGGTGCATTATTACATAACATTGGCATGATCACAAGAAATATCAAGTCTCGAAAGAACAATTAGTTTAGTAGCCTTGGAATAACTAGATACATTCATAAAGTTTACATTACATCATAAAATGAAAAACTACAACAATATAGTCTCCATAGTCCACACTCTTATCCCCTCATACTATCCCAGTAGGTCATTCATAAAATACTTCTTCACATCCTGGGAAAAATAAAACATAGAAAGGGGTGAGCTCAAATGCCCAATAAGGATAATATTATAGCATAAACTTTCATAAATAAGCATAAACATTTAAGGCAATGTATAACTAAAACAAAATCCTTTTAAAACTTGAACTTCAGAATAATATGGTAGAAATAAAATGAAATAATTCCATATACTTATTCACATGGGTATTCTACTAGTCGAATAATCACATGCAATATCAATAACCACTTTCATAATGATGGAATGCATAATGCTAGACTATCATAACCACATAGCCAAGGCCTCATTCCAAGACTACAAATAAGATTTTTTCAAGGCCTTATGACAAGATACTAGTTTTTCTCATGAGAACTACCAATGCATCAAAGAGATATAGCAGGCTCCACCCGTCACTTATTAAGTCTAATGCATTCCTCATATGAATAGGTTTAAACATAACATAAACATTCGTATTAAAAATAACATATGAAATGTCAATACTTTCTTCATAAATCATGAATGGTATAAAAATTACACATCCACAGTAAAAAATATCACAAAACCATCAATACAACATGGAAGTTTTGTATCATAATAAATCAACTCCAAATAAACTTAAAATCCATCAAAGGATATTGACATAGATGAAATCAAAACTCTTTTTAGAGAAATATCTCTTTCTATTTTTAAATCATTTAAGAGTAATATATTTATAAAATAAAATATTTTCTTTGAAAATATTCTTATAAGCTTCTAAGGGAAGCTTCTAAGATTTTATAATAGTGGAAAATAGATACACCCTCCGTATAAGTTAAAAAAAATTCTTACATTAATTATGTCAAAAAGGTTAAAAAGGACCTTGTTTGGATAACAAATCATGGTGTTCGCAAACCGCATAGTATCCCAACTGCACTATGCGGATCGTAAAGGAGGTTTACGAACAAAGAAGCATGATACATGATCCACATAGCGAAATTAGTTCATAGGAGGGTCTTAATTCATGGGAGTATATTCATTTTAAAATTTAGTCCATGATTTAAGGATATGTATAGGGTTTTAGATTGCAGATGACATTGGCCGCCACAAAGGATAATGACTTTCTATGTACCACATAGAAAGTTTATGGTGAAGTCAATGTTTTGGATATTTTTGATTATAAGGTTTTTAGGATTTATTTTCTTAAAAAAGGACCATAATAACATCATTAGAGAGAGGGAATTTTATTATATAAATCATAATTGGAAGAATTCAGGTAAGTCCTAAGTAGTTCAAGAGGGAGAAATTTTGCAACGGAGAAGGGTTGCGTGAGGGAGGATTCTGTGAAGGAGGAAGTATTTCATGAGGAATAAATTCCATAAAGGAGTTATTTTGAAAGAAAGTTCACATAAGGGAGTTTTTGGTTCACTTTATCTCGCAAAGTAAAAACGAGTTCACCGAGCGTCATTCATCCAAAAAGCAAAGGTAGTCCGCAAAGCTAGCATAGTTCATGGAAGTTGTTTGTAGGACATTGTAGTCCAAAAAGGAGAATAAGTTCGCGAAGTGAAGGAAGTTCATGAGGATAAGGTAATTCACAAAGAAATGGGAGTCTTCAAAGCATAGGTAGACTGCAAAGCACTCACACTAAGTGGTGCAAGGTAGTTATTGTAATATGTGGTTTGTAAAGTATGTGTTTTGTGGAGGAGGTTTCCACAAACGGAAAATGCATCTTTCAAAATGAATCTCTGCAAAGAAATCATTACACAGATAAGCGTATTTAAACTTTTAGGATTAACCAATGAACTATATCATTTTCATATATGAATTCTAAAGAATAAGAAAAAGATACAGGATCTGTAACCTCTATATTCAAGGAAGTGAAAGTAAGACTTGGTATCACTTGTAGATCATTCCAAATAGGTGGTAATTTTTGTTTATACAATTAAAAGAAGTTTGTTCCAGTTGTCTAGAAAGTGGAAGTGCTACATCCAGGTGTTTTTGCAGAAGTGAAGGATCATCCCAGAAATAACTTCAAAAGATCATCTAAATACAATTTAGGATCTTTTCATTATTGATAATGAATGGACCTACATGTCCATTAAATATGTGAGAATCCTTTCCAAAGTAGTGAGAAAAGGAAGAGGAAGAAGGTGATCCTTTCTACCTGTAGTGATCTAGTGAAAGAGATATTGAGGGAGAGACCCTTGGGAAGTAGTGATATGTCCCTAAACATTGTAAATGTTGTGATACTAGATATAAAAGTGATCTAACTTGAACCATGTGTAGGAAATGATCCTTAGTGTATTTGGTACATCATCACATTATCAATTGTATGCTCCTTGGATGTAGCCCAATGTGGGCGAATCAATTAAAAATATGTGTTTCCTTGTGTTTTCCTACCTGATTTACTTTATATAAATTATTATCAAATAAATTTTGAAAGGATAAGATAAATATAAAAACTAAAGAGAAAATAAAGGGACCATTATAATTAAGAGTCCAATATCCAGTGGGGTAGGAGGAATTTCAAATATAATATTCATACCATGATTTACCCCCCTCAAGGTTTTTAGTCCCAATTTAGACCTAATAATTGTTATTCGAGCATTGTTTTATTTTATCAAAATTCTTTTCTCCAAATTGGTTCAGTAAATTTTTGAAAGTAGAGTTTCTGTTTTCTCTTATCTTGGAGTGCCATGGAAAAAGAAAGAACTATAAAGAAGAAGCAGAAGTTAAGTGGTATTAATCAGTGTAGAAGTGTCTATGGAAAAAGTGTAATTCAGTTTATGGAAACCTATAATCAAATAATTAATGGTTTTGATGAATCATGAAACGAAAATATATACTCACTCAATGATGATTAAAATACCGATGATGAAGAAATTCCATGAAGGAAAAAAGTGGAAGTTTTACATGAAACAAAGAAATTGGATAAAAAATTGGATGAATAAATTAAATCTAAATATATCTCGATCCAAGTGTAGGAAATTTAAGTCAATAAGATACAAGGATTAAATAAAAGTCTTGTTGAAGTGGCCACAGATCTAAAAGAGAAGAATGATTACCAAGCAGGAGAATTACAAAAACTGAGAGATGATGAAATGGGAAATAATATAGACTTAGATAAAAGTAAAAATTTGAAATCTAGAAATAATGAATTTTCTTTACACTATCTGAACTAGTTTAGGATAAGAAAAAGATACAATAATAGAAGTTATACTATAATGATTCAGTTTCTCAAATGAATTATAAGATAAAGGTAAAATCAACATGATGGATAATCTCTCCTGAAAATTGGAAGATGAGATGACTAAAGGGAATAATATTAAGAGAGAACTTAATGATCAACTTGAATCAAGGGATAATAAGATTCATCAATTGGGAGAAGATATTAAATTAGTTATAAAATAAGTGGATAAATCTAATTCCAAAGGCAATCCCAAATTTAAGGATTCTTTGAATGAAATATTTGATTATCTTTTGTCATGTGATAATGAAATGAAAAGAAAATATGCTACTTCAGAGAAAAAACATGAAACAATTATCTTATCCCAAAGGCCCTGAAGTTTTGTAAAATCTATTATTGTATATGATAACCCTCTCCCATTCAATCCAGGAAAATATCCATGAATAGTTCCATTAATAGGAAAAATCCTACAGATACTGGATATAGAACTAAAAAGGATTTTATAGGAAGTAATGAATATATGTGCTATTTCTATGGGATTCATGGTCCTATTTCAAGTTTTTGTTTTGAGGAATTGGAATATATTTCATATTTTGAAGATATAAATATTAATAAATCTAGGAATAAATAGAAAATTATTTAAAAGTATGAATGATAATGTATCTAAAACGAATGTAGTCATCAAATTATATTATTGTGGAAGATAGGGACACACCATGAGTATGTGTCAAGAAGCATGTGAGATCAATGTAAGAAGGATAACTCTAGATGCATCAATATATCGGCTGATAAATGATGAAATGAAGTATGTATTTATTTGAAGATGTTTTATATATGTTAATCAAGGTATTTTAGAAATACATTGCAGTAAGAAGAAATGAGAAAAAGAAAATGAACCCAAAAGGTGATCCCAAACTTTGACAACCTATATTGGAAGAAAACATGATAAGTTGAAAAATAGGTTTACAACCTTAGGAAAATAAAAATGAGATCAATGAAAGGTGTATTAATAAACTTCTCTATTACACTCATAACATATCTCATGGAATTAATGTGAACTAATCTGGAAGAAAAAGGGAGGAGATACTCCAATTGTGATAAAGAAGGATGTAAATTCAGTGTAAGACTCAACCCCAAAAAGAAAGGTTGATGTGACTTGAATAATTGATAAAAGAAAAATGAATAAATAATTCCTTAAAAAAATTCACATGTCATAACACATGGAGAAAAGTGAAGTAAAGAGAAATATCCCTCCAATAGAGGAATAATAAAGAACAGAAGACAAGTGGAAAGATTTATTCTCAAATAAAGAGTCATGAAAAATGGTATATTAGTGGAGCATCAATGAATGAAATTTATACTAATGGGTTTAAACCCCAGATTGTGAAAAAGGCCAAGCCTACATAATCTAAATATTATAATAAGAATCATCTTGTGGGTAAATAATATTTAGTATTATGTCTAAAAATAGTTGAAGTTAGTTAGGTAGTTGGAACAAGCAAAAAAAAAGAACAATGCTTTTCAAGAAAGTATCAAAGGGTTGATCTATCAGGATTGGCCAAAATCCTATTATTGAGGATTCTAGAGGGATCCCTCTCCCCATGCATTAAATGTTTCTAATATCTATTGGATGTTGTGAAGTAATAAGGGGGTGATACAATTCATGGGGTGTGTGTATTAAAAAGGGAACATGTGCATTAACTGAATGAGATAAACACAATAAGAAGAATCCAGAATCTTGAAATTTGCATATGGTATCAAAATCAATAATTGGTGTTACAAAATAAACTTATTTTTCAAAAATTTTCATGGATGTTTCGTACTGTAGAGAAAGGGAGATTATATGATGAAGAGCATGATGTGAAATTGAAGATCTATTAAAGTTATACTTGGATGATCTAATGGTTCCAAGTCGCATTGAATATATAATAATTGGTATCATTCCCCAGTTTTGGTGTTAGTTTTCAACCAAGAGAAGAATGATTGGGGTATAGTTGAAAACATTCATTTATTTCATGATTATCTATTTTTTTCTAACAAAATGGTATCAACTGACTATTTTCAGGACACCAAGAAGTTGAGGGAGAAGATCAACAATGTTTTCAAAAAGTGGTCTTACCATTCTAAAGAGTAATTCAACTTATGGATTCATCTTAGTAATCTGTATTAATGATTTGAATCATTCCATATATATAGGATTTCAGGGATATATGGTGATAAACACTCTTGGTTATATAATTACCATCCGACAATAGTGTCCTTTGAAGAATTAAGGAAATTCAGACTGCTTGAATCATTGTAACGATAAATAAGAATATTAATTAGATCTTTAAAAGTGTTAAAAGAACCAAAGTTTCAATATGAGGTTGATAAATTGAGTTAAAGGTGAAATTTTATATAGTTGACATAGATAGATGGTCTCCATATTTCAAACTATGGTGTCTCATGTACTAAGAAGAAGTGTATGATCAAAATGAGAAAGTAATTTTTCTTTTTCTAGATTTCTGGAGATAGAAGAATAATGTGTGTCCTATCATTATTTTATAAATTATTGAAAATATGATGCACATAGATCATTAATTAATGGATAGAACGTTCATAAATAAAGGAACCCCTTATTCAAATTCTATGAGATAATGGAAAATTTAAGTGAAGTTCATTCTTATTATTCATTTTGATAATTCAAGTTCTATAAATCTTAGAAAAAATCCAGTCTGTCACTCAAGGAAAAAAACATTGAAATCATATATCATTTTATCAAGGAGAAGGTAGAGTATGGTCTTGTGAAGTTAGAGTATGTTCCTACCGAACTAAAAATTGTAGACATTATGATGACGGCCTTACACAAAGAATATTTTGAAGGTTATTGATTTGATCTTAGAGTTCATTCGACTCCCCACACATAAAAAAGTGTGGATGTGGGACCCTCTCTCCCCAAGGTATGGTATATTTTTCCTTAATATGTTAATTTGTGTTATTTACCCTATTTCAGACCACAAAGGAGTGACCTTCAAGTTTTTTGAAAAAGGGGGACAAATTGTGGCTATAAAAGGGAAGAAAATATCTTAATCAATATAGGAGGTGAATCTAATAGGGGGAGTGGTGAAGTCGGGGGATTTTTAAATCCAACGATGCTAAAGGTGTTTGATCAAAGTTTATATATCATGTCAGATGGGGTTCATGATGAAATTAGTTAAGTAGTTTTGAATGAAGTCATTCATTGATGAACTTTTCATTCTAATATTGTTTCTCATGCCGAGCATAGATCATGTAGTCTTAGAGTACGTATTGAGAAAATATTTGATCACTATCTAAATCACGATAATAAAATTTTGGAATATGATGGAAGAAGCTTTAATGATGTATCAAATTGTGAATTGTTTTCAACAAACCCAAAAGAGGATATTGCTGGGAAAAAATCCCTCAAGGAATCCACTCTATTTTTTTGGGGTGATTGTGTTTGTTGATAAAGCCAGATGATCACGTTTCAGTATGGTTGTTTTGGATGAAGTAGATGTTTAAGGTGGTGCAGTTTCCTAGAGTTTTCCAAATTTTTGAGCCTCAAAATCATGAGTTTCATTTATAGAAAAGGATTTTTTTCCTATAAAGGAGTTTGTGTACTAAAAAGCATGGTGTTCGTAGATTGTATAGTAGTGAAGCTATTCTATGTAGACTAAAATGGAGGTTCATGAAGAATTAAGTGCACTATGTGATATGTGTAGAGAAATTAGTTCATGGAAGGCTCATTGTTTGCGGATTAAAGACATGATTTAAGTATACATAAAGGGTTTTTTTTGTGGAATACATCAACTGCCACAAAGGATAATGGTGTTATGTAGACCACATAGCATGTTGACGGTGAAGGTTTTACTACATTATATTTTAGGTATTTATGATTAATGGGGTTTGAGGGATTTATTTTCCTATAAAAAGGACCCTAGTCACATCAATAGAGAGAGAGAATTTCATTAGATAAATCATCCTTGGAAGAATTCAGGTAAGTCCAAAGTAGTTCATGAGTGAGAAATTCTGTGAAGGAGAAGTGTTTTGTGAGGGAGGATTCCAAGAAGGGGGAAGTAGTTAATGAGGAATTAATTCCTCAAAGGAGGTAGTTTTCAAACAAAGTTCATAGAAGGGATTTTGATGGGCATTTTAGTTCTAAAAGTAAAAAGGAGTTTTCAGAGCATCATCCATCAATGAAGATAAGGTATTCCCCAAATCTATCATAGTTCAAGAACGTTATTTTTGGGACACTGTATTCCACAAAGGAGAATTAGTCCTCGAAGTGAAGCCAGTTCTTTAGGAAAAGGAAGTTTTTGAAGCGAATAGAGTCTGCAAACTGCAAGAATACCATGAAACACTCACACTAATAAATGAAAGGTAGTTTCTTAAGTAGGTGGTTTGCGAAGTAGGTGGTTCATGAAGGAGGTTTCTGCAAGGGGAAAATTCAGTTCTTGAATAGAATCTCGACAATGAAATCAGTATATGGAGAAGTTTATTTTATATTTTAGGATTAATCAGTGAAAAATATCATTTTTATATATAAATTCAAAAGAAGAAGAAGATAGATAATCTGTATCATTAGACTGTATTTTTAAGAGTTTTTCTTCTATTAAATTTAACATAGTGAAAGGAAGACTTGGAATCTCTTGAATATATTTCCAAATAGAAGGTAATTAATGTTTCTACAATAAAGGGAAGTCTATTCCAGTTGTCTGGAAAGTGGAAGTACTGCATCTAGGTATTTTTATAGAAGTGAAGGAGCATCCCAGAAAGGTCTTCAACAGAGCATCTACCTATAATAGAGGATGCATTCATTATTGATAATTAAGGGACCTACATATCCATAAACTATGTGTGAATCATTTCCAGAGAAGTGAGTAAAGGAAGAGGAAGAAGGTGATCCTTTCCACTGGAAGCAATCAAGAAAAATAGATATTGATGGAGTGACCCTTGGGAAGCAGTGGTTATCCCTAAACATTGTAAAGGTAGTGATTCTATACATTGAAGTGATCTAGCCTAAACCATGTATTAATAGTGAGCCTTAGTGGATTTGGTATATCGACACATTTCCAATTGCATGCTCCTTGGACATAGCCCAGTGAGGGTGAACCAAGTAAAAATCTATATGTCCTTATTTTTCTGTCATTCTTTACTTTATATGAATCATCATCAGATAAATTTGGAAAGGAAAAGATCTATATAAACACTAAATATAAAACAAAGGGACCCTTATAATTAAGTGGTGGAGATCCAGTGGGGCAGGAAGAATTTCAAAAAGAATATTCATACCATGATTCACCCCTTATCAGGGTATCTAGGCCCCTTTTGGACCTGACATATTGTTTATTCTAGATTACTCAATGTGGTGTGAAGAAGTGGGGGAGGAGGTTCCCCTTTATAATTGAGGTGATGTGAAATTTTGAAATTTATAAAAAGAATAAATTATAATAAATTCATTCTCATACTAAATGCCTCAAAATGTAAAGGTATTAGAATATAATGTAGGATAGGGTTATAGTCTCATCAAACAATATAATTTAGACAAGTCTTGGTATCATTTTAAACCTCATCATTTTGATTACTACCTAGGTTAATTATTTTTTACCTTAATGATAACCACTATTTTAATCATTAAGGGTTAATAACATTAATATAAACAGGAAAGTCACACATAAATGTACCTTATATGATGTTTTAAATTATATTACATTCACATGGAATAATATAAGTTTTTTATGAATTTTAAATTATTTAATAATATATTATTTTGATAAATTATCATTAATATCAATTTTGACACTATTCATTTAATTTGACTTTGAATACATCGATAAAAAGGTGTAATTCGAATATAATTATTTTAAACTGATCTAATATGCCATATATATAGAAAAATTGTTTCACACATTAACTCATTCAAATTATATCAAAATTAATATGTTTAAAAATCATTTATTTTATTTTTATGTCAATTAATTAAATACTGTATTAGAATCACATAGGAAGTAAAAGTAATTATACAATTTATAAAAATTAAAAATAAATTTATATAATAAAAATAATTTCATTAATCTCAAAATAGATTTGTAGGTTCCTTCATATCTTTCTTTTTTTCCTATCTGGAGACATAAAAGATATTAAAAACATAGAGTTATATTCTGTAATTATATTTGATTTAAATAATATATAAGTCATTTTAATTAAAATTATTACAGTAAACAACTCAAATTATAGATTAAGGTGACAAGGGTCTAATTATATTCATCCAATAATAATTATAATGAACAATTTTGGCCTTATGACTTAGTTTTATCCTTAATTGACCCAATTTACCCTTTACCGAGGTGATAAATATTTATCATGATTACTATTCATTTTGAAAAAAATAAAAGGACCCCAATTAAAAAATTTTAACCTTATAATTATAAATATTTAATTTATTTTATAAAATTCAATACCTACAAGTGTAAAAAATTAATTTTAAAAGATGTGTGCAAAACGTGACAAAAATTGCTTTTAGAAAATGCAGTTTTTAAGAGTAAAATTAGATTTATTCTAATCCCATGAATAATAAAAATATTTTATTAATGTTAAAATATTTTATTGAATATATTATATATTCATTTCATTAAAATCATTCACCACTAGTGGTTAATTTAATTTATTATGATATAAAAATATTGCACGCATAATCTTTTTCCAAAAAAACACTTCTTCTAATTTTCATTAAAATGTTTATTTCTAATCAATTGATAACCAAATACTTTATTTTATAAATTTATAAACTATATATTTTTCAAAATTTATTTAGTCCCATTTATAACTGCTGAAATTCACTATTGTGGGTGCTTTTAAATGATGTGTAATTTTTACTTCTTTAGTGTAATAGAGTGGATGAACAAGGTCATCTCTCAAAGGAGAAAGTAAATTTAACAATATATTAAAGGTGTTTTGAAAATAAAATAAATTAACATAAAAAACTAGTTAAAAGGATGAGGGTTTGTTTATCATTTATAAGAATATAAGAAGTATGTTAGAAGAAAATTTTATAGTTTTTTACTTTTTGTTTTTGAAATGAGATCAAGAAAACACAACAAGAAGATGTTTTTTTAGAAAACAAATTAAAGGTGTAATCGATCTAAATCTACCTATTCACTTACTTATTAATTATTACCATTTAAATTAACATCCACTTAATTATGATCCCCTAATTTGTTAACCCCCAAACCTTATGAGAATTAACTTTACCACAAAGATGAAAAGAGTTAAAGCCTAGGCTAGCTTCAGAATGTGCAATTGAAACACCTTGCTTTGATTGTATTTATAAGTCTTGATTATTATCAGTGGTAAATTAGAGAATAAATACATTCTATAAATAAGGATGAATTGAGTTTAGGAATTTTATTTGAACTCTAAATGTTTATCCCATGTGGTTTTGTTTTACTGATTAAGGTTTTACTCTCACAATTCAAACAATTATCGACCTTGCATGTTTAATAGATCATATTAAGTGTATTATAGTTTCTCACTGATTCAAAATAAAGAAATGAATAAGGTAATAGGTAGATCTATTACTAAAAAAACTACTCTTTTATGGGTGTTGTAGTCATCATAGAAATGTTTTGCATTTGCAAAGGTCGTGGAAGGGGTATAACCCAATAACATTTCTAATCTGGATTTCTAGACCAAATATGAAGATTAAGTGAAGAAGAAAATTGAAAATAATAGAATAAATGGAAGATAAAATAATATTTTATTGAATGAACAACAATATTACAACAAATAATACGAAGATATAAGTATTTTGGAGGAGATCCTAAATTGATATATTTCCTCCACTAATGTAGAATTTAATTAGAAAGGAACTAATTATTCTCTACTAAAAATAATTTATGGAACTTCCAACCCCATTCAAATGAGAAAAACACATATTTATAGAGTATAGGGGAGGGTAGGTTACATGTGGTTCCAAGTGTGAATGGGTAAATTCATCTAATTATTTTATTCCAAGTGTAAATTCCTGTTTGACCTTCAAATGTGTGAACCCACTATCATTACAAAAGGTTGATTTGTGTTAAATTTTTTTCTTGATATTATCTCCAAATTTGGGCCCAATCCAAGAACGTTTGAGGAATTTATGACCCAAATGTAGAACTGATGTCCAATCTAGCAAGTCCAGCCCATATTTGAATTCATGGATCATTTACTCCAACCGAATGCATGATTTAGCTCCAATTTCTTGAATGAAAGTAGTATCCCATTAATTTAATAACACATTTTAAAAAATTTAAGTTCAAATAATACATATAAAAATATTTATTTCTGCATTACTATAGTGAACTTTAAAGGGTGAAACAAGAATTTTCATTAAATTTTCAAATGAATGGTCTAATCCCAAATGTTTTATAAATAAAAATATTTAATGCAATGTAAGAAAATTATATCATTCATTATCAATAAAATAATCAATAAAATTGTGTTTTATCAGCTCCCCCACACTTACCCTTTTGAACTCCTAGGCAAAGTCACATATCATGTATTCAAAAAAAATTGTGACAAGATATGCATTTTCATATTCCTCAATCCATAGTGACAATATAGGAAAAGTAAGTTTCCCATTAGAAGTTAATATCAATAAATTAAAAATTAATTGCCTCCTAAATTGTATCAAAATAAAATCCTATGAGATTAATGACACTAATTATAGAAAAATAAGTTATGGGTCCACCATGACATTAATTCCCCATGTGTGTGTGTGCCATCCATTTCAAGCTCATATCTCCACCCTTAATTCAGTATATTGAGGTCAAGTAAAATAATTCTTCTTACCTGGTTTAATTCACCAAACCTATTCTACATTCATTTGAAATAAAATTTCAATACCCACTCACTTATTCATTCCCAAAAGTTAGACCTTAAGATCACGACCTAGATATCCCCATGTGTTGTACATTTCATCACTCCCCTCTTTATTAAAAACAACATTTTTTTGATTTTTTGTTTTTGTTTTAAGGGTGTAAAACTGGATAATATTAGGTAAACATGGATAGGTCATTTTGGTATAGTAATAAAATTAATTATAAGATAAATGAGAATATGAAACAACCATTGATATAAGATTATTTTTATTACCTAAATTGGATAAACCTTCAATTGAGTAGGAAAAATTTCACAAGTCATGGTTGCATGAAATTTTTTGTGAATAAATCAATGATATAATTTACCATAAAAAAATATCCCAAATAAGGGTGTCATAATATAAAAGGTTTTATAATGGCATAACCAATCATATCATCGACGACTTTGATTTTAAAAAAAATCATCCCTTAATAATGAAATCTTTCTCATTCTTATCATGCCACCAATGAATTTTGAAAATAATAATATTCTATATGTTCCATATAGAAATGAGAATGTTACATGATATGTTTATTTATTTATTTATTCTTTGTTTTTTTTTGTTTTTTTTTTTGTTTTTGTTTTTGTTTTGTTTTTTTTAAAAAATTTACCAAAAAAATAACACAAAAGACATAAAAAACTCACAAATGAAAATCCTAAATATATACCCAAAAATGTTTCCCCTCCGCCACACTTAAAAATATTGATTTGTACCCAATGTGAACCTATGAGATTATATGTTCACATGAAATGTATAACTTTAATAGGACAAGTAATATAAAAGTGAAAGGGTTAGGAACAACCTAATATTTTCATATGATGATAGGGTCATACAGTGTGATGAAATCAACTACATCGATAGGAATTCCCTCTATGTGTTGCTTCAATCATTTTCCATTTACTTTAAAGATTCTTCTAGTTTCCTCTTGTGTGATCTCCACTACACCATAAGGAAAAACATTAGATACAATATAAGGACCTAACCATCTGGAACACAACTTACCAGGCATTATCTTCATTCATGAACTATATATTAGAACTTTACCTCCTACAAAAAACTCCGTTTATTGGATCATTCTGTCATAATATGTTTTTGATCTTTCCTTGTAGAGTATTTAGTTCTCATATGATGACAATAGAATCTTCCCAAGCTCTTGCATTTGCAACTTCTTTTGAATTCCATCTTGGGATAAGTCCATGTTTCATTTCTTTGTAGCCCAATAAGATCGATGCTCGACTTCCATGAGGAGATAAAAAGATCTCCCAAAAACAATATAAAATGGGGAAATACCGATGGGGGTCTTGTATTAAATCCTATAATCCCACAACATGTTATCCAAGCACTTTCTCTGATCTTTCCTATTCATCGGCACAATTGTTTTCCAAAATTTGTTTCAACTCCCAATTTGAAACCTCACCCTTTACATTTGTTTGGGGGTGGTATGGTGTTGATCTTTGGTGTGTTACCCCATACTTTTGAAGTAGGGAACTCAAATTACAATTGCAAAACTGTGTCCCTTGGTCACTTATGATGGTTTTTGGTACTCCAAACCTATAAAAAAAATACATTCTTTGAAAAAGTACACTATAACATGAGAATCATTAGTCATGGTGGCCTTATCCTCTACCCATTTTACCACATAATCAAAAGATTAAAAAATGTACAAGAAACCAAATGAACTTGGAAAATGAACCATAAAATTGATTCCACAAACAACAAAAATCTCACATAATAATATGGGTTATTGGGGTATCTTGTGTCTCCTCAAAATGTTTCCAGTGTGTTGTCAATGTGAGCATGACTTTTAGAAAACACGGGCATCATGGAATAAGATAGGCCAATATAATCTAGAGTTTAAGACTTTCCTAGCTATCCATTGGGGTCCAAAGTTTCCTTCATTGGGGTACACATTAAATTGTATGGAAGAAATGCAGAATAGACTCAAATTCATGATCCAAAATACACCTCATAATAAATTTATCAATGCACATGTGTTAGAGGTACGAATCATCCAAAACACAAAATCTTGACTCACTATTTAACTTTTGGACTTGATGTTTCTTTAAATTTTTAGGAATTTCAGAGGTAACAAGGTATTTAACTAAATTATCATACCAAGGATGCATACTTAAGATGCAATAAAGATGCTCATCGGGGAAAGTGTCTTGAAGTGGTACTTAGTCCAATGTGTCATCCTCTAATGTGTGAGTAATCCTACTCATGTGGTCCACCACCATGTTTTATAAACCCTCCATATCCTTTATATCAGTATCAAATTATTAAAGGAGGTGCATTAATTGGATAAGGTTGGGCTTCGTATTTGGATTTTTCAAGAGGTACCTCAGAGCTGCATGGTTAGAAAAAAAACTACTTTAGATCCCAATAAATATGAACGAAATTTATCAAAAGGAAATATGATGGAAATAAAATCATTTTCCATGATTTTTTAGTTTTATTGGGTTGAATCCAATATCCTAAAAGAATAGTCCATCACATGTGAACTTCCCTCCACCCTTTGGGATAAGACATCTCCAAATGTGAAGTTTGAAGCATCACACATAAGATCAAATGGAATGTCCCACCGTGGGGGCATCATGATTGGTAGAGTGTTCAGATGCTTCTTTTTCTCATCAAAGTAATTACTATAAGAATCATCAAACATAAAATCAGAATCATTTTGAATAAATCATGACATAGGAAGAAAAATATTTTTGAAATCTTGGATAAAGCGCCGATAAAATCCTACATGTTCTAGGAAAGATCTAACATCACACACACATTAAGGATAAGGTAAGGATGAAATAATATCAACCTTATATCTATAAACCTATATCGCATGTTTTGACAATAAATTCCTAAATACAGTTTCATGCTCTACCATGAAATGACACTTTTCAAAGTTCAAGACCAGATTCTTCTCAATACACTAATTCAACTCCTTTCCCAAACTAAAGATACATTAATAAAATTAGGATGCATACACTATAAAATCATCCATAAATACCTCCATGAAGGTCTCAATGAAATCAGAAAAAATACCCACCATGCATCTATGGAAGTTACTTGGGGCATTGCATAGTCCAAATGGAATCCTTTGGTAGAAAAATGTACAGAATGGATAAGTGAATATTCTCTTCTCCTGATCCTCCGGAGCTATAAAAACCTAAAAATATCTAGAAATACTATCCAAGAAACAATAATGCATTTTCCCAGTTAGTCTCTCAAGAATTTGATCAATAAATGGGAGGGGGAAATGGTCCTTACGAGTGGATTGATTTATCTTTCTATAATAAATACACACATTCCAATTATTTTGGAACCTCATTGGAATTAATTCCTCTCTCTCATTTCTAATAACCGTAACACCACTTTTCTTAAGAAAAACCTGAATAGGAATCACCCCCTGAGAATATGAAATGGGATAAATAATACCTGCCTCGAGAAAATTTTCAACTTATTTTTTAACAAATTCCAGAAGAGTTGTATTCAGTCTTCTTTATGGATGCCTAACTGGTTTATCCCCATCCTCCAGAAAAATCCTATATATGAAAATGGAGGGGTTAATATCTGATATGTTAGCTAAGGTCCATTTGATTTCCTTAATGATCTCCCTTAAAAGATTCAAAAGTTTTTCTTGATGTTCAAAAGGAATATTTTTAATAATGATAATAGGTAATCTCTCACCACTTAATAAGTAGGATTATTTGAGATTCGGTGGTAATGGCTTGAGTTCCAAAGAAGGGGGGGTGCTTTATGGATGGAGACATTGAAGGAATTGGAATACAAACACAATGAACATCAGTAGCAGAATATACATCATCAAAATAAAATAATAATGCCTCAAATCCATCATCATAATCAATAGACAAGTCCTAATCAGAGTGAGCATGATCAAAATCAAAATTTGAATCCATTTCAAAATAAAATCTAATCTAGGTATTTTCATTATAAACATGTGTGGAAGTGATCTTAGACATCAAACTATAACCAATACTCATAATCTAACTAATTATAGTATACTCAAAATCCATGGGGTTTTTATTTGGTGGTTCAAAATGGGAGATAACAAAAGAAGAATGGTCCTCTGAGGGGTACTTTATGGAGTCCATAACATTAAATATCACAAATTCATCTCCAAACTCCATGTAAAGTGTACCCTCATGGACATTTATGATAGTTTTTATAGTTTTGAGGAAGTTCCTACCTAAGATAATGGGAGCACGATAATTTACATAATCTTCCTCCATGTTAAGTACATAGAAATATGCTGGAAATATCATGTCTCTTACCTAAAAAAGTACATCCTCAAGGACTTCTACTAGATATTATATAGCTCTATTTTCCAACTGTACCACTTTTCTCATTGGATTTGACTCACCAACCAATAAAGAATAGAATACAGAGTGAGGCATCAAATTTATGGAATCACATAAATCACATAAAGAATCAGAAAGTGTAACTCCCCTATTGTTTATGGTATGATGAATGTTATTGTATCCTTGCACTTTGTTGGAATTTATTGAGTTGGTGCAGTGAGTGCTGACACATTCCTCGAGGTTTTATTGATGGATTCAATAAGGGTGATGCTTATCTCCATGTAACACCCCTGGAAAAGGGAGACTTAAAAGGATAAATGTTACTACCCATGTCAAAAAGGTGCACCTTTCTTTTAGGGAGCCTATGTCACGACCCATCCCCCGAGGCCCATGTCATAACTACCCCAAGCCCACCTTCCATAGGCCAGGGGCTGGCGACTAGCACCAAAGGCGTAAATCCCTATATCTTGAAAGGCATTGCCTTTATAAAAAGTAAACATACACAACCAGAGTACAAGCGGAAGAAAACACTAAGTAAAAACTGTATAACAAAAGAGTGTTCTGAAGGTAAATGGGCTGGAAATACATGCCCAATAGTAAAGTACAATACAATTGAAAAGCTAGTACAACTAAAGAAAAGAATTAAGCAGCTACTGGGTCATCCTCCGGCATTCCCACCTGAAGGGTGGGTACAGATGGCCTCTTCAGCACCCCAAGTCCATCCGTCTTCTCCATGTACATCTTGCCGAGTGGTCCACCTCTGGGTACTGTCCAATACTGCTACTCTCGGCCCCGATCAGCGCTGTCCATTTTCTGCAACCAACACAACGAGGTGCGGGCATAACCTGTGTAGGGGTGAGTATAATGATACTCAGTAGGGACCCCGAGACCTTTAAGGTCTCACAAAATCCAACAAGGATAACCACAAAGTAAAGAAATCAACGGATAACCATTACTTAGGTATATTCCCATAAATATACCTAAGTTATCAAGTAAGCCATCTTAATCATGAGGAAAATACAAAGGTCATTGACTCAGCTCAAACCAATATTTTTATTTATGAAACCACAGCTGATGGAGAACTCCTATTCTGTCAAGCACATTAGTCCTATCACAACTCAGAGGTGCTACTCACCAACCTTAGACTGCTGAGGTACTCCTACTGTCGAGTACTGTGAGTCTGTCACCTCACACAGTAGCGCTCCCCGCCATGGGTCTACCGCCTCACATAGTAGCTCTCCCCCTAATAGCCTAAAGAGGTACTCATCCTGTCAAGTACTGCAGGTCTTCCGCCTCACACAGTAGAACTCCTCTGCCACGAGTCTTCCACCTCACATAGTAGCGCTCCCCACTGGGATAGTCAAGTCACTCCCAACGAATCGGAAAAGCAGTCATCAGGTCTCATCCAGCTTCTAGGTCTCTGTAGTCTGCTCGCTCGTCCCTAGGAGGGTGTGTTCCCCAAGCTACAAGCTGATACTCCAAATGTCACGAAGTCCCACGAAGAAGTATCTCAAAGGTCTGCCACGTCATAGGGGTCTCAACCCAGCAGACGATGCGTCAATCGGACTCCCGGTCTGCGAGTTATTAGCCTTTTTATCCCAGGGGCCCGATTGGTTTCGTGTACGAACCAACCCGACCGTATCTCAACTGTATCCCGAATTCCCAGGGGGTATTTTTGAAGGGACTGATTCTAAAAGTGATTACCAGCGCCACTGATGGTTCTTCAAATAGAGGTCTGGTGCCAAAGATATGGCCAACACATGCGAAGGGTCAAAAGTGGGCCCGAGTCCGGTCTGACCCGATCGGACCGACTCAGACCAACTCAGTCTGGGTCGACCCGGTCTAGGTCGACCCGACCCATTGGGCGGTTCAACCCACTAAGTTTGGCCCAGTCCACTGGGCCCGGCCCAGCAGACTACGTGGACAATTCGGGCTGAAGTCGCCACGTGGGCAACTCGGCCCGAAGGCCAGTGGTATGTCTGACCAGCGTCGTGAGGGGCACGACTCAGAAGGCTCGGCCCGAGAGTCCAACGACAGGCCACGTGGGGCGCGAGCATGCCGCGGGTGTATCAGGAAGGGGGCGGGGTGCGCCGGGCAGGCGGCCTGGGCACCGGGGGGCACCGGGCAGGTGGCCTGGGCACCAAGCAAGTGCTGAGAGGGTGCTGGGTAGGCGCGGGGCACGCCAGTAGCGCACAGGGCCCACAGGCAGGGTGCCGACGGGCCGGGCTAGCCGCAGTTTCGGCCGGGGCACGCGCCCGACAGCGCACGGGTTGGCCGGTCAGGCGCCGCCCGACTGGCTGTGGGGTTTGCAGAGATCGCGGGAAGCGTGACCTCTATTCAAAGTCTTCATCATCGTCGCCCCATTTCCATACCGCTGTTACGTCACCGTGGATCCAATGTTCTGAAACCATAAAGGTTGTGGAGGGGTCGGGCCGTGTTCGTTCGGCCAGAACCCTCCATGTTAGAATGATAGCAAGCAGCTCAAGAAGTTGATTTAACGAGATATGATTAAGCATTAAACAACTTAAAACACACCCCTACCTTGCTTTTCGTTTTTTGTTGACGAAGTCATGGAAAGCGGTCATTATTTTGTTGACGGAGTCGTTGAAGAAGATGTAGAGGATCGTCGTTTGTTGCGTCCTCCAATCACTTCCAAACCCGAGTTGTGTCGGCTCATTGACGATGCTCCACGCCAGTAGGTGTCCGAGGAAGAATTCTAAGAAGTTCGGCGTTTTTTATTCTTTATTGGAGAAGGTGTAATCCTCTAAGTGTTGGGCGTCATGTCACTTTTCCAGCATTTCGTCGCTTGGTGAAGCCCTCCCAAAACCTCCTCCCAATCTCCCTATATATAGGAGAGTGGGGAGAGGTATGTAACCATCATGGAATTTATAACGGTTCATTTATTAGGAACCTTCCTAAATTTCAATGATGTAGTTACTTCATTTAAAAAGGGGGGTCAAGAAAATTTAAAAGCATTGCCACAATTTAATAGGTGTATTGTCTTAATTATTGTGAGGATTCCAAGAGGCTTCCCTCACATAGCCTGCATCAAAACAAAAGACATGATTTAATTTTTTTTGACACATAAAATTAATTTGACAATAATTAATTTTAAGTTGACACATAAAATTAATTGGAAACATTTAATTTTATGTTGACACTCAAAATTAAATTAGAAGCAATTAATTTTACATCGACACATAAAATTAATTGTGGGGGTTGAGGGGTTTCCTTTTCCTCCCCATTAAATGTGGGGTTAAGTGTCGTGTGGTCCCCACATCATAACCTCTCACAGGAGGTTATGCTCGGGTGTGCCCCACCACCATAACCTCTCATGGGAGGTTAGGGTGTGGTGGTCCCACCTCCAACTCCTAAGTGGAGGTTCTAACCAACAAACACTCTACGGGACGGCTGGAATAAAATAAAGTGTGGCTACACTTTATTTTATTATTTCTTATAAAAATCCAAAAAGTAACTTTTATTCCTAACCAACCGTCATCGAGGTGAAAGTATTCTTAAGTGGAAACTGGTGCTGTGAGTTCAACGGTCCCCTCTGATTTCAATTCCGAGCACCGGTTCAAAAGATATGAAACGTTGCTCGCACTTTTACTGAACGTACCAGAAAAAAGTTCGGAAAATTATTATCAGTCACCCTCGACCCACTGCGGTCAAGGTTAGGATCTGCCTAGGTGAAACATGCCCAAACGAACCCGAAGGTACTCTCAGATTTTTAATCCGACTCACCATTTAAAAGTTATGAATTTTACAATAAAATAATTTTTCACTTAATTATTTTATTTGCGGCCAAAAACTAACTTTTTTTGGTGGCCAGCGCCGGCTGAAGTTAGTGTCTTCTTAAATAAAGAAAGACCTCACAAATTCAGCAGTGGTCTCAGATTTTTAATCTGAGCTACCATTTGTGAGTTATAAGCATTTGAAAAAAATTACTTTATTTAATTATTTTATTTACGGTTATGCCATTTTTGGGATTTCTCAGAGGAGGCCTGCACCGACTAAACTTAAGTCACACCTAGGGTAAACCCGCCATCTTGAGCACCACGGTACCCTCAGATTTCTGATCTGAGTAACCGTTTAAGAGTTATTCAACTTTTTTAGGAAAACTGCTTACACACGTTAATTTAAGCTTAACAAAACTTCAGAAATTGATTCCTGGCACACCGGGACTCGGAATCAAGCACTGTCAGAAACTGCGGGCTCGTAAAATTCCCATGAAGTTTTTTAAAATTTATTTTACGGGAATTCCAGGTCTTTACATTCTCCCCACCTCAGGTCTTTACGTCCCCATAAGCTACAACTCGAACTAAGGGAATAAATGGGGGGTACTAAGCACACATCTGATCCTCCCGCTCCTATGTGCTCTCCTGGAGGTTCCTGTGCTTCTAGCGAACACGCACTAGAGGCATCGACCATCTACGTAGGACCCGCTCCTGTCGATCCTCGATATCCACTAGGAACTCCGTGAAAGTCGCCCTACCATCGATGCCCAACTCTCCATGATCGATGATGTGGGATGGGTCGTGCACATATCTCATCAGCTGAGATACGTGGAAGACTTCGTGTACCCGGTGTAACTGAGGTGTAAGAGCTAATCAGTAATCCACCTCACCTACTCTACTGAGGACCTGGAAAGGTCCGATGAATCACAGAGATAACTTGTCACCTCGGCCAAACCTCAGTAGACCTCATCGAGGTGAGACCCATAGAAAGAGGTGGTCACCATCCTCGAACTCCAGAGGTCTCCTTCTCCTGACAACATATGAATTCTGTCTGCTCTATGCAGTCTTCATCTGCTCCTGGATTAACTGCACCTTCTTTGTGGTAGCTCTTACCATCTCTGGTCTGTAGGAAGTGGACCGACTTGGTGAGTCAGTCGATGATCACCCAAATAGAGTCATGTCCCATGGACGTATGTGGAAGACCCATCACGAAGTCCATGGATAACTCATCCCTCTTACACTTTGGGACCCCTAAAGGCTGAACCAAGCCTACTGGTACCTGATGTTCCTCCTTCACTTTCTGACTAGTAAGGCATTGAGAGACAAACTCCGCTACTACCCTCTTCATACCTGGACACCAGTGCTGTCGTCGAAGGTCCCAATACATCTTCGCCACTTCTAGATGTACCGCTAGAAGGGATGTGTGAAACTCCCTCAACACTTACTCTTGAAGTGACACTGACATCATAGTACGTCCTCTGAAGAGGATGACATTCTCCCCACCTTCAGAAAATTCCATCAGGTGCCTTACCTGTGGATATCTGAGCATGTCGTGTCTCACAGTCAGCTTCCCCATGTTGCGCCTCCCTGATTCACTGAGGAAGTGGGGGAGTGACTATAAGAGACTATAGAAAGGCTACTCCATCCCTATCCACAAAGGATATCTATAAGGCAGGCAACTACTCTATCGCCTCACCTAGCTGCTGTATACCAGTCCTCCGGCTAAGCACATCCACAACAACGTTCCCCTTCCCAGGAGTATAGACTATCTCAAAGTCATAGTCCTAAAGTAACTGGAAACAAAAAACTCTTGCTGCCACGAGGGTAAGGCTGGCCGACTTAAGAGTGATCGACCGCTCCCTCCTAAGAATGAGTTTATCCTGTGCTGCATGAGTTTCCCTTTTCACCAACCAAGGAAAAAAAACCCCATCCCAATGTTTTAGATAAACCACAACCTTTTTTCCTAATATAGTCAATCTGTGTATGAACTATGGTTGCCCAGTCCATACCCAAACTAACGTCGTAAGGCCTCGACACTGCCACCAAGAGGTTCCAACCGAAACCCTCACCTTAAGGGTCAGATCACACCATCAGAGTAAGTTTTATTATCGAGTCTCCTCCCAAAGGTATCTCCAGATGTGAGGGTCAAGTCAACTATTTTAACCAGAAACTCTAGGTCTGGGACAAAATTCGTGGAAGTAAGGAATGATTGGTACCAATATCTATTGATACAACAACTAGTAGTAGACATAGACCGTACCTCAAATCATTCATAGAGCCCCTGGGTCACACTTCTTGACCACAAGAAGCTATTATCTTCCCCTGCCCTCCAGCTCCCTGAGCCTGGTGGGGACTACAAAGGCGGGTGGTTGTAACATGTCGAAATGTACACCACCTCATGATGCTCTCCTAACACTACTTCCACGTCTGCTGCTCTGCAGATTCATCTGTCCTTAACACTTCCTCTTCTTGAAACATTTTACATGCCCAAGTTTCTGAGACTGGTACCAGTTCCCTGCTTTCCCACTGCTAACATTCACTAGCTGTATCCGTTCAGCCAAAGAAAATTTAACCACAAAGGTTCTCTCTAGCACCCTAGAATAAGTAGTAATGCATTGAGGAAAAGTGCTGGCTCAGATGTCTGTTAAACACACCTCGCTCTGAGGTCAGATCTATAAATCACTAATCATATCATAGTAACCAAGTACTAGGAATGATCAGTATGCCTCGATGAATACTTTGATACAGACATGTCGTCCTGTCGAAGCTGTGTAAGCTCTAGAAAACTCTCAGCCACCTCCTCAAGCCAGTCCTCAGCCGACTGTGAGCCGGGCTCGCCTCGGAACCTGAGGGGTGTCTGATGCTGAAACCTGTGTAAGGCAGTAAGCCTAAATGTGTCATCTACAGGTACCGCTGGTTGTAACTGCTGACTAGAAAGTAGTGATATAGCTGGCACACTACCCGAAGGTACTATCTTAGGCATCGGTCCATGTAAGGATGCCTCATCACTGTGCGGACCAACCTCATGGTCACTCGCTAGAAAAACCTAGTATCTAAGTCCACCATCCACACTACTAGTGTCTTCACTAGGTGGAAAACTCTAGTAATCGCCTCTATCCAGTCCTCTACTGCCTGAGAATCTATCTCAACTCATAACCTCGAAGGGATCTGCTGCTGGAACTCGTACAACATGATCTGTCGGCGTGCACCATCCGCTAGTGCAGCTGGTGGTATCTACTACCCAACGGGTGGTGGTGCTGCTGGTACACCACCCGAAGGTGCTAACATAGTAAGAGGGCCCTGCATCGGAGCCTTTTCGCTCGGTGGGACATCATCGAGTACTCTCTCGAAACTCCAAATGGCTGTCTGTGTGGAGGCATCCTGAACAGATGCGACATGATCAAAAGATTTAAACTTGGTGAGCTGACCTGGTTGAGCTGACTTAAAGGAAACTTTTGAAAACAGACATGCAATAAGTGTTTTTGTGCACTGAGTCGGAAATCAGAAGTCAGGGTCCTGGTGTATGGATACGTCAGTCACCGCACCAATACTGGACTCCCTGAACTGAGAACCACACTCAGTACCCTTAACACTATTTCTTCCCAGAAAGGAAAGATCAGAGTCCTAAGTTATGTGGTAGAACCAACTTCTCAGATACCAATTTGTCACGACCCGTCCCTCGGGGCCCGTGTCGTAACTACCCCAAGCCCGCCTTCCATAGGCCAGGGGCTGGCGACTAGCAACAAAGGTGTAAATCCCTATATCTTGGAAGACATTGCCTTTATAAAACGTAAACATACCCAACTAGAGTACAAGTGGAAGTAAACACTAAGTAAAAACTGTATAACAAAAGAGTGTGTTGAAAGTAAAGGGTCTGGAAATACAAGCCCAATAGTAAAGTACAATACAAAAGTAAAGCTAGTACAACTAAAGAAAAGAATTAAAAAGCTTCTAGGTAATCCTCCAGCATTCCCACCTGAAGGGTGGGTAAAAATGGTCTCCTCTGCACCCCAAGTATGTCCATCTACTCCGCATATGTCTCCCTGAGTGGTCCACCTCCGGGTACCATCCAGTACTGCTAATCTCTACCCCGATCAGCACTGTCTGTCATCTGCAACCAACACAATGAGGTGCGGGCATAGACCATGCATGAGTGATTATAACGATACTCAGTAGGGACCCCGAGACCTTCAAGGTCTCACAAAATCCAACAAGGATAACCACAAAGTAAAAAAATCAATGGATAACCATTACTTAGGTATATTCCCATACATATACCTAAGTTATCAAGTAACCCATCTCAATCATGAAGAAAACACAAAGGTCATTGACTCAACTCAAACCAGGATTTTTATTCACAAAACCACGACTGCTGGAGAACTCCTTCTCTATCAAGCACAATATTCCTATCGCAACTCCGAGGTGATACTAACTAACCTTAAACTGCTGAGGTACTCCTCCTGTCGAGTACCGCAGGTCTTCCACCTCACACAGTAATGCTCCCAGCCATGGGTCTGCCACCTCACATAGTAGAGATCCCCCTAATAGCCTATAGAGGTACTCCTCTTGTCGAGTACCACGGGTCTGTCGCCTCACACAGTAGCGCTCCTCCGCCATGGGTTTTCCGCCTCACACAGCAGCTGTAACACCCCGAGATTTTATGAAAAATATTCTTTTTAATTTCATTAATGTCTTGTGTTGTACGCTACACCAAAAGGAGCTTGCACAACACGCATCCTTAACTTGTCTTTCATTACACGCAATCACGACCTTCCTTGATAGCGTGTGTAGTACGCAATACCAAGTTTCACTAAATAACGATATGCTATTAAAATATTATTAAAACTAGCCGTTATGAATAATAATAACCACTTTTTGAAATTTTGTAAATTTTATGGATTCGGAATATCCAAATTAGCTTAGGGTGAAATTTTGGTAATTTTCGGATAACTTTCATATTTTGATGAATAGTGGAAATTACTAAATTTTAATTAAAAACAACTTTTTCAGTCGAAATAATTAATAGTTATAAATTATTAATTTGAGTGGTTTTAAAGTATATTTAGAATATATTTTTACGATTTAATACAATGTTGGTCATTGGATGTAATTTCACATTTAAACCAGTTATAAACAAGTGTCAATCTTTTGATAGTTATTATCTCTTAAAAACACGCCTTTTGTTTTAACGACGGGAATTAATTTTTAAATTAATTAATGCAACTGATATGTTTTGAATTTGGTAAAATAGAAATCATTTTTGAGTTCATAATATCAAATATATCTTAGGCCTAATTTTTGGTATTTTTCTGAAAACATTCAATTTTTGATGAATAGTGAAACCACTAAGTGGTAGTTAAAAAACTGAATTTTTCATAAAACTTAATTTTACCGCTTCTGTGAGTGGAATTTCAAAAATCCGAGAGACATGATTGATGTCAGTAAGTAAAATGTGGTTCAATGAGATGAAAATAATTTTTTGGTGAATAGTAACTTTTTACTTTTTTTTACCACGGTTAACAGTAAATAGGGTAATTAAGGGTAGAAATGATATTATTATTACCCTAACACATGTCCTAATTCTATTGGACAAGTTTAATTCGACCAAAAACAAACTTAGGAATACAATATGACCATTTAGGCCCACTTGGATTAGATTAGGACATTTATTATTAATTTATTTAAAGAAGGGTTAAAAGAGTTAAAATCAATGTTTATTTACTAAATTTTTTTTAATATGGGGTTATACATAAGATAAATTTAACTATAAATATTAATTAGAAAGATAAAAAGATTTCCTACATAATGGTATTTTATTTTTAATTTTTAGACATTAAATAATTTAATTTATATATGACACAACGATGATGCAGTAATTATCTTATTAATAAAATATTGACATAATTGATGTTATAAATACCCAAATAAATATAATTTGAGACTTTTTATGAATTAAACTAATTTTCTAGGTTAATATAACATGTTATTATTGATTTAATTAACTTTTTTCGAACTTATCATTCTTTTATGATTTTCACAAAAATCAATTACTAAATAGTGTCAAAATTTACATAAAATAGTTTTTAAAACAAATATTATATTATTAATTGTTATTTTATTCCTAAAAATCTAAGGTTCGGCCAAATGACTTATATAAGGTTATATATATTAATAATAAACAACTTGGGGTTCGTTTGGCTTGATATAGTAAGTTTATTAACCTTATAGTATAAGAACACAAGAAGACACGATAAAAGTTAAATTATTTAACTTAGAGTTAAATCTAATTGATAAGGTTAAAATAATAACCTAAAATTGTCTAAATACTATTGGTTGATAGGATTTAGACCCATCCCCACTTTACCTTCGAAATAAGACCCTTTGGAACCATTATAAACCAATTTTGACTTTAATATAAAATAATATTTTGAGATATTCCTAAGGTGCCCCTCTCCTCCCTTATAAAAGGGCACCTCCTCCCCCTCCTCCTCACACCAATTGGAGCACTAAAGATCAGCCAACCCATGCCAAAATCCATTTTCCACTTCCCTAGAATAATCCTAGAGGTCCTGGTCTTCTTCAAATACCAATCTTAGTTCCCTAAGTGGAGGATTCAAAGAGGCGTTTCAAAGAAGGGGTAATATCCATTACCGATCTTTTCAATTTATTTCTTCTTCAACTTCTTCTTATTTAGTTGTTTCATGATAAAGTAATAGCATAATTATTACATACATACTGATATGTTATTATAAATATTAAACAACCCTAATTCACCTTCTATCCATCTTACGAAAAAATGAAATCACCGCGCGTGCGTACGTACGGAATACCGTCTCCACGCCGTGGTGTAATCTATTTTCCACCATCACCTTACAAGGATGGGTATAATGGTGTAATGAGTAACTATATATGATTATTATAAATTTATATTGATACTGAAATAGTATAAATACACTTAAATACAATTCCACGATCATGGGAACAATATCATCGCTCGTGCGTACGTACGGAATACCGTCTCCACGATGTGATGCGACTCGTTCTACATGATCATCATTACATAGTAATTATATAAATGAATTGAATGAATAAATATGATATATTTTACACTAATACAATTCTGGATATAAGGTATCTATAACCATAAAAGAAGAATAAGAATTTATTCGGCAAAACACGCATAAGAACAAAAGGCAATAAAGACCCGAGTAACAAGTAACAATGAAATATTACTAATAAGAAGCTAAGAATATGACCATATATGATATCATAAAAATAAGTATGATTCTGGAATAAGTCAATAACATTATTTAAACCATTATACAGGAGCTTCGGACACGTACAAAGCAAATCGGACCTAAGGTAAGAGAAATATCACAATCTCATTTTTATCCGAGATTGTTTATACTTTGGTATTTACTGGGGTGTATTTTATCATCCACATCCATGTTTCCTCAATATGTAATATTATTTCCATCCACCTACAATTTTTTAAATCCAATTTTACCCTTCGGTGAGTTTTTAGTAGAAGATATGAAAGGAATCTTTTGTCGTTTTTTCGTACAAGGTACTTTTTGACTTTTCCGACAAAAGTACGAAGAATGTTTTTTTTAAAAAATACGGCATGAATGGATTTTTAAAACATTATTTCCAAGAATCTTCCTTTACAAGTTTTTAAGTTTATTTTTAATCAACTTCTTTTAGTTTAAAGTTTTATAACATGTTAAGAAAGGAAAAATGTTTTTGAAGTAGAAATGATATTTTCCTCAAGAATGAAGTTCAATTGTTATATCAAAATTATTTTCCATCTAAGATAATAAAGGGTTCTGTTTTTATCCCTATTATTACATTGATTTGATTATGTTGTGATGGAATTATATTTTTATGAATTCCTTTATCTTATATGAATTGTTTTATGATGTCACGATGTTTAAGATTCCCATTTTTATTACATGGGTTATGCTATGATGTATGGTTTATGATTTTGTGGCCCACATAAGAATGGTATCATTATGAGATGGGTGGGAACTATATCTCCCTCCAATGCATTGGTTAAAGATTTTATATCTCATGAGATAGACATGGCTGGAATGGTAGGTTATACCGGTTCAGTGAAACAGGACTGAAACAAGGGTGACTCAGTTCAGAAAGGGACTTTGTCCACTAAGATAGTCTTGGCAATGAGTCTTGACTAACAAGAAATGATTCTCTATGATTATGTGTGTATGCCACAAAGTTTCAAGTTTTAAGTTATGATTATTGAGATTTCATTTCACTACTATGATTTATCCCATGTTATGAAATTATGCTCTCTTTTGCAGGTTAAGATTTCCAAAAGTTATGTTCTTATGAATATGATGTGATTTATTTTTCTTTTGTTTACCCTTACTGAGAATTTGAGCTCACCCTTTTATGTTTTCTTTTCCCCAGGATATAAAGAAAGGTTTTAGGTAAAAAAAAGGGGAAGATCTTTATGGGAGATATTGAAGATCTTTCACCACGATTAGAAGATTACGTTCCGAGTTTCCAAAGACACTAAACTATTATGATCCTTGTGTGTGTGTTTTTTTTGTTATGTACTAAGTATTCCACAAATGTAATGTAATGTCCATGTACGTCAGGCTTCAGGTATCTACAGTTGGTATCAGAGGGAGGTTTAGTCAACCTTTGGAAACTAGGATGCGAAAGCATTAGTGAGATCCCTAGAGATATTTCTAAGGTATGTCTAGGGATGTCCCTAAGGATAAGTATACGTATAAGATACAGTCCTAGAACTACGGTAAAGATATTAGAATTTAACCTAAGATGTTAGATATTAAGGGTACTCCCCCTTTACTATGTTGTTTTCCCTAGCATGATTTTTTCCTCTTACAAGATTCTTTTTGTGTTTTAGTTAATGGAGGGAACCAGAAGGAATTCGGTTAACATTGAATCCAATGGACAAATTGGTGACTATGAGAAAAAAAATTGTGTAATTCCTAGAGAGAAAGATCTTTTTATTATGCCAAATCAGTCATCGTGATATATGATTAACAAGGTGAAATTTAGTGGTATGCCTAATTCATCAAAGAAGAGGAAGATAAACTATTATGCATGTTCGCATGTTGAGGAGCATAAAGAAATGAAGATTGAGATTTCTAAAGAAGGGAAGAAGAACCTTGAGGAATACTTCAAATGGAGGGACCAATGTTATCTGTGTGGAGAAAAGGGTCATAGAGTGACAGACTGTTATGGAGTTCAATGTCTTATTTGTGGAGAACATGGGCATTACCCAACTCAATGCCCTGACCTAAAAAGTTACTTCTAAATCAAGGAAGGACTTCTTCCAGGACAATCATTGAAGTGGATGGACTGAAGTGTTTATGTATTGGTATTCAGGAATAATGTTGTTGAGGTACTTTTATGGTGTATTGAAATATTTATGTATTGGTCTATTGTGGTCTTCAATAATTTTAAGGTACCGGTAACCATGAAAAGTGATTCAAATATTTTGGAAAGTAGATAATATGCCCATAATGAAGGGATGAGGGGAAAATGAAATGTTTGACAGTATTCATGAGCTCATGATTGATATAAGGACTAAGTGATATCATGGTTTGAGTATATAGAATTTTGAGGATTTTGGTATGTGGAAGGTGTTAACTTTTAACTTCATTCATCTTTTCACTAAGGTATTCAAGAGAATACGTGATTAAGGACTTTGAATGTTTGGAATGTGACCAACAAAACATATCTTATGATATATGGGGATTGAAGATGGTGTTAAATCTCTGGTAATCGTTTTCACTATGTTATGAGAGTGGACTGCAGTATTATGGATAAGCCTAAAGATTGGAATGGATTATGTTGGACATAAGTTAGTATTGTTTAAGGATATAAGTTTTTTCGATATTATTGATGGGATGTTATAGTAATATAGTTTTAGAAAAAGGACAACCTGCAGGACGGGCGACAGCCCATCGCGTTGGACAAGGCTGTGGAAATCGAACCCACAATCGAAGTGCGACTGGCCTTTATCGCCTACCACTGGCCTACAGGAAGTCCCTGTTTAGTAGAAACTATTTTTATTATATTAAGCAGTATGATATATGAAGTATAAGTCCATTTTAGGAACCACATATGATTAATATCACTATAGATCGACTTATGTATATAATTTTTGCTAACCTTTTGGTTGAGACAGATGGAATGACCCGTCATTCTATCACATGATCTGCTAACACTTCACGAATAACAAATTAAACTTCATTTATTTAAGAGATGAAGTGGAAATTGTTCAAGGCATGAAAAACAGTGAGATTGTACCAAAATAAAGTAAGTATTTATTCTAATTCAAATTTTCAACTTTAGGGAAATGATCTTGAAAACCAAAAATGTTTTCCTAGTGATCTTATACCTGATGAATCATATGGTACCTTATATCATCACAAATCTATGGATTTGTGATTACTGGATTTTCCATAGCCATGTTCTCTACCACTCTCCATCAGAACATGATGGTTAGATTTCTCTTCCATATCCATATTTTCACCTATGTGGAAACCCAGTGATTAGTTTATTTGGGTAACTGTTATGTTTCATACCTTTGTTTTTAAAGATTGGTTTTGATATTCCTTTTTACGATGTGGGTTTCTATTAAAGAAAATTTGGAATAATAAACCATTTATAACCCCGACGAATTTCGAGGGCGAAATTCATTTTAAGGGGGGTAGAATGTAACACCCCGAGATTTTATGAAAAATATTCTTTTTAATTTCATTAATGTCTTGTGTTGTATGATACACCAAAAGGATCTTGCACAACATGTATCCTTGACTTGCCTTTCATTACACGCAATCACGACCTTCCTTGATAGCGTGTGTAGTACGCAATACCGAGTTTCACTAAACAACGATATGCTATTAAAATATTATTAAAACTAGCCATTATGAATAGTAATAACCACTTTTTAAAATTTTGTAAATTTTATGGATTCGGAATATCGAAATTAGCTTAGGGTGAAATTTTGGCAATTTTCGGATAACTTTCATATTTTGATGAATAGTGGAAATTACTAAATTTTAATTAAAAACAACTTTTTCAGTCGAAATAATTAATAGTTATAAATTATTAATTTGAGTGGTTTTAAAGTATATTTAGAATATATTTTTATGATTTAATACAATGTTGGTCATTGGATGTAATTTCACATTTAAACCAGTTATAAACAAGTGTCAATCTTTTGATAGTTATTATCTCTTAAAAACACGCCTTTTATTTTAACGACGGGAATTAATTTTTAAATTAATTAATGCAACTGATATGTTTTGAATTTGGTAAAATAGAAATCATTTTTGAGTTCATAATATCAAATATAGCTCAGGCCTAATTTTTGTTATTTTTCTGAAAACATTCAATTTTTGATGAATAGTGAAACCACTAAGTGGTAGTTAAAAAACTGAATTTTTCATAAAACTTAATTTTACCGCTTCTGTGAGTGGAATTTCAAAAATCCGAGAGACATGGTTGATGTCAGTAAGTAAAATGTGGTTCAATGAGATGAAAACAATTTTTTGATGAATAGTAATTTTTTACTTTTTTTACCACGGTTAAAAGTAAATAGGGTAATTAAGGGTAGAAATGATATTATTATTACCCTAACACATGTCCTAATTATATTGGACAAGTGTAATTCGACCAAAAACAAACTTAGGAATAAAATATGACCATTTAGGCCCACTTGGATTAGATTAGGACATTTATTATTAATTTATTTAAAGAAGGGTTAAAAGAGTTAAAATCAAAGTTTATTTACTAAAAAAATTTTAATATGGGTTTATACATAAGATAAATTTAACTATAAATATTCATTAGAAAGATAAAAAGATTTCCTACATAAAGGTATTTTAGTTTTAATTTTTAGACATTAAATAATTTAATTTATTTATGACACAACGATGATGTAGTAATTATCTTATTAATACAATATTGACATAATTGATGTTATAAATACCCAAATAAATATAATTTGAGACTTTTTATGAATTCAAATAATTTTATAGGTTAATATAACATGTTATTATTGATTTAATTAACTTTTTTCGAACTTATCATTCTGTTATTATTTTCACAAAAAATCAATTACTAAATAGTGTCAAAATTTACATAAAATAGTTTTTAAAACAAATATTATATTATTAATTGTTATTTTATTCATAAAAATCTAAGGTTCGGACAAACGACTTAGATAAGGTTATATATATTAATAATAAATAACTTGGGGTTCGTTTGGCTTGATATAGTAAGTTTATTAACCTTATAGTATAAGAACACAAGAAGACATTGTAAAAGTTAAATTATTTAACTTAGAGTTAAATCTAATTTATAAGGTTAAAATAATAACCTAAACTTGTCTAAATCCTATTGGTTGATAGGATTTCGACCCATACCCACTTTACCTTCGAAATAAGACCCTTTGGAACCATTATAAACCGATTTTGACTTTAATATAAAATAATATTTTGAGACATTCCTAAGGTGCCCCTCTCCTCCCTTATAAAAGGGCACCTCCTTCCCCTCCTCCTCACACCAATTTGAGCACTCAAGATCGGACAACCACTATAAGAATCCCTTTTTCCACTTCCCTAGAATAATCCTAGAGGTCCTGGTCTTCTTCAAAGACCAATCTTAGTTCCCTAAGTGGAGGATTCAAAGAGGCGTTTCAAAGAAGAGGTAATATCCATTACCGATCTTTTAAATTTCTTTCTTCTTCAACTTCTTATTCTTTAGTTGTTTAATGATAAAGTAATAGCATCAGTATTACATACATACTGATATTTTATTATAATTATGAAACAACCCTAATTCACCTTCTATCCATCCTACGGAAAAATGAAATCACCGAGCGTGCGTACGTACGGAATACCGTCTCCACGCCGTGGTGTAATCTATTTTCCACCATCACCTTACAAGGATGGGTATAATGGTGTAATGAGTAACTATATATGATTATTATAAATTTATATTGATACTGAAATAGTATAAATACACTTAAATACAATTCCACGATCATGGGAACAATATCATCGCTCGTGCGTACGTATGGAATACCGTCTCCACGATGTGATGCGACTCGTTCTACATGATCATAATTAAATAGTAATTATATAAATGAATTGAATGAATAAATATGATATATGTTACACTAATACCATTCTGGATATAAGGTATCTATAACCGTAAAAGAAGAATAAGAATTTATTCGGCAAAACACGCATAAGAACAAAAGGCAATAAAGACCCGAGTAACAAGTAACAATGAAATATTACTAATAAGAAGCTAAGAATATGACCATATATGATATCATAAAAATAAGTATGATTCTGGAATAAGTCAATAACATTATTTAAACCATTATACAGGAGCTTCGGACACATACAAAGCAAATCGGACCTAAGGTAAGAGAAATATCACAATCTCATTTTTATCCGAGATTGTTTATACTTTGGTATTTACTGGGGTGTATTTTATCATCCACATCCATATTTCCTCAATATGTAATATTATATCCATCCACCTACAATTGTTTAAATCCAATTTTACCCTTCGGTGAGTTTTTAGTAAAAGATATGAAAGGAATCTTTTGTCGTTTTTTCATACGAGGTACTTTTTGACTTTTCCGACAAAAGTACGAAGAATGTTTTTTTAACTTATACGGCATGAATGGATTTTTAAAACATTATTTCCAAGAAGATTCCTTTAAAAGTTTTCAAGTTTATTTTTAATCAACTTCTTTTAGTTTAAAGTTGTATGACATTTTAAGAAAGGAAAAATGTTTTTGAAGTAGAAATGATATTTTCCTCAAGAATGAAGTTCAATTATTATATCAAAATTATTTTCCATCTAAGATAATAAAGGCTTCTATTTTTATCCCTATTATTACATTGATTTGATTATGTTGTGATGGAATTATATTTTTATGAATTCCTTTATCTTATATGAATTGTTTTATGATGTCACGATGTTTAAGATTCCCATTTTTATTACATGGGTTATGCTATGATGTATGGTTTATGATTTTGTGGCACACATAAGAATGGTATCATTATGAGATGGGTGGGACCTATATCTACCTCCAATGCATTGGGTAAAGATTTTATATCTCATGAGATAGACATGGCTGTAATGGTAGGTTATACCGGTTCAGTGAAACAGGACTGAAACGAGGGTGACTCGGTTCAGAAAGGGACTTTGTCCACTAAGATAGTCTTGGAAATGAGTCTTGACTAACAAGAAATGATTCTCTATGATTATGTGTGTATGCCACAATGTTTCATGTTTTAAGTTATGATTATTGGGATTTCATTTCACTACTATGATTTATCCCATGTTATGAAATTATGCTCTCTTTTGCAGGTTAAGATTTCCAAAAGTTATGTTCTTATGAATATGATGTGATTGATTTTTCTTTTGATTACCCTTACTGAGCATTTGAGCTCACCCTTTTATGTTTTCTTTTCCCCAGGATATAAAGAAAGGTTTTAGGTAAAAAAAGGGGAAGATCTTTATGGGAGATATTGAAGATCTTTCACCACGATTAGAAGATTACGTTCCGAGTTTCCAAAGACAATAAACTATTACGATCCTTGTGTGTGAGTTTTTTTTGTTATGTACTAATTATTCCGCAAATGTAATGTAATGTCCATATACGTCAGGCTTCGGGTCTCTACAGCAGCGCTCCCCACTGGGCTAGTCAAGTCACTCCGAACGAATCAGAAAAGCAGTCATCAGGTCTCAGCCAGCTTCTAGGTCTTCGTAGTCTACTCGCTCATCCCTGGGAGGGTCCGCTCCACGAGCTACAATGTCACGACCCGCCCTCGGGGCCCGTGCCGTGACTACCCTAAGCCCGCCTTCCATAGGCCAGGGGCTGGCGACTAGAACCAAGGCGTAAATCCCGGTAAAAAGGGAAGGCATTGCCTTTGTAAAGTAAACAAACACTACGGAGTAAGCAAGCGGAAAGTAAACACTAAGCAAAAGCAGAGTACAACTGAAAGTGCGGAAAAGTAAATGGGCCAGTATACAAACCCAAACTGAAAGTAAAGTACAACTCGAAAGGGGAAAACAGCAACTGAAAAGTAAAAGCCGCTACACCGAGCTGTCCACTGGAAATCCCACCTGATGGGTGGGTACAGATAGCTCCACTGCACCACGGGTCCCGCCGTCCGCTCCGTGCACGTCCTGCCCAGTGGTCCACCTCCAGGTATTGTCCCGCTCTGCAAGCCTCAGCTAAGGTCAACGCTGTCCGTCGTCTGCAACCAACACAACGTAGTGTGGGCAAAGCCCGTGCAGGGGTGAGTATAAGCTACTCAGTAGGGACCCCGAGACCCCTGAAGGTCTCTCAAATCCACAAAGGATAAATCACGAAGAAAGGAGAAATCACGAAGTAACAACCGACACTGCTTAGGTATATGCCCATACATATACCTAAGTCATCAATTTCAAATACGCTCCTACCTCCGAGCCCAAGTACAACTCAGTCCACACAGGAAAGTAAACGTATTCCACACAGGAAAGAAAAACGTAATCCACACAGGATTGCACAACACAATCCACACAGGAAAGCAACAGATTCAGCTCACACAGGTATACTTCTTCAAAGGACGATAAAGATGATCTCTGATCCATCTAAGTCGTCGGACCCACGTAGGATCGATAGGTAACTAACCCCCGCAAAAGACCCACATAGGATCGGGCCCACACAGGACCTGTAGATAATCACCGCAAAGACCCACACAGGATCGGGCCCACGTAGGACCTGTAGATAATCACCGCAAAGACCCACACAGGATCGGGCCCACACAGGACCTGTAGGCGCTGGTTCACACAGGACCGCTGAGCGCAAAGACCCACAAAGGATCGGACCCACACAGGATCGGGCCCACACAGGACCTGTAGCACTGATCCACGTAGGATCGCTGAGTGCTGTAGTCGTCGTCGTCGAATCCACACATGATCTCTGTACTGTCGTCGTCGCAGTCCCAGTAGCAGAAGTAGCAGTAGCAGTCACAGTAACAGTTGCAGTCAGCACTAGGATTCCCGCACACAACAAGCTCGTTCGGAGGGTCCGCTCCACGAGCCGAGAGGCTGATACATCAACTGTCACAAAGTTTAGAGTTGATGTATCCAAAAGTTCCGTATCGTCAACAGGAACTCAACGCAACAGACGGCGCGTCGATCGGACGCCCGGTCTGAGAGTTATTGGCATTTTCGTCCCCGGGGCCCGGTTGGTTTTTAAGGTAAAACCAACCCGACCGTACTCCACCTGCGTCCAAACCTCGGGCGGAGTATTCCAAAAGATCCGTCTCACTAAGAGGAACACAACACAGCTGACGGCACGTCAATCGGATGTCCGTAGCTCAAGATATGAGCGTTTCCGCTCCGAAGGCCCCGTTGGTTTCGTGAACGAACCAACCCGGCCGAACTCAAAGTAATCCGAAACCTTGAGTACGATATATCGAAACGACCGTCTCGATCCAAGGATCGCGTTGCCGCAGACGGTTCGTCGATCGGAGGTCCGTGGCTCAAGTTATGGCCAAAAGACCGAAACCGATTCGAAACGGGGGGTCCGGGTCCGGGCCGACCCCCCCCCCCCCCCCCCCCCCCCCGGGTCGGCCCGGCGCCGCACGGAGGCAGCGAGCGGGGGGATCAAGCCCCCGCTTGATTGAGAGGCGGCGCGGCTTTTTAGCCGCGCCTGTTTGCAAAACCGCCCCCCCCCCCCCCAACGTGGGGGGCTTGATTGGCAGGAAACGGGGGGCCGCCTGCCCCCCCTCAAAGGAACCGCCCCCCTCATAAAGAGGGGTATTTTTAGAGCTGGCTGGGGGATTTTAATTCCCCCGGCCTTTGAACTTCCGGCCGGCCACCTGGCCGGCCGGATTTTCTCCAACCGGACCGGAAAAATTTCCGGTCCCCTTTCCAGCTTCCGACGCCGGCGGCCCGGCCATCGGTCTTCTCGTTCCGCCGCGGCCCGGAACCGGCCGCGGTGTTCGTCGTCCGGCGCGGTGCGACGACACCACGCCCCTCCGCCGCACCATTGATTTCCTTCAATGCGGCGCGACGGCGTCGCGTTCTTGATGATTCTTCCATGGCGCGCGCGCGACGGCGTCGCGTAAAATAACCTCACGATTAACCACGTGGTGCGTCGGCACCACGCCACCTTGTTTCCACCCGCAAGGTAAATCAACAAGAACGATGGAGGGGGTTCGACCGTGTTCATGAGGTCCGGCCTCCCTCACGTTAAATAATAACACAACTAAAAATATTCAATTTCCTCACGTTAGACATGCTAGATCCACGATCAAGAATGGAATAATTAAACAATAATCAACAACCCCTACCTCGGGTATAGGTTCGAAGATTTGACAACGTCCCGCGGAGGACAACGTCGCGGAGGTCGTTCGTCAAATCCGTTGACAAAGAGATATGCCCGAAGAGATACGTCGTTGGCGAATATTCGTATGCCGACGAAGAAGGTCCGAGGAGGAAGCGGTGTTCCCTCTCGTTGACACGGAAGACGAAGAAGAGAGGCGGCGTTCTTCGTCGGAGCTTGAGCGTTCTTCGTCGGAGCTTGAGCGTTCTTCGTGTTCTTCGCCAGAGCTTGAAGAAGAAGAAGAAGAAGCTCTCAAAATCTCTCAAGTTGGCTAAAGAGTTCTAACCCAACAAAAAGAGAGAAGAGCTTAATTTAATCAAAAACTTAACAAGTGAATTTCAAAGGTTTGAAATTCAAAAAGGATAACTCCAAAAATTAAATAACCCAAGTCATTTAAAGAGGGGTTAAGGGAGTTGGGAGAAGATGAAAAGTTTAGGGTTCGTGTGGGCCCCACCACACTTAATCCTCTCAAGGGAGGTTAAGTGGGTGTGGGTCCCACCCCTAACTTCCTTTGAGAGAAGTTAACTAATAAGTTTAAATAAAAAAAAGTAATCCACAATATTTATTTAACTTATTCTAATCTCCCAAAAACTAACTCTCAACCCGAAATAAACGCAACTCCCAAAAAGGTCTCTTTAAGCGAATATTGGCGCTGCGAGTTCATCGGTGCCCTCGGATTTCAATTCCGAGCACCGGATCAACAGTTAGGAATTCCCGCTCGTTCGTTCACTGAACGTACCCGAGCCAAACTTCGAAAATTGATTCCGGGCACTCCGGGCCTCGGAATCAGGTGCCGTCTGAAACCGCGCTCTTGTAAAATTCTAAAGAAAATTAAGAAAAAATTTCCCTTGAATTTTACGGGTCTTTACATTACTCCCACCTCAGGGCTTTACGTCCCCGTAAAGATACATAAAAAACTAGGGAAACAAATTAGGGTACTGAGCACGCATCTGAGCCTCCCGCTCCCATGTGCTCTCATGGAGATTCCCGTGCTGCCATCTGATGCGCACAAGAGGAATCGATCGCCCACGCAGGACCCGCTCCTGTCGATCCTCTATCTCCACCGGGACCTCCGTGAAAGTCGCCCCATCGTCAATCTCAAGCTCCCCATGGTCAATGATGTGCGTCGGGTCGTGCACGTATCTCCTCAGCTGAGACACGTGGAAGACGTCGTGCACCCGGTGCAACTGAGGTGGTAGAGCCAGGCGATAAGCCACCTCACCAATCCTGCTGAGAATCTGGAAAGGTCCGATGAAGCGCCGAGATAACTTGCCACCTCGGCCAAATCTCCGAATACCACGTCGAGGTGAGACCCGCAAGAAGACGTGGTCGCCATCCTCGAACTCTAGTGGCCTCCGCCTCCTGTCAGCATAAGATTTCTGCCGGCTCTGAGCTATCCTCATCCGCTCCTGGATGACCTGGACCTTCTCTGTCGTGGCCTGGACCATCTCCGGTCCCACAAGTGCTGACTCCCCAGGGTCTGTCCAGCACAAAGGAGATCAACAAGGTCAGCCGTACAACGCCTCGTACAGTGCCATCCCGATGGTGGAGTGATAAATGTTGTTGTACGCAAACTCCACCAAGGGTAGGTGGTCCTCCCAGCTACGACCAAAGTCGAGGACGCATGCGCGGAGCATGTCCTCGAGAGTCTGAATGGTCCTCTCCATCTGACCATCCGTCTGAGGGTGAAAGGCTGTGCTCAGTCGTAGCTGCGTCCCGAACGCCTCCTGTAACCCCTTCCAAAGCCGGAAAGTAAAGCGAGCATCTCGATCGGAGACGATAGATGATGGCACACCGTGGAGCCGCACAATCTCCTGAACGTAGAGACGTCCCAAGCTCTCCACTGAGCCCTGCTCTCTGATGGGTAAGAAGTGTGCTGACTTGGTGAGTCGGTCAACAATCACCCAGATGGAGTCGTGACCTCTGGAAGTGCGTGGAAGTCCAGTCATGAAGTCCATAGATATGCCGTCCCACTTCCACTCCGGAACCTCCAAGGGCTGTACCAAGCCTGGTGGTACCTGATGCTCTGCCTTCACCTGCTGACAGGTGAGGCATCGAGAGACGAACTCTGCTACTGCCTTCTTCATGCCTGACCACCAGTGCTGTCGTCTGAGGTCCTGGTACATCTTTGCCACTCCAGGATGTACCGCCAAAGGAGAAGTGCGAAACTCTCTCAGCACTTCCTCTCGTAAAGTGACTGGTACCATGGTACGTCCTCTGAAAAGGATGTCGTGCTCTGCTCTAAGGGAGAAACCATCAGGTGCCTGTCCCGAGGATATCTGTGCACAATGTGTCTCACAGTCAGCGTCCCCACGCTGTGCCTCCCTGACTCGCTGCAGTAGTGGAGGAGTGACTGTGAGAGACTGAAGGAAGGCTGCTCCATCTCTATCCACGAAGGATATCTGCAAAGAGGATAGCTGCAATGATTTCTCCTTTGCCGAAAAGTGAAATCCGGTCTCATCCCCTGGATGAACCACGTTCCTTGCCTAATACAGTCAATTCCGTCATGATTAGTTAATTTATGGCACGGATGACGTCGTAAGGCCTCGACGCTGCTACCAAGAGGTCCAACTGTTACTCTCGCCTCTAAGGGTCGAGTCACACTGTCAGCATCAGTATGAGGTTACTGGGTCCCCTCCAGTTGAAATCTCGAAAGTGAGGGTCAAGTCAACAGTTTAACCGGGACCACTCAGTATAAATCAGACAAAAGGACAGTAAAGAAAACAAAGATAAGTGTCTTTTTATTATTGCAGCTCATAGTACAAGACACGAATACAATAGCAAAATGGAACTAGAAGTACAAGGGACGTATCCACTAGTTCCTATCCTGTCCACCTGCTCTCGGAGCTCTACTGCCTTGTCCACTACTCGGCTGTTGCTCAAGCACTTGCCGCTGCTTCTGTCTCAGTGGCTCCTCTAACACCCACTGATCAAACGTACGAGGAGTCGGACAGTCACGTGCTAGGTGACCCTTCCCGCCGCAGGAGTAACATTGTCCGTTTCTGGCACGCCTGGCTCTGACCCCACCTCGGGTGCCCCGCACCACCGGTCCTAAAACCCGAGATCTTCCAACTGCTAGTCTGGTCCTCCTGGACCTCTGCATCATCTGTCTACTGCCCACAGATGACTCGGCTACTGATCGAAAAACACGCGGCAAAGGCAGAAGCTCCTGTACACGCTCGGGGTGTAGAGCTACTGGCACAAACTCCACCCTGAAGAAGGTCTCGAAGTCTTCCCATGCGAAGTTCATCCCGTCGCAAAACTGAAACAAGTGGCTCCACCACCTGCCTGCTGCTGCCTGAAGGAGGCTTGCAGCAAAGATCACCATGAATTCTGTCGGCGTCCCCACTAGCCTGAAGACTCCCACCAAAGCCTCCAGCCAATCCTCAGCCGCCTGCGGGTCCGTCTCTCCCCGGAACCTGGGTGGCCTCTGGCGCTGGAACTCGTGCAGCGCACTCAAGTGGCGTGCATCGCCTACTGCTGGGGCTGGTGGCATCGATGGCCCAACGTATGGTAGTATCGCTGGTGCCTCAACTGCAAGAGGGCCCTGTACCGAAGCCTCATCGCTCGGTGGGCTGTCGTCACACTCGACTCTCGGAACCCTAGCTGGCTGCCATCGTGGGGCCATCCTGAAAGGAAACAGGTGCGCCACGGTCAAACAGTATACCTGGTGAGCTGACACAAAGAAATCACAAAGAAAACTTTGAAACACACACACAATCAATGTTTTCGTGCATCAAGTCGGAAATCAGAAGTCAGGGTCCTGGTGTATGGATACGTCGGCCGCCGCACCAACACTGGACTCCCTGGACTGATAACCACACTCAATACGCTAAACATTATTGCTTCACATAGAAAAGATTAGAGTTCGCGGTAGAACCGAACTCCTCTGATACCAATTTGTCACGACCCTCCCTCGGGGTCCGTGCCGTGACTACCCCAAGCCCGCCTTCCATAGGCCAGGGGCTGGCGACTAGCACCAAGGCGTAAATCCCGGTAAAAAGGGAAGGCATTGCCTTTGTAAAGTAAACAAACACTACGGAGTAAGCAAGCGGAAAGTAAACACTAAGCAAAAGCAGAGTACAACTGAAAGTGCGGAAAAGTAAATGGGCCAGTATACAAACCCAAACTGAAAGTAAAGTACAACTCGAAAGGGGAAAACAGCAACTGAAAAGTAAAAGCCGCTACACCGAGCTGTCCACTGGAAATCCCACCTGATGGGTGGGTACAGATAGCTCCACTGCACCACGGGTCCCGCCGTCCGCTCCGTGCACGTCCCGCCCAGTGGTCCACCTCCGGGTATCGTCCCGCTCTGCAAGCCTCAGCTAAGGTCAACGCTGTCCGTCGTCTGCAACCAACACAACGTAGTGCGGGCAAAGCCCGTGCAGGGGTGAGTATAAGCTACTCTGTAGGGACCCCGAGACCCCTGAAGGTCTCTCAAATCCACAAAGGATAAATCACGAAGAAAGGAGTAATCACGAAGGAACAACCAACACTGCTTAGGTATATGACCATACATATACCTAAGTCATCAATTTCAAATACGCTCCTACCTCCGAGCCCAAGTACAACTCAGTCCACACAGGAAAGTAAACGTATTCCACACAGGAAAGCAAAACGTAATCCACACAGGATTGCACAACACAATCCACACAGGAAAGCAACAGATTCAGCTCACACAGGTATACTTCTTCAAAGGACGATAAAGATGATCTCTGATCCATCTAAGTCGTCGGACCCACGTAGGATCGATAGGTAACTAACCCCCGCAAAAGACCCACACAGGATCGGGCCCACACATGACCAGTAGATAATCACTGCAAAGACCCACACAGGATCGGGCCCACGTAGGACCTGTAGATAATCACCGCAAAGACCCACACAGGATCGGGCCCACACAGGACCTGTAGGCGCTGGTTCACACAGGACCGCTGAGCGCAAAGACCCACACAGGATCGGACCCACACAGGATCGGGCCCACACATGACCTGTAGCACTGATCCACGTAGGATCGCTGAGTTCTGTAGTCGTCGTCGTCGAATCCACACAGGATCTCTGTACTGTCGTCGTCGCAGTCACAGTAGCAGAAGTAGCAGTAGCAGTCACAGTAACAGTCGCAGCCAGCACTAGGATTCCCGCACACAGCAAGCTCGTTCGGAGGGTCCGCTCCACGAGCCGAGAGGCTGATACATCAACTGTCACAAAGTCTAGAGTTGATGTATCCAAAAGTTCCGTATCGTCAACATGAACTCAACGCAACAGACGGCGCGTCGATCGGACGCCCGGTCTGAGAGTTATTGGCATTTTCGTCCCCGGGGCCCGGTTGGTTTTTAAGGTAAAACCAACCTGACCATACTCCACCTGCGTCCAAACCTCGGGCGGATTATTCCAAAAGATCCGTCTCACTAAGAGGAACACAACACAGCTGACGGCACGTCAATCGGACGTCCGTAGCTCAAGATATGAGCGTTTCCGCTCCGAAGGCCCGATTGGTTTCGTGAACGAACCAACCCGGCCGAACTCAAAGTAATCCGAAACCTTGAGTGCGATATACCGAAATGACCGTCTCGATCCAAGGATCGCGTTTCCGTAGACGGTTCATAGATCGGAGGTCCGCGGCTCAAGTTATGGCCAAAATACCGAAACCGATTCGAAACGGGGGGTCCGGGTCCGGGCCGACCCGGCGCGGCGGCGCGGCGGCGCGGCGGCCCGGCGCCGCACGGAGGCAGCGAGCGGGGGGATCAAGCCCCCGCTTGATTGAGAGGCGGCGCGGCTTTTTAGCCGCGCCTGTTTGCAAAACCGCCCCCCCCCCCAACGTGGGGGGCTTGATTGGCAGGAAACGGGGGGCCGCCTGCCCCCCCCTCAAAGGAACCGCCCCCCTCATAAAGAGGGGGGTTTTTAGAGCTGGCCAGGGGATTTTAATTCCCCCGAACTTTGACCTTCCGGCCGGCCACCTGGCCGGCCAGATTTTCTCCAACCGGACCGGAAAAATTTCCGGTCCCCTTTCCAGCTTCCGACACCGGCGGCCCGGCCGCCGGTCTTCTCGTTCCGCCGCGGCCCGGAACCGGCCGCGGTGTTCGTCGTCCGGCGCGGTGCGACGACACCGCGCCCCTCCGCCGCACCATTGATTTCCTTCAACGCGGCGCGACGGCGTCGCGTTCTTGATGATTCTTCCATGGCGCGCGCGCGACGGCGTCGCGTAAAATAACCTCACGATTAACCACGTGGTGCGTCGGCACCACGCCACCATGTTTCCACCCGCAAGGTAAATCAACAAGAACAGTGGAGGGGGTTCGGCCGTGTTCATGCGGTCCGGCCCCCCTCACGTTAAATAATAACACAACTAAAAATATTCAATTGACTCATGTTAGACATGCTAGATCCACGATCAAGAATGGAATAATTAAACAATAATCAAGAACCCCTACCTCGGGTATAGGTTCGAAGATTTGACAACGTCCCGTGGAGGACAACGTCGCGGAGGTGGTTCGTCAAATCCGTTGACGAAGAGATATGCCCGAAGAGATACGTCATTGGCGAATCTTCGTATGCCGACGAAGAAGGTCCGAGGAGGAAGCGGCGTTCCCTCTCGTTGACACGGAAGACGAAGAAGAGAGGCGGCGTTCTTCGTCGGAGCTTGAGCGTTCTTCGTCGGAGCTTGAGCGTTCTTCGTGTTCTTCGTCAGAGCTTGAAGAAGAAGAAGAAGAAGCTCTCAAAAGCTCTCAAGCTGGCTAAAGAGTTCTAACCCAACAAAAAGAGAGAAGAGCTTAATTTAATCAAAAACTTAACAAGTGAATTTCAAAGGTTTTAAATTCAAAAAGGATAACTCCAAAAATTAAATAACCCAAGTCAATTAAAGAGGTGTTAAGGGAGTTGGGAGAAGATGAAAAGTTTAGGGTTCGTGTGGGCCCCACCACACTTAATCCTCTCAAGGGAGGTTAAGTGGGTGTGGGTCCCACCCCTAACTTCCTTTGAGAGAAGTTAACTAATAAGTTTAAATAAAAAAAAAGTAATCCACAATTTTTATTTAACTTATTCTAATCTCCCAAAAACTAACTCTCAACCCGAAATAAACGCAACTCCCGAAAAGGTCTCTTTAAGCGAATATCGGCGCTGCGAGTTCATCGGTGCCCTCAGATTTCAATTCCGAGCACCGGATCAAAAGTTAGGAATTCCCGCTCGTTCGTTCACTGAACGTACCCGAGCCAAACTTCGAAAATTGATTCCGGGCACTCCGGGCCTCGGAATCAGGTGCCGTATGAAACCGCGCTCTTGTAAAATTCTAAAGAAAATTAAGAAAAAATTTCCCTTGAATTTTACGGGTCTTTACATACAAGCCGATACTCCAAGTGTCACGAAGTCCCACGAAGAATTATCTCAAAGGTTCATCACGTTATAGGGGTCTCAACGCAATAGAAAACGCGTCAGTCAGACGCCCGGTCTGTGAGTTATTAGTCTTTTTGTCCTGGGGGCCTGGTTGGTTTCGTGTACGAACCAACACGACCATATCTCAACTGTATCCCGAATTCCCATGGGGTATTTTTGAAGGGACAGTTTCTCAAAGAGTTTACCAGTGCCACTGACGGTTCGTCAAACGGACGTCTGGTGCCAAAGATATGGCCAACGCAAGCAAATGGTCAAAAGTGGGCCCGGGTTCGGTCTGACTCAGTCAGACCGACTCGATTGGACCGACTTGGACCCACTCATTCTGGGTCGACCCTAACTTGTTCGACCTAGCTCGTTGGGTGGTTCAACTCGCTAAGTTTGGCCCAGTCTACTAGGCCCGACCCAGCGGACTGCGTGGACAATTCAGGCCGAAGTCACCACGTGGGTGACCCAGACCGAAGTCCAGTGGTAGGTCCGGCCAGCGCCGTGAGGGGTGTGGCTTGGATGGCTCGGCCCGAGAGGCCAACGACGGGCCGCGTGGGGCCCGTGTAGGCCGCGGGTGTACCGGGAAGGGCGCGGGGTGCGCCGGGCAAGCGTCGGGGCGCACCGGGCAGGCGACCTGGGCACCGAGGGGCGCCGGGTAGGCGGCCTGGGCATCAGGGGGGTGCCGAACAGCCGCGAGGCGCGTGGGTAGGGTTCCGGTAGGCCGGGCTGGCCCCGGGTTCGGTCGGGGCGCGCACCGGGCAGTGCGCGAGTAGGCTGGTTGGGCGGCTCCCAACCGGCGGTGGGGTTCGCAGAAGTCGCGGGAAGCGCGATCTCTATTCACCATCTTCATCATTGTCGCCAAATTTCCATGCCGCTGTTTCTTCACCGTTGATCCAAGGTTCCGAAACTATAAAGGTTACGGAGGGGTCGGGTCGTGTTCGTGCGGTCCGAACCCTCCACGTTAGAACGATAGTGAGAGGCTCAAGAAATTGATTTAATGGGAGATGATTAATAATTAAACAACTTAAAACACACCCCTACCTCGCTTGTCATTCGTCATTGACGAAGTCGCGGAAAGCGGGCGTCGTTCTGTTGATGGAGTCGTGGAAGAAGACATAGAGGATCGTCGTTCGTCGTGTCCTCCATGCACTTCCAAACCCGAGTTGCGTCGGCTCGTTGACGATGCTCCACGTTGGTAGTTGTCTGACGAAGAAGTCTAAGAAGGTCGGTTTTCTTATTTCTTCGTTGGAGAATGCGTAATCCTCCAAGTGTTGGGCATCACATCACTTTTCCAGCGTTTCGTCGCTTGGTGAAGCCATCCCAAAACGTCCTCCCAAGCTCCCTATATATAATAGAGTGGGGAGATGTATGTAACCATCATGGAATTTATGACGGTTCATTTATTAGGAACCTTCCTAAATTCCAAAGATGTAGTTACTTAATTTAAAAATGGGGGTCAAGCAAATTAAAAAGCATTGGCGCAGTTTAATAGGTGTTGCCTTAATTATTGGGAGTATTCCAAGAGGCTTCCCCTAAATAGCCTATATCAAAACAAAAGATAGGATTTAATTTTTTGTTGACACATAAAATTAATTTGATTGCAATTAATTTTAAGTTGACACATAAAATTAATTGGAAGCGTTTAATTTTATGTTGACATTCAAAATTAAATTGAAAGAAATTAATTTTACGTCGACACTTAAAATTAATTGGGGGGGTTGTGGGGTTTCCTTTCTCTCCCCATTAAATGTGGGGTTAAGTGTCATGTGGTTCCCACGTCATAACCTCTCACAGGAGGTTATGATCAGGTGGGCCCCACTACCATAACCTCTTATGGGAGGTTAGGGTGTGGCGGTCCCACCTCCAACTCCTAAGTGGAGGTTCTAATCGACAAACACTCCACATGACGGCTGGAATAAAATAAAGTGTGGCTACACTTTAATTTATTATTTCTTATAAAAATCCAAAAACTAACTTTTATTCCTGACCAAATGCCGTCGAGGTGATAGTATTTTTAAGTGAAAACTGGTGTTGTGAGTTCAACGGTGCCCTCATATTTTAATCCCGAGCACCGGTTCAAAAGATATGAAACGTTGCTCGCACGTTTACTGAGCGTACCCAAAAAAAAGTTCAGAAAATTATTTTCAGTCACCCTCGACCCACTACGGTCAAGGATAGGCTCCACCTAGGTGAAACACGCCCCAACGAACCCAACGTTAATCTTGGATTTCTAATCCGACTCACCATTTAGAAGTTATGATTTTTAAAATAAAGTAATTGTCACTTAATTATTTTATTTACGGCCAAAAACTAACTTTTTATGGTGGCCCGCGCCAGCAAAAGTTAGTGTCTTCTTAAATAAAGCAAGCCCTCACAAGTTCAGCGGTGGTATCAGATTTTTTATCCGAACTACCATTTGTGAGTTATAAGCATTTGAAAAATAAAATAACTTTAATTATTTTATTTACGGTTGTGCCATTTTTGGGATTTCTCACAGGAGGCCCACGCTGACTAAACTTAAGTCACGCTTAGGGTAAAACTGCCATCCTGAGCGCAATGGTTCCCTCAGATTTCTGAATCGAGTAACCGTTTAATATTTATTCCACTTTTTTAGGAAAACTGCTTAAGCGTGTTAATTTAAGCTTAACAAAATTTCAGAAATTGATTTCGGGTACACCGGGCCACAGAATCAAGCACCGTCAGAAACTACAGACTCGTAAAATTCCCATGCATTTAAAAAAAAAAATTCCACAGGAATTATGGGTCTTTATAGCCTACATGATTAGAACTCCACAGTTAAGCATTCTTGGCCTGGAGTAATAATCAGGATGGGTGAACTTATGGGAAGTTTCTCAGTGTGTGTGTGAGTGAGGAAAAAACAAACTGAAAGATCATGTGTTGGCCTGGGGGAATAGTCATTAGTCTGATAAGCGACCCAAGTGAGTAATAGCCTATATTGTGTTGGGAAGGGAATGAAGGTATTACAGGAGACCCATGGGGTTAGATGACAAGGTTCATGGCTCGGTGATGTGGGTCGTGAAAAATAGTATCAAAGACAATACCCAACCGGAAGTGCTTAGGCACTGCCTGGGATTGAGTCTTGGGGTCCACAATGAGGGCATTGTGCTTTAAAAGGGATGGAGAATGTAACACCCCTCGAAAAGTGAGAATTAAAAGGCTAAATATTACTATCCATGTCAACAAGGTGCAAATTTCTTTTCAGGAGCCTACCTGATTAGAACTCCATAGTTAAGTATGCTTGACTTGGAGTAGTAATCAGGATGGGTGACCTTCTGGGAAGTTTCCCCGGGTGTGTGTGAGTGAGGACAAAACACACTGAAAGTACATGTGTTGGACTGTGGGGACGGTCATTAGTCTGATAAGAGACCCTAGTGAGTAATATCCTATGGTGTGCTGGGAAGGCAACCAAGGTATTACAGGAGACCCATGGGGTCAGATGACAAGGTTCATGGCTCGGGGAGGTAGGTCACAACACTCCACACGCTTGATTGTGTCAAAAACCTCTTTTTTATCGCCTCTTCATCCATATTCTTGGTTATTATAACTTTGTTTGGAAATAGAAGGGGTTTAGGAGGAACGTAAATAATGAGAAGACAACCAAGTTATGATAGAAGACCCATGGGGTCAGATGACAAGGTTCATAGCCCGGGGAGGCGGGTCCTGACACTCTACACACTTGAATGTGTCAAAAAACTCTTTTTTTATCACCTCTTCAGCCATATTCTTGGTTTTTATAACTTTGTTTGGAAATAGAAGGGGTTTAGGAGGAACATAAAAAAAAATTTTCTTACCTTTATATATATCTTTGGTTTTCACATAAGTTGGTATGGAATGGGGCTTCTCCAAGTCTGAGGTGAATCATGGTGGAATGATAGGTGCAGATGTATTAGTTGTTTTCTTCCCACTTCTCGATGTGATGGCACCGACATCCCCCTTAAGATTTGGAGTAGGTTAGGAAGGAAGATTTTAAGAATTCTTACTTACCAGTTCATAAGTTCTAAATAAATTTGGATCATCTGTGTATTCAACTCCCTTAACTCAGATCCTTGACTCTTCAGCTCATTATATTGATTATGAACAATTTTTTTCAAAATATAATTAGTGTTAGAATCTACCTTTGGTTGAGAATTCTCTTCATGTTGGATTGTTAATGCTTGATCATCAAATATCATTTGGGATTGTTTGAAAACTTTTTGGTAAGGTGGATGTTGATGGAAATTTTTCTGAAAAGGAGGCCTTTATTGTTGTCTAAATCCATAACTCAAGGCCTTTATTGTTGTCTAAATCCACAACTCATGTCTAATTGATCCTCCCATCCTTGGTTGTATGTTGGAGAAAAGGAATCATACTTATTCTAGGGATGTGTCTCTTATTACTGCTGATATGGTCTCCTAGGGATTACTAATGTGAAAACCCTCTATCTCTTGTAGTTGGGGGAACAATCATTTGGGTGGTTTATTTTAGTGAAAATGCCACAAGGCCTTATAGGAGTGGGTTGGGATGTATTTTTCACCAAATAATTCTACCTCACCATAGTGTTAAATTCTTCAAACATAGTATCAATCAAATGATTTTCAAGAGAATAAAGACTTACTTGATTTACTCCTCTAACATGTGTTGTACCTCAATATCTAAATTTTTGGGAGTTTTGTGTCATCCTTTTTATCAATGTGCGTGTAGCTTCTGGTGTTTTGTCAACCAATTCCTCTCTAACCATGAAATCCACCATACTTCTCTCCATAAGATTAAGGATTTCTTAGATGTATTGGATGAGGAGTTTCTCACTGATTTGGTGATGCGGAAATCTTGCACACAACTTCTTGAATATCTCCAAATACTCATACATTGACTCCCCTTGGGATTTCTTGATCCCTAATATCTCATTTAGAATGGAAGTGGTCCTCAATTTTGTAAAAAACTCTCTAATAAAAGTCATTCAAATCATTCCAACATGTTATACATTCAGGTTGTAAATAATGCATCCAATCATTGGAAGTTCCATCAAGTGAGAATGAGAATGCCCTCAGTTTTATTTGATATTCAAAGAAATTTCTTGGTTTAAGGGTTGAGAAAATCATATTAAATTATTTTAAATGTTTTTTTGGATACTCACCAGATAATCCATGAAACATTGGAAGAATTTGAATTGACCCATATTTCAATTCAAAGTCTGATTCGAGGTTTGGGTACGCAATATAATTTGGTTGATAATTAATGTTGGGTGTAACCAATTCTCGAATGGTTCTATTAAGTTCATTGTTATTACTTTCAGCCATTGGTTCTTGTTTTATGTTTTATTTAAAAGTGTTCCCAATTTCTGTGCTTCCAGAATGGATGAATTCTCCAACTGTTTGAATGTTTAAACTTCCCACAGACTCAGATCATCTGATTCAAGATCAAAATCTATGTCCAATATAAGGGTCAAGATCTAAAAGATCCCCAGGATTAGTTCATGTCATAAATCAAATAAAAATAAAAAGAAGAAAAGTGTACTATAATAAAATAAAAATGAGAAGTTTGAGTTGATGATCCAAAAAAAAGAAGAATAAGAAGAAGAAAAAAAATTAGATTGGTTAAAGAAAAAATAAAGAAGATAAGAAGAGAATAAAATGAAAAATAAAAGAAATAACTCTAGTTGGTTGAAATAATTACTTGCCTCCCTAGTAATGGTGCTAATTTGAAAGCCACTATTGTGGATGCTTTCAAATGATGTGTAATTTTTTACTTAGGTTCTATAGAGCGGCTGATCAAGGTCATCTCTCAAAGGAGAAAGTAAATTTAGCAATATATTAAAGGTATTTTAAAAATAAAATAAAATAACATAAAGAAACTACTTAAAATTATGGGGGGTTTTTATCATTTATAATACTATAGTAATTATGTTGGAAGACAATTTTATATTTTTTTACTTTTTGTTTTTGAAATGAGATTAAGAAAACCCAACGAGAAGATGTTTTTTAAGAAAAATATTTTAAAGGGGTAATAAATATAACTCTACTTATTCACTTACTTATTAATCATTACCATTTAAATTAAAATCCACTTAATTATAATACCCCAATTTTTTAACCCCTGAACCCTATGAGAATTAACTTTACCACATAGATAAAAATAGTTAGACCCTAGGCTAGTTTCAGAACGTGAAATCGCAACACCCTAATTTAATTGTCATTATAAGTATAACTTATGGTTATTGGTAAATTATGGAATAAATCCATTCTATAAATAAGGATTAATTGATTTTAGGGATCTTATTTTAACTCTAAAAATTTATCACGTGTGGTTTTGTTTTACTGATTAAGGTCACGCTCTCACAATTCACACAATTCTCAACCTCGTGTGTTTTGTGTTAATTATTAAATTAATTTATTAGTTTCATTTAAATTAAAAACTCCATTAATATATAATATTAGGTTAATTAAATTATATCATTGATTCAAAATAAATGAATTAATAAGGTAAGAGGTAGATCGATTACTATAATGAACTACTCTTCCATAGGCGGTGTAGTCATCGTAGAAACGTTTTGCATTTGCAAAGGTCATGGAAAGGGTATAACCCTATCACATTTCTACTCTTGATTTTAAGACCAAAAAGGAAGATTAATAGAAGAATAAAATTGAAAATAACATAAGAAATGAAAGTGAAACTAAGAGTTTATTGAAAGAACAATAATATTACAACAAAGAAGAGGGAGATAAGATCATTTTGGAGGAGATCCTAGATTGATAGCCTACCTCCTCCAATGGTGAATTGAATTGGAAAGTAAACAATTTTTATACGATCTCAATCCTATGTGGAACATCCAAACCACTATAAATTATAAAAACAAACATTTATAGAGTGGAGTGGAGGCTAGGTTACATGTGGTTTCAAGTGTGAATGAGGAAATTAATCCAAATATTTTATTCCACGTTTCACCACCTATTTTACCTTCAGAACGCATGAACCATCAATCCTTCCAAAAAAATTTATTTGTTATAAGTTTTTTCCCGATATTATATCCAATTTTGGGCTTAATGTAATCATGAATGAAGAAGTTATGACCCAAATATACAACTGATGTCCGATCTAGAGAGTCCATCCAACCTTTGACTTCATGTCCCTTTTACTCTAATAAAATGTATGATTTAGCTCCCATGTCATGAATGAAAGTTGTATCCTATTAAGTTAGGAATGTATTTTGAAAATTTCAAGTTCAAATAATACATATAAAAATATTTACATTTGAATTACTACAGTACACTTTAAAGGGTAAAACTAGAATTTTCATCAAATTTTCAAGTAAATGATCTAATCCCAAATATTTTATAAATAAACATATTTAACATAATTTGAAGAAATTATATCATTTATTATCAATAAAATACTCAATAAAATTTTGTTTTATCACCTTCTAATCAAATGTCTAATTTATAACAGTCTCGTAATAATAGACCGCGATACGTTTGAACTTGGTGTTGCATGAAATGTAAGATAATGAAGAGATTAAATTTATTTAGAAAAAACATATAGTAAGATAGTGGGGGTGTTACATTCTTACCTCTATCAAAAAAACTTTTCCTCAATTTCTATAATGTTACCTCATCAATAGATTTAGATAGTTATTTATCATAATTTCCTTAGGTTCCCATGACTCCTCTTTTATCTTATGATTTTTCCAATGTACCTTTACCAACTGAGTCAACTAATTCATTAAAAATTGTTCTCTAGTGCCGAAATTTTGGATAGGCTCTTCATAGTAAGATAAATCAGGTTATAATTCTATTTCTTCATAAGAGAGAACATGCGTTGGGTATGACATGTAATTTATTAATAAAGAGATATGTAACACATCATGTACTTTAGAAAGGCTTGGTGGAATTTCCAAATGGTATGTAACAAATATAATTATTTATAGTATTTCAAAAATAATTATATATTTTAGGCTTAGTTATCCTTTCTTACCAAATCATATTTGCTCTGGTTATCAGAATAGATCTTTTTTCTAATTTGAGATACTTTGATATGGGTTTGAATAGTATTTACCTTTTCCATTATTTTCTTCAAAAATTCTATGACTACAATATTCCTTTCACCAACTTCATCCCAATAAGTCGGTATACGACATATCTTTCTATATAATTCCCCATACAATGTCATTTGAATACTTGAATGAAGGCTATCATTATAAAGGAATTATACCAAAGCTAAATAATGATACCACATATCTTTAAAGTAAAGTGATAATGACCTAAACATGTATTATAATGTTTGGATATTCCTTTTTAACTTTCCATCAATTTGAGGGTGATAAGAAGTGTTTAAATGAAGCTCAGTATCAAGGGCCTTCTAAATAGTTTTCTAGAATTTTGATGTAAGTCATATATCATGATCAGAAATAATTCATCAATCTAGCTCAACCAATCCATATTTATTTATTTTATAAACATCCATATCCAATTTATTGATGTGATGGTCTCCCTAAAAGTCTTACCTTAAGTCCCTTAGTAAAGGATCTAAAGAAGGTCTCCCAAAGAAGAGGTAATTTTCATACCCAAACTCTTTAAATTTATTCATTCTTCCATCTCTTCTAAATCTCTAGAAGTTATCATAAAATAATACTATAATTATACACAATATTTTTGAAATGTTATTATGATTATGAAACTACCATTATCCACCCTCTTTCCCATCAAATGAGATGTTAAAGTATCGCTCGTGCGTACGTACAACTTATCGTCTCCATGTAGCGATACAACTCATTTTTCATTACCATATTTTATGGATGAGAATTATGATAGGTTTAATGTTTATTTATTATATTTATAACATAATTATATCTAGCTTCTTACCTTCCAAATCATTGGTAAACAATAATGTCTCCCTTGTATACGTGTGGACTACCACCTCCACGAAGTGATGTGATTCATTTTTTATTTATATTTTAATTGGATGGTAATAAGGATGTATTTTATGTTTATGACATAGTAATGATTCTAGAAATTATAATTATTATTTAAATTTATTTTGTTCCATATTTAGAATAATGAAAACAACATTCATTCGTATGTACGACCTACCGTCTCCATAAATGTTATAATACGTTTTTCTATATATACATTTAATGGATTACTTTCAATGCATATATAATTAATATATATGATATTTATATCATTATTAAAATTTTTGAGATGATATAACCTTTATAAAAGTATAAATACCAAAACTACTATATCAAAACATATATGAAGAACAAATCAGTTATTACCCGAAATAATAATTTTTAAAAAAGAATTGTCAAGAAATGACTAATAAGAGATTATAAGTATGTCATAAATGGTATGATATATAATTATGGTTATATAATATATTTTTAATGTATATATATTTATTATATAGGTGGTTTGAATATGTATAAAGTAATTCAAACTCAAGGTAATGGTTTATTTCACAATCTCATCATTATTCAGGATTGTTTATATTAAAGTCTCCAATTGGGGCTATTTATCTTCCATATCCATGTTTTCTAAAAATATTTTAAAATTATTTTTTACTATTATTATATTATGTTTTAAAATAATTTTTATCAATGTTTTATTGTTTAAAAAATGGTTTTAATGGAATCTTCTTATCATTTTCCAAATGAGGTACTTTTCAACATTTTTGACAAAAATATGAAAAGAATGTTCTTTTATTTTATATGACATGAAATAATTTTACTTAAATTATGACTAATTTATTATTTTAAGACCCCTTTACAATTTTAGAAGGTTATTTTTAAAGAATTTTTTTCTTTTATATGCATGCATTTTGTTTAAAAAAAATAAGTTATTTCAAAGTAAAAAGGGTATTTTCATCAAAAAAAATTCGATGATATTTTTAAAGTAATTTCATATATTTCAACATCCTTTGTTAAATTTTATTCTTTAATGAGGTTATTATATTATAGTACCATTTATATATTTCATTGTATGGTTTATTTTTAGTTTTAATAGGAGATGTTCTATTTTAATACCATTCACCATATTACTTTGGATGGGTTATGATTATGTTTATTGATTTGGGTAATTATAAACATTTTATATGTTAGTTTCAATATGAATGTCTATATTGATTATGTTTCACCACTTTTATATAAAAAAATAATTTTACTTATTAAGTGATGATTAGGGACTTCTATAGCCCCTTGATATATCGGTAGGTATCATGAGATAAACTAGCTTGGGTATTGGCTAAGGCGTTACACATTTTTGTAAGATGTCTTGGCACGAGGTCTCAACGATATTTTTATGATGTCCAACATTATATATTTCCATTATTATGATATTAGTTATTTATTTCCATGTGATTATTTTATTAGTTCTTATATACATATATATTTTTTAGCTCATGTGATAATTTACATGGAATTATTATATTTCCATTTATTTTATGCCATATTATTCATGCCATATTTAGTTTTCACTGTATGCACACCCCTACTGAGCATCTGATCTCACCCTTTTTCTTATGTTTATTTATCCCTAGGATTCCAATTAGTATATTATGTTTTATATGAAGTTATAATTTATGATAATAATGGTGTTATCAAAGAAATTACTATGTTTCATTTTATGTTTTCAATTGTAATATAAGATTCAAGTATATATGTAGTTTCCCAAGACAACTAAAATATTCATTCCTTTGGGATGTGATTATTTGTATCTAATTATAATGTTCAAACCTTCTATATAATAAATATAGATTTATTATAAATATATTCTAGATCCATAATTATATATATCATTATATTTATTACATACTTATAATCTTTGATCACTCATTTATTAATAATTCTTTTTAATAAATCATTGTTTTCCATTGTAATAACTACATTTTTCATGTATGTTTTGGTTATATAGTTTCAATAGTTATTCTTATATTAAGGTTAAATCATCCCCATAATTTTAATAATGATATAAATATCATATATAAACATGAAAACCATCATAATTCTCATCTATAAAATATTGTAATGATACATGAATTGTATCGCTACGTAGAGAAGGTAAGCCGAACGTAAACATGCATGACACTTTCACTTCACGTTTTAAGAGAAAGAGGGTGGGTAATGGTGTTTTAATAACCATAATAACATTTTAGTATATTTATGATTCTTAAGTTATTATTTTATGATAACTTTCATAGATTTAGAAGTGGTAAAAGAAGGAATAAATTGAAGGAGGTCGGGTAAGAGAATTACCTCTTCTTTATCAGACCTTATTTATATAATTTCTTAAGGGACATAAGGTAAGTATTTTAGGGATACAACCACCTAAAAAACATGGATGAGGATATTTAGGAAATAAATTGATAGATATTGGTTGAGCAAGATGGCTTAATGTGGTGTAAATAAGTGAGGGAGGAGGTGCCCTTTTATAATTAAGGTGAGGGAATTTTTTCTCTCTCAAAAGATTAAATTATAATAAATTCATTATCATTTAAAATTAATTCAAATAGAAATGGATTCAAAGATATGATACTATATGGTTGTAATCTAGTTAACCAATATATTTTAGATAAGTTTTAGTATCATTTTAATGCTTATAATTTTCACCATAAGTTCAGAGTCTTAGATACCCAACCTCAAAGCCTGAAGGCCTTATATATTTTTTGATAATACCATTTTTAATTAGGTTGAGGAGGAACCTTACATAAACTATAGGACCAGTGGGAAAATGTCCTAATACTGAACCTGAAGATCCTAAGGGTGTGACACCACCAGAACAGTCCACCCCCCGACATATTTTTTATACAATTAACTAATCACACAATCTTTTGCGTGACAAAACAACCAGAAATTCAGCATGAAGAGTTGTAAGATGCCTGGTACCAAAGTAAGATTATAAAACTTTTCATTCTTCCAATCCATTAGCCTTTTAAAGCTGGGTGGTACTACCCTAAATCCCTATTTGGATATGGACTACAGGTATATTGAGGCCCATGTTTTTTCCATAATTGATATCAATGATCCTTCTTCCATCACTATCTCCAACTGAGTCGACCACTATCGGGTGCTCCCATGAATGTTACTTTGTTGATTGAGGCCCACTGCATCTGAGCTAACCACTATGTCACATGTAAGTCCTCGTCCTTAGACCTTTCTTGCTGTCGAGGACACCTCCAGAGCCACTAAACCACCTTTTCATCCTTATGTTGATGCCGAGTGCCTGACCTCAATCCCTTCACCTTCACTGGGAGGCTATCGATGCAATTACTAATAGATACACCTCACCATTTCTTCTATTGACATCATGCCCAATGATGAATTCCTCTACAATAGTGAGATACGACACTCACCATTTCCAACACCCCAACCCTACATCGAGTTCCAACATTCACCAACTATGAGTTTAGATACCCCTTTTGAGGTTTTAAGTGATCGGATTTTAAAGAGGCTAATGATATTTTGGGACAGGAATATGTATCCCTTAGTTTTAACATGAAGTATTGTTTTAGGAATAACGTGTTAACATTTTCTTGATATAATTTTTAAAGTTATTTATAAACTTTATGGTTTACGTGGTATTTGATTTTGAGGTAAGTATGGGTGGATGAAAAATTAAAGGTAAAAGGTAAACTTTCAGGTTAAAACTATTCTTTAATATTTAATTTATTAATGTTATTTTTTTTGGTTTCTTATCACATTTATGGGAATGTTATAAGGATTTTTTAGTTAAAAAAAGACAAAACTCAGGTCGTGTGACAACCTATTGCATCCAGAAAGATCGCGAGGCTTAAACCCACAATCGAACTGTGATAAGGGAGAATCACCTACCACTAGCCTATGTGATTTACTAGTTATTATGACATTGTTTTTATTTATTTTAAATATCTTATAAATAAAATTTTAGTGCATTTTGGAACATATGTTTTATAGTATAAAAAACCCTAGTATTGGAAATTGATTTGTTGTCAATTGATTAATTTTTATTTCAGAAGACACTAACTATTTTGAGAACCCAATATGAACAAGTTTAATAAAATATTATGAAATTTTATATTATGAAGTAATGTTTAAATTGTATTTTGGAGGAATATAATATTTTGTTGTGGATTTATGGTGATTAAGGTTATTTATGTAAATTTTTAGTGTATCTTAGAGATTATATGTTTAGGGTGTGTACATTTTGGGAGATAAATACTTAACTTATATGGGAAGACTATCTTATCAAATAATTATGATTTTTGGGTTTCAATATTATCTTGGAATATTTTTAGGCATTTTAAGGATAGTTATTTATTAAATGATCTATGTTGAACTTTGAACGTTACTGTTGAATTTTGGAGATTAAAGTAGTTTTTCTTATATAAAGGTGTATTCTTTTTTTGAATCATCTTATTGTATACTAAACATTTTTTTATTGCCTAAATATATGAGGAATACTTTTTATTTTTTTTATAGATTATGAGATCCATTAGAAGTTTATTTTAGTGCTTGAGGCATGAAAAAATCATCTTAAATGCTCATCGTTTTGAGAAAAAGATGATATTGTGGTGGAAATTTATTAAAGGATGAAACTATAATTATCAAGTAAGTATATTTGGTCATTTTATTTGACTAGATAGTAATATTATGCCTCAAATATAGGAAAAGCATCTTAAGATAAAAATTTTATCCTATAACCTTCAATTCCGATGAATTGATGGTGTTTTTGACATCTATGGTTTATGACTTTACAATTTATGATTTTCTAAAGATCATTCACACTACTAGAAATTTAGGATATAGCCACACTTATATAGCCACAGTCTAAAAAAACCAATGTTACAACCTAATATACCCCCATGGGTCTTAAGATACCCGTAGCGCTACGCCCCCAACCCAACCCTTATCACAATTCCACCCCTGACTTTTCCCTACTCGTGATCTCTCCTCCCCGCGAGTCAATGAACCTCCTCACCCAATTCTACCACCCAACCTCCATCTATCATCTGAAGATGATGCTGCCACCCAACCTCGGGATGATCCTCCTCTGATGACGCGACCACCCAACCTCCCCACGATCCTCTCCTTCCGATGCAACTCCGCCTCCACCTTTGGGCAAACCTCCTCCTCGACTCACCACTGTATAGTGTTTTTTTAGCGTTCACACATTCCAAGAGCCCCTTCAAATATCACCGGTGGTAGTTACATGACTCAAAAATTGTGAGTAGCCTGCGGTAGGGTGCATTAGGATTTTTTTTCTATTTACTCAAATATCAATTCTATTTATGCTATTGGGGTTTCATTTAAATCTTATTTTCTATAACACACAGCCACATACATATGAACCCAGACGATTATAATTCCTCACATTCCCTCTTATTTCTACCACAGAGAAGGGTTTCTTTGATTTTTGATCCACAGCCTCTTCAATTTACATTGGGTAAGATTTATTTGTTTCTATTTATTATCTTTTTAATTGTAACATTTTTCTTTGATAGGGTTTATTTGTTTTAAATTATTATATGAGGTATTATTTCTTTGATTTTTTTTATTTTCATTGGGTTTGATAGTCTTATAGAGTTTAAATCTGCAAATGATGGAAATTAGAAGTTATGATGATATGATATTAAGATGGATGAATGGTCTATGCTGAGTTCTAAAAGAAAATTTCATAAATATATAGTATTCATTAATTGTTATTACTTTTTTTAATGTAAACATATTTTTAATAGTGATGGATATATGACATTTCCTGATTTTGTTGCAACTGTTTATTAGAAGTAATGTTTGGAGGATTTACTAAATTGAATGTTGAGTTTTAAATTTTTTTTATAGAAAATAATTTTCCCATATATAAAAATCCCAATACTATTATGATGAGTCACATAGAACATGTATGTTCTGAAACCACAATGTGATAGATGCATAACAGATTGTTTCCCCATAGGGTCTTATTCATTTCCCATTGGGTGTTTAGTCTTAGTTTTTTCTTCTAGAGGTTAATCCACACTACCCTATACCTATATACCTATTCTTATAGAAATAAAACATTGGGTTAAGAATTGTTTAGGATAGGTGTTTACCTGAACCTTGATTTATCAATGTATTTTAAATAATAAGTACTTTTCCATATTGGATTTTTAAATCCTTAAGCATAGAACCATTTATTGTAAAAGTAGGTTATTAATTACTTCGGTAATCTATCTGTCTCTATAGGTCCTTCATGGATGGATCTTGAATGTTTCCTTATATTTGGTAAACTGTTGAAGGTTGAGAGTTTTTACTTACCTACTGGAAGTGTGGGGGATGATAAATCTATTATATAATCTTTTATAAAGGTGACTTGGATTCATATTTATTTCCATATCCATATCACACTATTGAATACTCCTCAAAACCTTTTTTTCATTGTTCTTTAGAATTTTCTTCAGTTTATAGTTTCACATCTTTTAGTGTTATACATTTAAGGGAAACATTATATAAAAAACTTTTAACAAAATAAACAATTGAGAGACTAATGGGGGTGTAGTTGGTGCTTCTTTCACTTTTCTCTACACTATTTATCTCATAGGAGAGGTTAGTTATTTAATTATAGACTCAAGTAAATATGAGTTAAAACATTTTACCTCATTCACACTTTTATTAGTGGTCCATGTATGAAAATTTTGAGATTTATAAGATACCTTCTTTATCAAATCCTTGAACCCAATTAAATATTTTTCCATGAGAGCTCCACCTGATTAAGAATCCAATACATTTCTATCACTGTTCAAAAGGCCTTGATATAATAATTTTAATAAATTATGATCATATATATTGGTTTTATGTGGATGAATAGTAGTAAACTTCTATAACTTGTCCCAATACCCATAAAGAGCTTCTCTACTAGCTTTCATTATGCCATAAATCCCATTTTTTACTATATTCTCCTAGAATCAGAGAATGAATTTTAAAGAATGGATCTATTGGGCTCATACTATCTTGTGACCTCTCCAAGTTATATTTTGTTCATCCATTCCTTTATTGATACCTCTAGAGAGAATGGTAATTAATTCCATTTTATTTGAGCTTATGAAATTTATCTCATTTTTAAGGTAATGCACATAGTGAAAAATTCCTTCAAGTTCTTGTCAGGGTCTTCACCTACCAAACAATGAAAAATAGGAAACATTTGGATTAGACCATTATTAACTAAAAGTATACTTGATTAATTGGAAACAACAATTGGGTATTCTAATAGTTAAAATTTTGTGCACACAAATCTTTAGTTGGTCGATTTAATTGAGCTAGGTTCTCTTCCATCATCATCGGGTCTATTTTTATTGAATGAAGAAAAGAACAACAAGAAAAACAAGAATCAAACCTAACATAAGGAGGCCTAAAATGGTTCAGGCCAAGGGAATACCCTCGGATCAAAGACACACCCTCAGGATTGAAGAAAGATATGTTAAGATATCTGATGACTTCAAGGGCTTGTTCAACTTGGGAGGTGAGATGATCCTCTACATTATTTACTTCTCACCAGGTGTGAGTGACCCTTATGCCATTGTTGACAAGAGTTATTCATTACCTGATAATTTAAGATTTCAACCATGGGATATTAATTTTACCTTGTAATGATCTATGGATAATAATCGAGTCTATCTCCACTTGGGATAGATTGATGTTTTTTCTAGATGTACAACTTAATCATAGTCAACAAAGCATTGAAATCTTCCGGTATACTAGTTCAATTTCCATATTGTGCCTTAAAATACATGATAACACTCCCTCTCTGGTCCCAAACGACTCCACCTCCACGAGAAATACCCTCTTTGCTGGAACTATCCGTGTTCAGCTTGAATCCATCATTGGGGGTGGGGATTCCACCGCACCTAATGGCCTTGTAACCTGGTGAAAGATGAGTGAGCCACATGGGATAGAACACATATAGACCTTATAGATGACGATTATTTCCATTTTTTGAAGAAGGGAACCAGATCCACTAATAGGTTCCTGGTCTTAGTGATGATGGACTGCCCGATAGATGGAATCCCCTCGTATTTTGCCTTATTCCCCGCTTTCCATAAGCACCAACACCCTATGTTGAGTATTATGGAATGAGACATCCTTTCTGTGACCTCATTGTCCATCCCCTGAAAAAATATTTCTAGGAACGGTTCATGCTAATGATTCTGAGAATTAGACACTGTGAACTCCCCAAAAAATTCTAGAATGCGCCGTCTCTAAGGTGAATTTATTTGGATTTGATTAGGTGATAGAAAAATTTTAAACAAGAAAAACTTAATAGAAAATAATGAAGGGTGGGGGGAAGAAGGGTGCATGGGGAAGTGGGGGTGGGGGTTGCAGTGGGGGTGAAGGGTGTGGGGGGAAGGGAGGTGCAGTGGGGGGGTGGGTGGGGTGGGGTGCAGGGGGAAGTGGGGGGGGGGTTGCAGTGGGGGTTAGGGGGGTGCATTGGGGGGAAGAAGGTATAGGGGGAAGTGGGGGTGAAATCATGGTATTATAAATTACAAATATATATATATATATATATATATATATTTAAAGAACAAATTTTACTATTTTTTTATTATCTTTATTAAAAAATGGATTTTTTATTATGAAATACATTTTACTTGTTTGTTTTTGGATTTTAAGGATCACGTAATCTAAAGGGATAATGCTTGGTTTTGAGAATTTGTTGTATTACATACAGATTTAGTTTAGGTAACTTCATTTCACTTTAATTTTCATTGGTTCAGTTTAAGTTGTATTTTCTCAATTCTAGTAGTGTTAGTTTAGTTCCATTTAATTTGAATTAAGAAAAATCTATTTGGTTCAGTTTAGGTATATAAATTTAAGTTCTTATTTTAGTGAATTAATTTTGTGGTATTACATTGATTTAGTTAAAGAATTTTATAGTTTATTAGGTTTGATTTAAATTAGCTGGGTTTTCTCAATTATAGTAGTATTAGTTATATGTTCTATTTGATTTGGATCAGGTCACATTTATTTTTTTTAGTTAAAGTCCATAGATTTTGCTTCTTCTTAGTTTAGTGAACCAATTTGGTTTAATTGGTTTGATTAAGTTAGAGTATTTGGATCAGTATTGTTTGGATTCTTAGTTGATGTTATCATTGGTGAAGATCATTTTGGGTGTTATAATCATGTGGAATTTGATGATGGTTTGTCTATTGTTGGTTCAGAGTTTTCTTCATTCAATGATGAAAATGAAATTTCAAGTGAAATTGGTTCAAGAGTAGTGGTGTTCATTATCAATGGTTTGGAATTTTTGATGAGGTGATGGACATTAGAAACAACGATTTTATTGATATAAATGGGGATAGAATAATGGTGATAGTGATCGATGACACATATCTTTAGGCGTCACTTATGATTCTAGCTCTCACATAGATCTCGAGACGTGTGTTATCTACTCCCAAATCCTATGGTGCGTGGCTGAAATACTTGCTAAGATTAATTTTATAATTTGAATTTTGGTTCATGTCTATAATTGATTTATGGATATTTTGGAAATCTATTGTGTTTGTTCACACTTAACCCAAAAAAGGCGTTTTCTAAAAATTACAAAACAAATTGGAGTTTGAGATATAATTCAATGAAATTAACTATTTTTTATATTTTAGGTTAGTTTGGTTAGGGACCCATTAGTTATTTTATATCGATTCTATTCATATCAGTGGGGTGGGGATAGTAGTGGGGGTAGTGAGGTTTAAGGAGGGGGCGGGGGATAGGGTGGGTGCAGTGGGGGTGGGGGTAGTGGGGGTGAAGGAGGGTTATAGGGGGGATGGTGGTTGCAGGGGTGGGTGAAGGAGGGGTGAAAGTTCAGTATTTGGCACTAAGTTTCAAAATTTTTCCTCAATAATACTCCCTAATGAACCAAATGATATTGGGTAGGGTAGTATCAAAATGAACTGCAACCATGCCACTAGTTGTAAGAATGACAACATCTGAGTTTGGAACTGTCTTTCCCAATCATAAGATTGATCTAGCCAAACCCCATTCCCATGTAACATATAAAGTAACTAAAGTGTAAACCGAATTCCATTATGCTTCAATGAGAAAACAAACCCCTCCTTAGCATGCCTTTTCAATAACCAATTTCTCATTTAATATTGTCTGGATGCTTTCTCAGATACATTCTAGCCAAATAATCTTCCTTTCATATATTCTTGATGAATGTCTGGTACTTTAGTAGCAACCCGAGCATATAATGAATATTTCACTATATAATTACAAATAGGATCTAGTGTTTTTTGTTATTTTTATGCTTCCTGAAACAATATACTTGCCAATTCCCTCCCACATAGCCCAAAATAAGGCAACCCATTCTCATTATAGTTGAGATTTTTCTGCAGCCAATAACTAAAAAGTTGATGATTTTATTTAACTCGTACAAGCATGGAAGAAGCTCCTAGGGTCATTTTAGACCTAATTATTTCTACTCCAGTTCTCTTATTTCCTTCTGAAAATTTTCCTCATGTATATCGTCGTAAAGTATTTATATTTTCTCCTTGATCTAGCCACTTTCTATTTTAACATCTATGGGTTAGAAAATCTTATCTCATCTATTGACTCCCTCCTGTAGAGATGGAAATAAACACACACACACACAATATGAGTGAGTGTACAATTTTAATTAGTAGTATCCTCCCCAAAACCTCTTATGTAAATACAGAAGAAGGAGGGGGGAGGGGGATGGGTTGGTGCAACAGGGAGAGGGGGAGGGGCTGTGTAGGGTAGGGGGAGGGGGAGGGGCTAGTTTAGTAGGGGAAGGGGGAGGGGATGGTGTAGTAGGGGGGATGGGGAGGGGCTGTGCAAGGTGGGTGAGGGGGGGCTAGTGCATCAGGGGAAGGGGGGGGGGGGTGAAACAAGGGGAGGGGGAGGGCAGTGACTGTGCTAGTTGGGGTGGGGGAATGGGGTCAGTAACGGTGCAGGTGGGGGGGTGCGAGAGGGGGTGTAGGGGGCAGTGGTAGTGAAGGGTGGGGTAGGGGGGGTGAAGGGGGTGTAGGGGCAGTGGGGGGGGGGGGGGGGTGCAGGGGCAGTGGTAGTGAAGGGTGGGTGGGGGTGGTGACAAGGGGTGTGGGGGGGATAGTGTGGCTGCATGGGGCAGTGGGGGTGATGAGGGGGGGGGGGTGTTGGGGGGGGGGGGAAGTGGGTGCAACTATTTTTTTATTCTTATTATTTTTTTCTTTGTTTTGTCTGAATAGATCTTCCAAACAAATTCAATAAAAGGATAGAAATTATTTTCTAAAAAATATAACTTTCTGGTAGCCATATTTTAACATATATTTACCATTGTATAAAATGTACAGTAGCAGCTCTTGAAGCATGGAACTTCCTATTATATCATGAGTGTTCCTATGAAAACTAGTACAAAATTTTATAATAGTAGAATTATTTTATCTGGTTTTTGGACCATCACCATATGCTTGAACCATTACCAATACAAGAAACATCAATTATAATGATATAATAATGATTGAGATGGTGGAGAGAGAGTATGTAGGGGGTGGAGGGAGTGTGTGTAGGAGGAAAGAAGTGTGTAGTGGAGGGGGAGGGGTGTATAGGGGTTGTATTGGGTGTGTGTAGGGTGTTCTGGGGAAGAAGATGGGTTCATGATGCAATGTTTTTCAAACAAGTGTTTCTTAAAAAATATTTTTGTTTCCTTATGCAATATAGAGTTTTTAATAAGAAATTGTGCATTTGAAAATTCAAAGTTTTGGCATGTGTTTTTCTTTGATGAATGAGTTCTTTTGAAAATTTTCCCTTTATTAATGATCATGTTATTTATTATTGGGATGTACATATCAATATGAATATTATTTTTTCATTGTTGGGTATGTATTTATGTATCATTTATCATGTACAATTGAGACACTGATCATATATATATAAGAAGTAATTATATATCATTTCTTATCCCACTATTTCCTTATAGGTGGTTTCTTATGATGAGATCGGTTCTATCCACCACAATTGAAGACAGTGAGTTCAACATTGGATTTGGGTACGGTTTATTCCGTTTTTATTCTTTGGTCCAATTTTAATGAGGGATTTTGTGATTTTTGGGTTCCTTATATTTTTATAGTGCGTTTTGGATATTGTTGAGGTGTATTCGAGTCGCTGTTGACGAAGGCTTACATGTGTATGCATAGGTATTCATATACATATATAATTTCCCCCTTTATATATATTCACTCATGGGAGTATAAATATATATATTGGGGCCATGAGTGCTTATATATTGATATGAAAAATTCATACATGTGTAAGTGTGAAGGGGTATATGCAAGAATAAACATATATTTAAGGACCCCTTGTGCATATTAGGCCATGAAAAATTGTACATAGGGGCTAGGTTTCCTTATATATAAGCGAATTTTCATTTGCATGAAAGTAGAAAAAAAAGATTTTAGTTTTCGTCATCAAAAGAAGCATGCCTTGATGTTGATGTAGGTTCCCACTACCTAACCCTTTAATTTGAATTTTATAATTGCTTAATTTTTTTCAAAAATTTCTTTCGATAACTAATTTATTGTTTTAAAAACTAATTTTCTAATAACCACTAGCTTTATCAAGGTAGAATTTAAGAAGAATATAATGCTTCTAAGTTTATTGTTTAATAAAATGATACTATGATGACATTTTTTTAGATGATTTGAATCTACATATACATTTTAAAACATAAGTATTAGCACCCAACCATAAGGATAGAAATTGATTTTTACTGATCTATGTGAGAAATGATACATGTATCTCAACATATATCTTGTTTAGGTTACTTTATCTACTTTTATTAGAAAATATAGAAAATACATGTCATGAAATAAGACTTTTTAAAAATCCCCTACCCTTTGAGAAGTCCCTTCCAAAATTAACATAAAAAGGACCTTATTTTCTAGTTATAGGAATTTTACAAGAATATTCATGTTTTTATGGGATTCAAATGGGTTGAATATAACATTCAATGGAATAAAAATCTCATCATTCTCTATCTTAGGAATAAACATGAATCTCCCTTGATGTGGTCAGTAGAAAATTTTAGCCAAATTGATAGTAGTAAATGAAATTTCCTTCACTTTAGAAATGAAAATATCCTCATTTTTAGAAAACATGAAGTGATCATTCTTATAAAAATCTAAAAAATAACATGAGTCAAGATACTCCTCTTAGTGACCTAACTGAAAATTGTTGGGATATTCCCCTTGGAAACTCAGAGTTCCTAGTATCATGATACTTCTCTTTGTAGCCTAAAATTCATTAGGTCAAGGTAAACTTTTTGGAAGTCCAAAATGCATTAATCTAGGATATTTATCTTAGAATCCCAAATTTCATAAGCTAAGGTACTTCTTTTGGAAACCATAAAATCTTGGTTTGAGAATCACTACGGGAAAATGGGTATTTGCGACGGGTTATTTACGACGGGAATAAATCCCGTCGCAAATAGTCCCGTTAAAAACTTATTTTGCGACGGGGGTAGTTACCCGTCGCAAATAAATAGGCTTTTGCGACGGGATTGCTGTCCCCGTCGCAAATAGTTTTCCCGCGATGCGCGCCAAATCGCGGGAAAACTATTAGCGACGGGAAAATATTCCCGTCGCAAATAACCGGCGGCGGTAAAAGGTATTTGCGACGGGAATATTTTCCCGTCGCTAATAGTATGTTATTTGCGACGGGTTCCGTCGCAAATAACTATTTACCCGTTGACCGTAATAAATGCGGGCTAAGGTATTTGCGACGGTACCCGTCGCAAATACTAGTATTTGCGACGGGATACCCGTCGCAAATGGGCCCGTCGCAACTAATCTAACCTATAAATACCCCCATCCGTTTTTTTCAAATCATTCTCATTCTCTATCTTCTCCTGCTCTCAAACTTGTGTTTCTAAAGTTGAGTTTTTCTTCAGTTTAATTTTTTTCTTCAGAGCTGATATTAAAGTTTTGAAGAACGATCAGAGCAGATCAATTTTCAAGGTATTTATGTTCATTTTAATTTAATATTTATTTTTAATTTTTTATTAGTTTCCATTATTCTTAATTAGTTGTAATTTAATTATGTTTATATTGTTTTCTTACTTAATAAATTTAAATTATTAGTATTGTTCATAGTTAATGGTAATTAGGAATAATTAGTAATAATTTTTAATAATTAAGAATAAATATTAATAATTAGTAATAAATACCAATAATTAGGAATAACAACATTATTACATTATTAGTATATTTTATTATTAATATTAAAATAATATAATTTTTTATATATATACAATTCTCTTTTCATCTGTGTGTTTACTGTCTTCACATGTATTATTTGTATCTGGAGATAGAAAACGCACAGATGAAAGGAGAATGGTATATATATCAGAAAATTATATTATTTTAATATTAATAATAAAATATACTAATAATGTTATTATTTGTAATTATTGGTAATTATTCCTAATTATTGGTAATTATTCATTTAATTACTAATAATTAGGAACAATTATCAATAATTATCAATAATTAAGAATATTTAGTAATAATTAGTAATAATTACCAATAATTAGTAATAATTAGTAATAATTATCAATAATTAGTAATAATTAGTAATAATTACCAATAAGTAGTAATAATTAGTAATAATTACCAATAAGTAGTAATAATTACCAATAAGTAGTAATAATTATGTATAATTTGGAATAATTACCAATAATTAACAATAATTAGTAATAATTAGTAATAATTACCAATAATTACCAATAATTAGTAATAATTAGTAATAATTAGGAATAATTAGGAATAATTAGGAATAATTAGGAATAATTAGGAATAATTAGGAATAATTAGGAATAATTAGGAATAATTAGGAATAATTAGGAATAATTAGGAATAATTAGGAATAATTATCAATAATTATCAATAATTAGTAATAATTAGCAATAATTAGGAATAATTAGGAACAATTATCAATAATTATCAATAATTACGAATAATTAGGAATAATTAGGAATAATTATCAATAATTATCAATAATTAGTAATAATTAGTAATAATTAGGAATAATTAGGAACAATTATCAATAATTATCAATAATTAAGAATAATTAGTAATAATTAGGAACAATTATCAATAATTATCAATAATTAAGAATAATTTGTAATAATTACCAATAATTACCAATAATTACCAATAATTAGTAATAATTACCAATAATTGCCAATAATTACCAATAATTACAAATAATTAGGAATAATTAGGAATAATTAGGAATAATTAGGAATAATTAGGAATAATTAGGAATAATTAGGAATAATTAGTAATAATTAGTAATAATTAGTAATAATTATTAATAATTAGTAATAATTAGGAATAATTATGAATAATTAGTAATAATTATTTATAGTTATTTATAATTATTTATAATTATTTATAATTAGTAATAATTACCAATAATTACCAATAATTACCAATAATTACCAATAATTACCAATAATTACCAATAATTACCAATAATTACCAATAATTAGCAATAATTAGCAATAATTAACAATAATTAACAATAATTACCAATAATTACCAATAATTTGCAATAATTAGTAATAATTAGTAATAAATACCTAAAATTAGGAAAAATTAGAAAAAATTAAGAAAAATTAGGAAAAATTAGGAAAAATTCTCAATAATTAGTAATAATTACCAATAATTAGTAATAATTACCTAAAATTAGTATTAATTACCAATAATTAGTATTAATTACCAATAATTAGTAATAATTAGGAATAATTAACAATAATTAGTAATAATTACCAATAATTAACAATAATTAGTAATAATTAACAATAATTATTAATAATTACCAATAATTACCAATATTTAGTAATAATTAACAATAATTGCCAATAATTACCAATAATTGCCAATAATTACCAATAATTGCCAATAATTACCAATAATTAGTAATAATTATGAATAATTAGTAATAATTACGAATAATTCGTAATAATTACGAATAATTAGTAATAATTACGAATAATTAGTAATAATTACGAATAATTTGTAATAATTACGAATAATTAGTAATAATTACGAATAATTAGTAATAATTACCAATAATTAGTAATAATTACTAATAATTATCAATAATTACTCATAATTATCAATAATTACTAATAATTATCAATAATTAGTAATAATTAGTAATAATTAGTAATAATTAGCAATAATTAGTAATAATTAGCAATAATTACTAATAATTAGTAATAATTAGTAATAATTAGTAATAATTAGTAATAATTAGTAATAATTAGGAATAATTAACAATAATTAGTAATAATTAGTAATAATTAGGAATAATTAGTAATAATTAGGAATAATTAGTATTAATTAGGAATAATTAGTATTAATTAGGAATAATTAGTAATAATTACCAATAATTAGTAATAATTATTATTAATTACCAATAATTAATTTTAATTACCAATAATTATTATTAATTACCAATAATTAGTATTAATTACCAATAATTAGTATTAATTACCAATAATTAGTATTAATTACCAATAATTAATATTAATTACCAATAATTACCAATAATTACCAATATTTTCCAATAATTACCAATATTTACCAATAATTAGGAATAATTACCAATAATTAGGAATAACTACCAATAATTTGGAATAATTACCAATAATTTGGAATAATTACCAATAATTTGGAATAATTACCAATAATTTGAAATAATTACCAATAATTAGAAATAATTACCTTATTACATTATTTGTATATTTTATTATTAATATTAAAATAATATAATTTTCTATATTATATACAATTCTCTTTTCTTATGTGTTTTTCCTGTCTCCACATGTAATATTGGCATTCTTTTTCAAAATTATCCACCTACTCGCCAATGGAGAGGTGAAAGTGAATGCCAATATTACATGTGGAGACAGAATGTGAAACACACAGGTGAAAGGAGAATTGTATATAATATAGAAAATTATATTATTTTAATATTAATAATAAAATATACTAATAATGTAATGATGTTATTGTTATATAATTAATGTTTATGAAAAAAATTATATTAGTATTATTAAAAAAATAAAAAATCAATATAATATTAAAATTATCAATATTTGTAACAGGTTTTGCTTTATTCTCAATATATTCAATCCTTGCTTGTGTTTTTTCTAACAAATTATTCAAAACCAGTAATGCTTTTATATTTTATAGAAAAATATGGAACAACGAGGTCGTCAACAGTCATTATTAGATGACCGCATATGGATAAATCAATGTAGAAATCCAAATGGTTCTGGTTTAAATCCAGTATATATAGAGGGTGTGGAGATTTTTTTATCATTTGCGGCATCAAATCCGGAATTTGTTTCAGAAGGAAAGATAAAATGCCCTTGTAGAAAATGTGCATTGAGAACGTTTGACACGTTTGACAAAGTGGGGGAACATCTCTTGCGTTTTGGTTTTCAAGCAGATTATGTTTTTTGGTATCAACACGGTGAACGCAGTTCCAGAGCTGGTGATACTAACTTGATTCCGGATCCATCCCAGTTTCAAGATTTAGTACATGATATTGCAGGTTCATCTGTTCAACATACAAAAACTCCGGCTGATATAGCTTCAAATCCTGAGTTGGGACCGTCTGAATTTTATGAGTTGTTGAAGTCTGCTGAGGATGCATTATATCCTGGCTGCAAGATGAGCAAATTAGAAGCAGTTGCAAAATTTATGGCTATCAAATCAGATAACGGAATGTCAAACACCTGTTTTGACCAGATATTTTCTTTGCTGAAAACACTGTTACCCGAAGGAAATGTTTTACCTGCAAATTACTATGAAAGTAAGAAGTTGGTTCGAAATTTGGGACTTACTTGTCCGAAGATTCATGCATGTTCAAATGACTGCATTTTATATTCTGGGGAAAATGAGTCATTGGATAGTTGTCCCACATGTGGGCAACTGAGATATAAATAAGGAAAACACGGGAAGTCTGGTTTCATTACTGTAAACTAGTTGAGATATTTTCCGCTTACATCCAGACTTCAGCGTTTATTCATGTCTAAGAATACAGCGACAATGATGTCATGGCATAAAGAGAATATTTCAACCGATAAAAGCTTGAATAATCCAGCAGATGGTGATTCATGGAAACATTTTGATAGAGTGCATCCATCCTTTGCTTTAGAAGCTAGAAATGTTCGACTGGGCCTTTCCACTGATGGTTTCTGTCCGTTTGGATCTTATGGTAGTCAATATTCATGTTGGCCTGTTTTTTTAACTCCGTACAATTTACCTCCATGGATGTTGATGAAGGAGCCATATATCTTTTTGAATTGACTAATTCCAGGACATCCGAAGAAAAATATTGATGTTTATTTGAATCCATTGATTGATGAATTAAATTTATTATGGAGTACTGGTGTCAGTACATATGATGTTGCAACGAAACAAAATTTCATACTGAGAGCAGCATTGATGTGGACAATAAGTGACTTCCCGGCTTATGGGATGTTATCTGGCTGGAGTACACATGGTCAGAAATCATGTCCTTACTGTATGGGAGAGAACAAAGCATTTATGCTCATTCATTGAAAGAAACCTTGTTATTTTGACTGTCATCGCAGATTTCTTCCAGCTGATCATCCTTTTCGCAGAAACAGATCTCATTTTAGAAAAGGAACAGCTGAAAGGGATGGACCTCCAAAAATGCTATCAGGTTCGGAGTTAAAATCGGTTGTATTTTCATTACCTCCCATCACTTTTGGTCCCACAATAAACCAACAGAAAATTTCTGGTTTTGGGAAAGAACACAATTGGATTAAACGTAGCATATTTTGGGATTTTCCATATTGGTCTGATTTGTTGGTCCGACACATGTTAGATGTCATGCATATTGAGAAGAACTGTTTTGATAATTTGTTTCATACAGTTTTGGATACGCCAGGAAAGAGAAAAGACAATGTAAATGCACGTTTAGATCTTGCCCAAATTTGCAGGCGTCCAGAATTGGAACTATTTGAGAATGTCAGAACAGAAAGGTTACTGAAACCAAAAGCATCTTATACACTGTCTAAAGAAAACCGTTTATTATTTTCTCAGTGGATTGCAGATTTGAGACTTCCAGATGGCTGTGCTTCCAATTTGGGTAGATGTGTAAAGAATGGTCATATTACTGGATTAAAAAGTCATGATTGTCATGTTATAATGGAGAGACTTCTACCCATTGGATTAAGAGGTTTGTTGAATTCTGTGATTTGGGATTCCATAACAGACATGTCTCATTTTTTTCAGGAAATTTGTGCGGCTACGACAGATTATGATGCTCTAGGAAAACTTGAAAAAGATGTTGTTGTAATTATATGTAAACTGGAAAAAATATTTCCGCCGTCTTTCTTCGACTCAATGGAGCATTTGATGTTACATTTGACATATGAAGCCAAATGTGGAGGTCCGGTACAGTTTCGATGGATGTACACATTTGAAAGATGCATGCAAAAATTGAAAAGAAAAGTACGCAACAAAGCATCTGTTGAAGGATCTATTGCAGAAGCTTATTTGCAAGTGGAAATATCTTTTTTCTGCTCCCATTATTTTGAATCTGAGTATCCTTCAAAACACAACCGAATGGGACGGAATTAGAGGAATATTGATGAAATCGACAATCAATTATCTGTTTTCAACCAGTCAGAGCTTGGTTTTGGTGGAGTTTCTGAACGCTGGCTTTCAGATGATGAACATCATAGAGCTCATACGTATGTTCTTCTCAACTATGAAGAGATGACATCAGTTGTACTGTAAGTGTTTATATCACTTATTCTATCATTTATGTTACAGTAAATAACTTTGGTTTTTATAGGTTGTATGATAATCATATCAAGAAACAAATTCCACAAATTACAGCAGCTGCTCTCGAAGAACGTCGACTGAAAAATTTCTCTCAGTGGTTTCAAAAACTGGTAACATAAATTATTTATCTTTTAGAAACTCATTCAATGTATAGTTTACTATATTGATAATTATTTCACAAATTTTCAGGTGTCTCGACATGCTGATAAAATTGACAAACGGCTGTGTGTATTGAGTAACCCACCTTCCAAACTTGTTAAAACTTATAATGCATATGTGGTGAATGGATTTCGATTCCACACACATGCATATGGGGAATCGAAAAAAACAATGAACAGTGGAGTTAGCTTGAGAGGATCTCATCATCGAGAAAATGAAGTTGACTTTTATGGCATACTTGATGAAATCATTGAACTCTGTTATCTTGGACAACATTACATAACCATGTTCAAATGTCGGTGGTTGGATACAGAGAGAGGCGTGCGTGTTCATCCGACTCATGGAATCATCGATATTAAATGTAAAAGTGTTCTCGCAGTAAATGAACCATTCTTATTGGCTCAACAGGCATATCAAGTTTATTATGAAAAGTACTGTGCAACATCAAGAGACTTGACTGATTGGTGGAGTGTAATAAAAATCAAAATTCGAGACAATCAGTTTAGTCAAAGTGAATGTGATTTCACTGATGTGCAAAGAATTGAAGTTTTTCAAGAGAGTACTCAAAATAAATCTTTTTTACAAAGAGACATGAGTATCGATGACGACACCCCACATTTAAGAGTCGGTGATGACGATGATGTTAATGATGTCACATATGAATTTGAAACGGTAAGAGATGAAGCAACTGTAACTCGAATGGATATCGATGATGTTGAGGAGGAATATGAAGATGACATTGACATATATGAAGATGATGATGAAGATGAACACTGATAGCATTCCATGGTATTTATATACAATCATAATATGTATATATGTATATATAATAGTAATTATCAATTATTTGCTAACATTAACATTGTCTGTTTCAGATGGACGACGCCACATTTCGTGCGTTGGCGGATGCTGACCTGACTTTTGATGCGGATGAGTTGCTGACAGATGACCGTCAGCCTGCAGGCGCTCCAGGGAGTACGCGGAGGGGGCGCGGTCTTGCACGATTGATGATTCCTGACCCCGTCCCCGAGCGACGTCCACGTCTTGGGTTTGATCCACGCACACGGAGGTGTGATAACCTGTGTGATAACCTGTGGATTTGACTAAGATTTCATTAATCTATTCACATAATAAATGTTTATTATTTTTTCAGTTTTCCGCATATAGCAGTCGGACAGGGCAGCGCTATTTTGCGCAACTATTTCTCTCAGCCGTGGACCACATGGGAGCAGATTCCCATTGATGTGCAGCAGGCCATGTTCGGCCATTGGTTAGTATGTACGTAAATAAATAATTTTTATTTTGAAAATTATTTCATTTCTAACTTGATATTTTGATTTATTTGTAGGGTTTATGGTATCCAATCGAGGATACCATGCGTGACGCCATCCACGAGGCATGGGAGGTGGCCATGCGTGATCGCCTTCGTCAGTTTTTGCACAATTTAAGAAAAGCTGCGATGAAGAAAGCAGGAGTGTCAGATTTTGAGGAGTCATGTAGAGCACACCGACCAGAGTATATTTCATCCCATGTATGGGATGTATTATGTGCGCACTGCTTGAGTGGTGCCTTTCAGAGGAGATCATCGGTGGGGAGGCAGAATCGGGGGAGACAGGATGTGACTCATCGAGCTGGGAGTCGTTCTTTCAGTCCTCATAGATAGCATCTGGTACATACATTATTTATAAATATTTTATATAACTATAAATATTAACAGTTTATTTTTTATTCTTATAGGCTGTCGAGCACCCCGATATTACAGAGTACGACGTATATCGGAGGATGTATAGTGATCCTGCTACTGGGGAGCTCAGAGGTGATCGTCAACATCACATCGTGGTTAGTATTATTTGTTTTCAAGTTTAAAAATTAACTGCATATAATATATTCACAATTTTAATTTTAAATTGCAACTATAGGAGTCATATGAGGCCGCAGCGGCACAGGCCCGGCCTGAGAGTCAGGCCGAGTCATCAGATCAGACCACTGCCCGTCAGTTTGATGAGGCGGCATGGATGCAGGCCACCCAGTATGCCTTCGAGAAGGGCCGGGAAGTTGGTATTGGCTCTCGACTGACTCCCGGAGATTATTATGGCAGTGTTGCGATGTCGGCGTCCAGCTCGAGAGGAGCTCGTGCATCTTCTTCTACACAGTATGAGGATCAGTTGCGATCTCAGACTGCACAGATAGAGAGTCTTCGACATGAGCAGGAGTAGATGCGTCAGCAGCATGAGGAGGAGCGTCGACGCCAGCAGCAGCTGTACGAGGAGCAGGCGAGTCGGTGGCAGCAGCAGCATCCGGAGCAGATGGAGTACATGCGCCGACTCACTCATGCTTTAGGGATGGAGTTTCCTCCACAACCATCTGCAGATCCCCCACCTCCCCCCCTCCCCCCTCCTTTAGATTAGAGTTTGTATTTCTGTTATAAAATTTGTGAAATCAAAATATTTTTTTTTCTATTCGTAGTTTCTGTCTCATTATAAAATATTAATAATATTATATTTTTAAATAACAATATTAATATGAATAATAATATTATTTATATTTTATAATATTAAATTATATATATATATATTAAAATTATATATATATATTAAAATTTTATAATATTATAATTTAATTATATTTTTTGTAATACTTGAATTATTTTAATATTTGAATGTAAAATAATTCTATTATTTTTATATTAATTAAAATAACTTATTAATATTTTTTTATTTATGAATTATAATTGTAATATTATTATATTAATTAAATCATTTATTAATATTCTATTATTTTTTATTTTTGAATTATAATTCTACTATTATTATAGTAATTAAAATAATTTATTATTTTCATTTGTAAATTATAATTCTATTATTATATTAATTAAAATAATTTATTAATAATTTATTTTTTTTTATTTTTTTTATAGTATTTGCGACGGGATACTATACCCGTCGCAAATACTAGTATTATTAATAGTTTTTTATTTTTTTAAAAAAATAGTATTTGCGACGGGATACGATGCCCGTCGCAAATACTAGTATTATTAATAGTTTTTTATTTTTTTTAAAAATCGTTTTTGTGACGGTACCATCGCAAAAACTATTTTAAAAGTTTTTTACAAAAATACGGAATACTATTTGCGACGGGGAGAATGACCGTCGCAAAAAAAGGCTTTAGCGACGGGCCCGTCGCAAATAAGTGTAGTTGCAACGGCGTTTTCAGAAACGGGCTATTTGCGACGGGCCCCCGTCGCAAAAAGCCAGTTGCGGCGGGATCCCGTCGCAAATAGCCCGTCGCAAATACCTATTTTTCTAGTAGTGAATCTCCACCAAGAAAATTATCATTGGGTGTTTGGTACTTGTTACTTAATCATATTATCAAATTAAATGGTATATTCTACAAGAACATAAATTATATAGTGTGGTCTATTATATGTGACTGAATTACTCTACATAAAATAAATACGATCCTCACATATATGATATAAAATGAGTTGAATTTTAAGGTGTTTCACAATCAATGAATAAGAAAAAATTGGGATCTCCATGTTCTATAATATTTATCATAAATCATGGGGTAGAGACCCTTCAAAATTGTTTCCAAATCTAGTGATGTGGTGGTGAGAACCTCCCACTATGATTAGACTATGAATTTTATCTATTTATATAGAAAATGTTTCACTAGTAACAAGATCAATTTAGAAACCCTAAAAAGGATCTTTTGGAAATTTTATTTCATAATTTCTGATTCAAAAAGAAGTAGATTCAAAATTAACATATATGTAAAATTTATTGTCATTTTATGTTGGAAATATTTTTTACTAAATCACCATTATTTCATTTCTAGAAGTTTTCCCATGCACCCAGTCTAAGAGCATAACCTCACATCCCCCAAATCCCATGCCCTTACTTTGAACACCTAGTCTCTCACACCATGCTATGTATCCCTTGGAATGTACCAAGATTAAACCCTTAATATCATACTACCATTCCCTTAGATGTACCTATAAATTTACTTTACATATCCATAAATGACCAAACCTATACCTGGGTGTTTGTAGTTGTCAATATTGGATACCGGTAATGGAAGCATGCCTAGGATGGTTTTTCCTATCAAAAGACCCCATGGATACCAATTTTCAAGAGTAACGAGAAAGAGAGTTTCTCCAAGAGATCCTTAGCACATAGTGCTCTAGCTTATATGCCCAGATCTTATACTGATTTATATAGGTTTTATCTAAATAAAAACCAATGGAAATGTTTTATAGAAATTCCTAGATTAAAACTATGGATATTTTTGGAATGAAACCCATCTTGGAACCATTACCATCCCTAATGGGATGATATAGGTGAAAAAATATGCTCCCAAAATCCATTAATTCAGATTTCTACCTAGGAAATTCTATATACATCAATTTAGATTCCCATCCAGGAAATCTTTATTTGGAGGATATCCTTTGGTATTGATCACCACAAAACCTCATCGCATGGGTTCCCAACCATGTATGATTTAAATAATTGGGAATCAATAATCATAACAAAACTTCTCTTAATTATAATTCTTGGTTTCCCATTCACACATGTGACCCACCTAAGTAGTCAATCAATTAGGTATCAATCATCAGGGGGGAAAACTCCTGAGCACCTGTTCACCCATGTCACATACCTGGGTTCTCATTTACCACGGTCACCTCTTTGAGTTGTGTTCTAAATATAGAGGGAATTCATTATGTAAATGTCTATATGGAGATTCATTTGGTGGTTGGAGGATACCCTGGATATATTATGTTATATAAGACTGTTTTGGGTCCACTTATTTAGGAACTTGCATGTTTTATTTTTATGCAGATACTATAGGAGGATTTGAGGAAGCTGTGTGCTATTTCCCATAGGCAAAAAGTAGCAAGAAACAGCAGGTTTGTGGTCTGAAGGAAACTGCAGGTTTCTGGTTTTCATGAAATTACAAGGAGGAGGGGCATAGGGTGTGTAGCGGGGCAGAGTGAGGGGGGGGGGGGGCAATGGGGTGTGCAATGAGGAGGGGGAAGGGGGTGCAAGGAGAAGTGGGATGGGTATAAGGGGGGATAGGGTGGGGCAGGGGGTGTGCAGGAGCATGATGGTGTAAGGGGGAGGGGAAGGGGGTTCAGGGGGTAGGGTTAGTGGGGGGGGGGGTGCAATGGTGTGTGCAGTGAGAAGGGGAAAGGGGTACAAGGGGAAGGGGTGCAAGGGAAGGGGGTGTATGGTGAGGGGGTGTGAAATGAGAAGGGGTTAGGGGTGCAAGGGGAAGGGTGAGGGGTGGAATGGGGGAAGTGGGTGAAAGGGTTAGGGGAGGGTTCATGGGGGAGGGGTGGGGCAGGGGGGATGCAAGATCACGTAGGGGTTCAAGGGGGTGGGGAAGGTGGTGTGCAGGGGTCATGGTGGAGGGGGGGTGTAAGGGGTGTTTAGTGAGGAGGTGGAAGGGGGTGAAAGGGAAAGGGGGAGGGGTGGAAGGGGGGTCCAAGGGGGAGGGGGAGGGTTAAGGTGTGGTGCAAGGTGGTGGGGAAGGGTTTATATGGCATCCCGCCTTTTTATAACATAAACTTTCATTACATTACACAAAACTGAGGATCTTAAAGGTTTAGTGTCTTGGAAACCAAGAACATAGTACATGAAAACAACATAAAGCATTCTTCTTAAACATTTGAAAGGATTATACTTAAGTTCATCCTAGGTTCATTACTGCATCTCATAACCTGGGGACATACATCAAAAGAAAGGGTGAGCAGAAGGCCCAGTAAGGGAAACAAGAGAAATATTTTACATGTGAACTTGAGATACTTCAATAAGGTCATGAAAAGAACTTTAAGGAATGAGAAAGAAATCATGAGATATATCATAATAAAAATAACATTTTTCATAACTTGAAGATTTGGCTACAACATTTAATATTGACAATCATTTCGTTTTACCAAGGTCCAACCCCAAGGTATCATTAAAAATTACCAAGGTTATTCACCAAGGTATCAGTCTAAATGGTCATCTCTAGAGATTAAGTCTTTACCCAATGCATTAGAGAGATATCTGGGTAGACCCTTGACATGTATTTATTATCATGTGATCCACATATATCATCATAAATAATTTCATAAACAACCCATATAGCATAAAAGAAATGGGTTTCATTTCATAATCACAACGTTTTAAAAACTGCTTTAAAGACATGATCTTTATGTCACTTTGAACCCACGGAAAGGGAAAGAGGGTTTCATGTATGTAAATCCCAGAATTTAAAATAGAAAATTTATATATATATGTGAATACCCCTGTATAAATAAGAGCTTTGAGTATTCACTTAATAACATAAAATAATTTTGAGAAAAAGAGAGGGACAATTTGAGATGAAAATTCTGCAGCATAACGGCTACGTTACAGGGTTTTAGAGAACATTGAAAAGATAGGGGACATGGGTCGCCCACTCATAAATGATCTATAAAATTAGTAGAGGTACAGAATATAAAGGAAATGAATCATGGTAATGAATTTTTAAGGACATACCATTTGAAATGAAAAACATGGAATTAAGACAAAAATACGATTTCTCTTATGAAAATTCGGCAGCCTAACGACATCACTTAAACATCAATAAAAATGAATTGACGAGATAAAATAGGGTATCTCATCATATGATCATAAAATATCAGTATTATAGGTATAGATATCATACCCCAACATAATAAAGAGGAACTTGAAAGACTTGACATGAAAATAGAACTTGAAAATGAAAAGGGTGAAAGAATCCCTTAAAAATTCGGTAGCCTAACGGCTCCACTTAAACTTTCATAAAACATAATGATGAGAGTAAGAGTGGATCTCTCATCATATAAAAATGAAAAGGGAAGTAATAGGAATATATAAGAACATCCTCCCACATAATAACATGGAGCATAAAAGGAATGACAAAAAAGAGATTACTTGAAAAGAAAGAGAGAGGTCAGATCACTTACCTTAAACGTAACTCTTAAATCTCAAAGGTTGGGACCTTGAGAGGCTTGAGGGCACCTTGGGAGGACTACTTGGGAGGTAAGGAGACCAGAAATTCGTTGAGAATGATTTTGGAGTCCAAAGGATGAGAGAATGGCTTAGTATTTATAGGGAAAGTTAGGGGACAAGGCATTAATGGCCAAGGGACACCTCACAAGTGGTTTTCTCAAAACCATGGGCTCTCCCATGATATTTCCCATGGAGTTAGGCCACATGGGGCCCCCAATACAATAATTAATCACCTTTGGTTGGAAAAACCTTAAAATATCTCTTGAAATCATCATGACATAGTTATGATGTCATTAAACATACCGAAACCCTAAAACTGCTTTTTTTACTATTCACTGAAAATTCATCTTTCTGAGAAAAATACCAAATTTCACTTTAACAAAATATAAACACTCTGATTAAAAATATTAACTCCATTTTTTAAAAATAATTTTATAAATATTTTTAATTTAATTTTTAAATAAAAACACTATTCACCAAAAATTCATTTTTTCTGAAAAAACCCCAAAAATTACCATAATATAAAATCGGTGCTCTGAGTTCAAAAATAAAGTCCATTTTATAAAAATAATTTTCTAAATAATTTTAATTTAATCTTTAATTAAAAAACACAATTCACCCCAAAAAACTAATACTTGAATAATAATTTATGAAACCGTTATTTACCCATTTTATTGAATCTCATTACTTAATCAAGGTGTCTATATTATACTAAAACTTTCTTTAAGTGAGATTACTAATCCATTTGTTCACATTACTAATCATAAGCATAAAATCACTATTCATAATTTACTATTCATCAAAAATTAAGTTGATCTTATTAGAATCCAAATTCCTTACTGAACACTTTTGCAGAAGACCATTTGTTGAAAATCATTAAACATAATTAATTATTTAAGGTTTACATAAATATTTTAAAATATCCTTTTTTTTCAAAAATCATCAATAAAATACATCCTAAAATTATCGGGACATTTGAAATTTCAAAAACATCACTAAAGGAAGAAATCTCAATTTATTCATCCCAAAGGATTACACAAAGAAGCTACGGTCTCGTCACATAGCCCCTTATAACACCATCATATGACCTAAGTGTAAGGTGTGCTATGGTGAGATAATCTGAGGGAGGATCAGATAACATTTCCCTAGTAGTAATCTCTACTAACTTGAACTTCTCCCATAGGCGTTTCCGTTCAAGATTGATACGTTGGAGTTCGGATTGGGCTTGGTCCAAAGCGAAGCCCAAAGATGCCACCTCCTTCCCAAGCTCTGATAAGTGGGCTTCATAAGGTTTGAGTCTACTGGATGAAGCCATCGACTTCTCTTTCTGTATTAACCATTAACATCTCTATTAAATCATTAAGAGTAAGTTAATATACTACTTAAAAAGTTTGGGTCATTACATTCTTCCCCCATTAAGAAATTTCGTCCCCAAAATTTATACTTGAGGCCTAGTCGAAAAGGTGAGGGTACTTTTGCTTCATCATTTCCTCAGGCTCCCAAGTCGCTTCTTCATATTTATGATTCCTCCACAACACTTTCACAAGGTGGCTAGTATTGTTTTGTAGAACCTTGTCTCTACGGTCTAATATCTCCACTGGCTGCTCCTCATAAGAGAGGTCATGTTCCAGTTGTACCACCTTTGGGTTCAGTACATGCGAAGGGTCAGGTATGTACTTCCTTAGGAGAGATACATGGAAGACATTGTGAACTTGAGCTAGGTTCGGTGGAAGTTCTAGACGATAGGCCACTGCTGCTATGCGATCAAGGATTTCATAGGGGCCAATGTACCTAGGGATGAGGTTCCCTTTCTTCCCAAACCGCATGACTCTCTTCCATGGAGAAATTCGAAGGAAGACTTTGTCGCCAACACCAAACTCCAAGACCCTTCGACGGTTGTCAGCATAGCTCTTCTGCCGACTCTGAGCAGCTTGTATGTGTTGTTGGATTGCATGAACCTGTTATGTCATCTCTTGCACGAGATCAGGCCCAAGAATATTTCTCTCACCAGTTTCATCCCAACAAGTAGGAGTTCTACATCACTTTCCATAATGAGCTTCATAGGGTGCTATCTGAATACTCGAATGGAATCTGTTGTTATAGGAGAACTCAACTAATGGGAGGTGTTGATCCCATACACCTTTAAATTCCATTGACCATAATCTTAGCATGTCTTCAAGTGTCTGAATAGTCCTTTCAGATTGGCCATCAGTTTGAGGATGATAGGCCGTACTAAAATTCAATTCAGTATTCAAAGCATGTTGAAGACTTATCCAGAATTTTGATGTGAATCTTGGATCACGATCAGACATGATGGATAGTGGTACCCCATACAGCCTCACCACTTCCTTTACGTATGTCTTGGCAAGTTGATCCAGAGAGAAATCTTCCCGAATAGAGATAAAATGGGCTGTCTTGGTGAGATAGTCCACAATAACCCATATCGCATTGTTTCCTTTGGATGTTTTCGGGAGGCTAGTTACAAAGTCCATAGTGATATTATCCCACTTCCATACTGGTATGGGAAGCGGTTGTAATACCCCCTTAAGAAGTTGTCGTTCTACCTTTACTTGTTGACACACCAGGCACCTTGTAGTGTAATCAGTAATCTCCCTCTTCATGTTATCCCACCAATAATGATCACGAAGGTCTCTATACATTTTAGTGTTTCCTGGATGTATAGAGAAAGTTGAGCTATGAGCTTCATCCATCAGTTCTTTCTTTATCTCTGGAATAGATTGAACACATAGTCTTGTACGAAATTTCAATACACCTTCTTGATCAATATTGAAATCAGGGAACTTCCCATCTTTTACAGCCTCCAAATTCTCCTACATCAAAGGATATTCTTTTTGAGCCTTCTTGATCTTCTCTAGTAATGAATGTTGAGAAATCATTTGGGATAGGGTTGATGATGTCCCTTTCCTAATAATTCCCATGTCCAGTTTTACTAGATCTTTAATCAAGGGATATCCTAGGATCCTCATTGTTTCCAGAACAACATGGTCTTTCCTGCTTAACGCATCCGTGACTTTGTTTGCTCTTCCAGGGTGATAATGAATTGAACAATCATAGTCTTTAATAATCTCTAACCATCTCCTTTGTCTCATGTTCAATTATTTCTGTGTGAAAATATACTTTAAACTTTGGTGGTCAGTGTATATATCACATTTCTCCCCATAAAGATAGTGCCTCCATATCTTTAGAGCAAAAACAACTGCCACTAGCTCTAGATCATGCGTAGGATAATTCTGCTCATGAATCTTCAACTATCGAGATGCATAAGCAATTACCTTGTCATTTTTCATGAGGACGCACCCAATCCCTTTCAGAGATGCATCGCTAAAGATAACAAATCCTTCTCCGATAGAGGGTAGTGTTAACACAGGTGCAGTGACCAATCTCTTCTTCAACTCTTGGAAACTTTCCTCGCATTCATTTGTCCAGACGAACTTAACCCCTTTTCGAGTCAACTTGGTTAGTGGATTAGAAATTCATGAAAAGTTTTTCACAAACCTCCTATAATATCCCGCTAAACCAAGGAAACTACGAATCTCATTTACTGTTGTGGGTTGAGGCCACTCCTCCACAACCATTGTCTTTGCAGGGTCAACCGAGATTCCTTCATTGGTTACGATGTGCCCCAAGAAAGCCACTTGTTATAACCAAAACTCACACTGGATGAACTTTCCAAAGAGCCTCTCCTTCCGTAGAGTTTTCAAAATAACCATTTGATGATCTTCATGCTCCTCACGACTTTTTGAATATATCAAAATATCATCAATAAAAACTACCAAAAAGTTATACAGGTAGTCCTTAAAGACTCTATTCATCAAATCCATGAAAATAGAAGAGCATTAGTCAAGCCGTAGGGCATAACAGTAAAATCATAATGCCCATATCTTGATCGGAAGGCAGTCTTTGGAATATCTTCCTTCTTCACCCTTAGTTGATGATAACCAGATCAAAGGTAAATCTTAGAGAAGAATTGATCCCCACTAAGTTGGTCAAATAAATCATCAATTCTTGGAATATGGTATCTGTTCTTCACTGTGATTCCGTTCAGTTATCTATAATCAACGCATAGCCGCATTGATCCACCCTTCTTCTTCACAAAGAGAACTGGTGATCCCCAAGGAGACACACTTGGTCGGATAAACCCCTTCTCCAACAAGTCTTAGAGTTGTTTCTTTAACTCTTATAGCTCCACATTTTCCATTCTATACGGGGTCTTTGATATCGGTTGAGATCCAGGTATGAGTTCAATGGAGAACTCTACCTCTCTTTCTGGGGGAGGTTCAGGTAACTCCTCAGGAAATACATCCTTGTATTCTTGAATAATTAGAACATCTTCTATCTATATGCTCCCTTTTCCTTCTTCATCATCACCGATTACCTCCATAAAGAAAGCTATAGGAGGTGCTTCTAGATAGGGATCAGTTCGGGATATCTCTCTTTGGAAGATAACTGTAGGTCGTTTATTCAAGACTACTGAGATTTCCTTACTTCTGCATTTGATCTTAGCATTATACTTTGAGATCCAGTCCATCCCTAGTATAATGTCAAATTCCAACATGGGAATGAATACTAGATTTTCGATAAGATTGTGCTCACTAAAGTAAACACTAGAGTCTCTAAACACTGTTGATGCAAGGATAATCCCACTTGGAGTCTTGACTGACAACTCTACCTCAAGAAATTCGGGGGTTGATTCTACATTCTTTTCAAACTTGGAGGAAATAAAGAAATGCATAGAACCATAATCAAACAAAGTATTTGCTAGTTTTGAGAGGGCAACAAGAGTACTTTCTACCACGTCATTCGGAGCTTCAACTTTAGTTGTTGTGATAGAAAAAGCACGACCTTGCTCCCCTGGCCTTTGATGAGGTTGATGGTGATTGACCTCCACTGCCCTTGGATTTGGACAGAGATTAGCATAGTTCCCAAGATTTCCACACTTGAAGCAATGGACTTAGGGTAAATCCAGAACCATATTTCTTCTGTCGTTAGTGTTGGGGAGTTGAGTCTTCACCTCACTACGACAATTCCGAGCAATATGGCCTCCTCTACCACACTTGTAGAACTTCCCACTTCTGACCAAGTAGTTCCCCAGATGATTCTTCCCACATTTATTGCATATGGTAAGTTGCATTTTCTTTCCACCTCTTACCTGATCAAAAGTCTTCCCTAAACTGGGCTCCAATGATCTCTTCTTGTCATTTGATTTATGAGACCACTGTGTCTCACCAAACTCTAGCTCGACTTTCATTACACTCCTCACGATCTCCTTGTAGATATCGTAGTCCCAGTTGTCTAAATTATTCCGTAGATAAGGTCTCAGTCCACCGAAAAATCTATCAACCTTCCCACTTGGATCCATGACAAAGCTAGAGGTATATCGTCAAAGTCGGGTGAAGTTCATCTCATAGCTTCCGACAGATTCGTTCTCCTTCTGCTTCAGCTCGAGAAACTCTTTCTCCATTCTTATTCTCATGGAACGAGGGAAATACTTATTAAAGAATATTACTCAGAACTCTTCCCACTCCATAGCTTCCATCTCTCCTCTAGGCTTCGTGTTTTTGACCAGTGACCACCACTGATCAGCTTCTCCCTCTAGGCGGTAAACAGCAAGGGTGACTTTTTCTTGTTCCGAACAAAGGAGTATAGAAAAGATCTTTTCAATGGAACTTATCCATTGTTCCGCAACCAATGGGTCAGTAGATCTACTGAATGATGGTGGTCATTGACTCATGAAGGACTCAAAAGAATGTTGTTCCCTTCGTGGTGAGATTGGCCTCTCAGCTTGATTTAAGTTATTACTCATAACTTGAGTCAGTTGGTTCATCATTCGCATGAATGTTTCAATTCCGGCTTCCATCAGAGGGCCATCAGCACATGGTGCATTGCGGTCACCATCTGCACGGTTGATCCTATTTCCCTACATTTTCTAAAAGAATAAAACTTTAGTGAGAAACTTATTTCATTTATGAATCTTTTAACTAAGACTTCATTCTTAGACAATTACATTTCTCTATAATTCCTTCATAGTGATTCATAAAAAGCTTATGATTAACCAAACATATCCCCCGGGAGTTTCGTAACCAAGAGTGTAGCAGGGCCCGTTATCGTGTACTAGTTCCCGTTCGAGTCTAGCTCAAAGCGGTGTTTTCGGGTTTTACCCCTATGTACATCTATGCCAGAGCCGCCTCTACCTGCTCGTATCCAGATAGAGATGTATTTATTTGATAAACCACTTACTCAATACTTACCAAAATACCAGGAAGTTTTCTTATATTTAAAATTTTCTATAGGGTTCTTCCTAAAGTTTTTATATCCTAATTTCCACAAATAACTCAACCATCCTTTGATACCAACTATGGAATCCCACCTTTTTATAACATAAACTTTCATTACATTACACAAAACAGAGGATCTTTAAGGTTTAGTGTCTTGGAAACCAGGAACATAATACATGAAAAAAACATAAAGCATTATTCTTAAACATTTTAAAGGCTTATCCTTAATTTCATCCTAGGTTCATTACTGCATCTCATAACCTGGGTACATACATCAAAAGAAAGGGTGAGCAGAAGGCCCAGTAAGGGAAACAAGAGAAACATTTTACATGTGAACTTGAGATACTTCAATATGGTCATGAAAAGAACTTTAAGGCATGAGAAAGAAATAATGAGACATATCATAATAAAAATAACATTTTTTATAAATTGAAGATGTGGCTGCAACATTTAATATTGACAATCATTTCTTTTCACCAAGGTCCATCTCCAAGGTTTCATTAAAAATTACCAAGGTTATTCACCAAGGTATCAGTCTAAATGGTCATCTCTAGAGATTAAGTCTTTACCCAATGCATTGGAGCGCTATCTGGGTGCACCATTGACATGTATTTATTATCATGTTATCCACATATATCATCATCAATCATTTCATAAACAACCCATATAGCATAAAAGAAATGGGTTTCATTTCATAATCATAAACTGATTTAAAGACATGATCTTTATGTCACTTTAAACCCACGGAAAGGGAAAGAGGGTTTCATGTATGTAAATCCCAGAATTTAAAATAGAAAATTTTGATATATATGTGAATACCCCTATATAAATAAGAGCTTTGAGTATTCACTTAATAACATAAAATAATTTTGAGAAAAAGAGAGAGACAATTTGAGACGAAAATTCTGCTGCATAACGGCCACGTTACAGGGTTTTAGAAAATGTTGAAAAGAGAGGGGACATGGGTAGACCACTCATAAATGATCTATAAAAATAGTAGAGGGACAGAATATAAAGGATATGAATCATGGTAATGAAATTTTAAGGACATACCATTTGAAATGAAAAACATGGAAGTAAGACAAAAATAAGATTTCTCTTATGAAAATTCGGCAGCCTTACGACGTCACTTAAACTTCAATAAAAATGAATTGAAGAGATAAAATTGGGTATCTCATCATATGATAATAAAATATCAGTATTATAGGTATAGATATCATACCCCAACATAATAAAAAGGAACTTGAAATACTTGACATGAAAATAGAACTTGAAAATGAGAAGGATGAAAGAATCCCTTAAAAATTTGGCAGCCAACTGACGTCACTTAAACTTTCATAAAACGTAATGATGAGAGTAAGAGGGGATATCTCATAATATAAAAATGATAAGGGAAGTAAGAGGAATATAAAATAACATCTTCCCACATAAGAACATGGAGCATAAAAGGAATGACATAAAAGAGATTACTTGAAAAGAAAGAGAGAGGTCAGATCCCTTACCTTAAACGTAACTCTTAAAACTCAAAGGTTGGGGACTTGAGAGGCTTGAGGGCACCTTGGGAGGACTCCTTGGGAGGTAAGGAGACCATAACTTCGTTGAGAATGATTTTGGAGTCCAAAGGATGAGATAATGGCTTGGTATTTATAGGGAATGTGAGGGGACAAGGCATTAATGGCCAAGGGACACCTCACAAGTGGTTTTCTCAAAACCATGGGATCTCCCATGATATTTCCCATGGAGTTAGGCCACATTGGGACCCCAATACAATAATTCATCACCTTTGGTCTTCCAACCCTTAAAATATCTCATGACATCATCATGAAACAGTTATGATGTCTTTAAACATACCGAAACCCTAAAACTACTTTTTTTTTACTATTCACTGAAAATTCATCTTTCTCAAAAAATCCCAAAATTTCACCTTAACCAAATATCGATGCTCTGATTACAAATATGAACTCAATTTTTTAAAAATAATTTTCTAAATATTTTTAATTTAATTTTTAAATAAAAACACTATTCATCGAAAATTCATTTTTTCAGAAAAAACCCCAAAAATTACCATAACATAAAATTGGTGCTCTGAGTTCAAAAATAATTTCCATTTTATAAAAATAATTTTCTAAATATTTTTAATTTAATCTTTAATTAAAAAACACTATTCACCCTAAAAAACTAATACTTGAATAATAATTTATGAAACCGTTATTTACCCATTTTATTGAATCTTATTACTTAATCAAGGTGTCTAACTTATATTAAAACTTTCTTTAAGTGAGATTACTAATCCATTGGTCACATTACTAATCCTAAGCGTAAAATCACTATTCATAATTTACTATTCATCAAAAATTAAGTTGATCTTATTAGACTCCAAATTCCTTACTGAACACTTTTGCAGAAGACCATTTTTTGAAAATCATTACACATCATTAATTATTTAAGGTTTACATAAATATTTTAAAATATCCTTTTTTTTCAAAAATCATCAATAAAATACATTCTAAAATTATCTGGACATTTGAAATTTCACAAACATCACTAAAAAAAGAAATCTAAATTTATTCATCCCAAAGGATTACACAAAGAAGCTACGGTCTCGTCACATAGCCCCTTATAACACCAGCATATGACCTAAGTGTAAGGTGTGCTATGGTGAGAGAATATGAGGGAGGCTCAGATAACATTTCCCTAGTAGTAATCTCTACTAACTTGAACTTCTCCCGTAGGCGTTTCCGTTCAAGCTTGACACGCTGGAGTTCGGCTTGGGCTTGGTCCAAAGCAACGCCCAAAGATGCCACCTCCTTCCCAAGCTCTGATAAGTGGGCTTCATAAGGTTCGAGTCTACTGGATGAAGCCATCGACTCCTCTTTCTGCATTAACCATTAACATCTTTATTAAATCATTAAGAGTAAGTTAATATAATACTTAAAAAGTTTGGGTCGTTACAGGGTATGCAGGAGCAGAGGAGTGAAAGTGGGGAAGGGAAGGGGGTGTGTGGGGGTAGGGTGAGGGGGTCGGGGTGGGGTTCAAGGTGGGTGTACGGTGAGGATGGGGAAGGGGGAGGGTATAAGTGGGGTGCAAGGGGGGAGGGAGGTGGGAAGAGTGATGTGCAGGAGTAGGGGGTGCAAGGGGGGAGGGGCAGGGGGTGTGAATGGGGGAGGGTATGAAAGGGGGTTGTGCAGTGAGGAGGGGGTAGGGGGTGCAAGGGGAAGGGGGAGGGGTGCACGGGGGGAGGGGGTGGGTAGGAGTAGGGGGGTGAGGGTGGGGGGGGGGGGGTGAAAGGTGGTGTGTAGTGAGGAGGAGGAAGGGGTGAAAGGGGTAGGGTAGGGGTGTAACAGGGGAGTGAAAGGGGTAGGGGGAGGGTGCTGGTGGGGTGCAAGGGGGTGGGGTAGGGGGTGTGATGGAGCAGGGAGGTGCAGGGGGGTGTGGAGGGGGAAGGGTGAGGTGGGGGTGTGCAGTGAGGAGGGGGAGAAGGGGGTGAAATGGTGTATGGGTAGGGGTAGGGTGAGGGGGTGCAAGGGGGAGGGTTTTGTGAGGAGGGCGAGGGGTTTAAGGGGGGAAGGGGGTGCAAGGGGAAAGGGGAGGGTGCATGGGGGTGGGGTAGGGGGTGTGTAGGAGCAGGGGTTCAAGGGGGGAGGGGCATGGGGGGGGGGGTGTAGGGGGCAGGGTGAGGGGGAGTGGGGTGAAAGGTGGGTGTGCAGTGAGGAGGGTATAGGGGGGTGCAAGGGTAAGGGGGAGGGGTGTAAGGGGGAGTGGGTGGGACAGGGGGTGTGTAGGGCTGTGCAAATTTTAGGCTACAGGTTGTGGCATATCTGATTTCTTTTTCTAGAAAGAAAGATGTTTCCACGGTTATAAACCATGGACATAGAGCTATTGATTTTTTTTTCTGAAAATTTCAGTCTATAGCCGTAGTTCTAAACCGTATATATAGACCTATTGCCACAATTTGAACGTGGATATTAGCCTAGTTCCATAGTTTCAAACCATGGATGTAAGGCTGTTTCCATGGTTTGAACAGTGCCTATAGGCCTATAGCCACATGTTCAAATCGTGTCTATAAGATTTTCCCTATAACCACACCAATACCAACCATGGTTCATAAAACCATTGATATAAACTATAGCCATGATTTTTTTGGCCTATTGCCATGATTTGAAATCATGGCTATAACCTTATTTTGTAGTAGTGTCACTTTCTTGTGATCAATGATCTATGTAAATTACTTTTCTTCCATGTCCTTATCTTCACTCCCCACTAATGTTCTCTTATTTCGAAAACTAGTATATGTTATCCCAGATGACCTTTGTATTTCTATTTATCTCTTTTCAAGAGGAAGTTTATTCAAGCCTTTTTATGATGTGGGTTCCCAAAAAGGAATTTTAAAATGTAAAACTTTTGATTTCCAAGCACAATATCAAATTTTAAGGACATAATTTTTTAATGGGGGGATATAATATCTTAATATTTTAAAAGTAAAGACTATGTTCGATAACATACAAGGTACACAAAACTGATATTAAACTAGCAACAAAATATTATTATGTCACCATTATATTCTATCCATTAAATTGGTAGGTATGAATAGGAATAACTGATTTAGGAAAAATATAATGGTTCTACTCATTGAAAATGTATTAATTAATACTTTATAAATAAGTACTCGATTTTTAGTAAAGCCATTTAATTATTCATAATTTCATTTTCTTTATAAATTATTTTTTATTACTTTTAGTGAGAAAATGATTACTTTATTTGATAAAAATTACTTTATTTTTGAAATCATCATGTAAAAAAAATCTTAGGATGAATTTTTGATAATTTTATGAAAAGAAAAATTTCCAATGAATAATGAAAATACTGATTTTTATTGAATATTGTACTTTATTTTAAAGTATTTGCAATGTCAAATTATGCTTTGGATTAGCTTTAAAATTTCATTAGTTCCATTTTATTTAAATTTTGGTTTTTGAAATTAAATTTATCCTCTAATTTGTTTTTAAAAATATTTTATATTCAAAATGGACATTTTTCAAAAAACTGTTTTTTTGTGTTTTTCCAATTTCAATTTAAATTAAACTCTCTAATTTATGGGTATTGAATTTTAAAAAATGGATTCCATATTTTTAATCAGGAGGTTTATATTTAATAAATATGTACCTTTTATTTTTGGTCAATATCAATAGTAACCTTAGTAATTGTTTACCACGATAAAAGGTAAATCAGGTAATTAAAGTTAAAAATAAAATGATAAGGATTTTAAAATGATCCAAAAACCTTATTTAACTTTATTGTATGATTCCATTTCATCCATAGTCATCCTATAAAAGTCAAACCTATCACACTCTTAAATTTAATTACTATAATATTTTAATATGGGGTTATCCATGGGATATGTTTGACTATAAATATTATTTTAAAAGATAAAATAATTATATTAATAATAGTAATTTATTTTTAATTTTTAGTAAAGAAATAATTACTTTAAATGTTTTCAAAATGTTGATGTAGTAATTATTTAATTAGTGGAAAAAAATAAATTATATTAAATGTAATACAATTTGAGATAAATAATGTGATTCAAAAATTTTATAGATTACCATGACATGTTAGGGATATAATATTTTTTTCTAATTTTATATTTTTCTTAATATTATTAAAGTCAAATTAATGAATAGTTATTTAAATTGACATTAAGGGTATTTATAGTAAATAATATTTTATTAAATGAAAAAATTCCTAAAAATTTTAATTCAATAAAATTCATTTGGAAATGGCTTATAATATCAAACATGGTCCATTTATTTGTTTTTTCTATTTATAGTAACTATATTAACCCTCAAAGAGAAAAAATTCTTATTGTCACTATAAGAGTTAAAAGGGTTAAATAGGGGTTAATACCAAAAGATTAGGATATAAAATTAGTCAAAACTTATATGATTTTTATTGTATTAGGGTATTTATACCTATAATTATATTATATTGTAAATAATTAAATTTTTATCCATTTCTAATAAAAATTAATTTATATTAATTTGATATTTTTAGAAAATCCAAGAGTGCCCCTCCTCTCTCTTATAAAAGGGTACCTCTTCTTCTTCTTAATCCTTCACAAATCAACACCCATTTTTTAGACAATAACTTCAAAAATATATTCCTATAATCCATACCCACATTATAGAGGCATTATTTTAGGCATAACACCAACCTTATAATTCTTAAGGTGTTAATGAAATGTGGTTTTCCAAAGAAGTTGTATAATTTTTATCCGCTAGTTTTAGTTTTGTTGCTTATTCCACCTCCTAAAAGTCTTATTCAAACATTATAAAATAGTAAAACAAGTATAATTAATATAATGATATGTTATTATGTCAAAATAACAACCTATATCCATCTCCAACATGAATCAAATGGGATAATAATTCATCGTTCATGTGTACGGTGGACTACCGCGTCGCGAACCGATATAATTTTTTTTTCATCAGTATCTCCCAAGACTGGATCTAATGATAGAATTAATATTTATAGATAAAATTAAGGACATATTTATCATTATAAAATGGAAATATATCATTTACCTTCTAACCATTCCATGCAATAAAAAATGACAATGTTGTTCTTGCGTATGTGTGAACATTCTCTTCTATGAAGCGATGTGATTCATTTTTCATCACATCAGATGGATGAAATATATATATTTATGTTTAAAGAATTAATATGATATATATGATATGAATATAATTATGAAAATTTAAAATAATACTTACCTACTTTCTACGATGGTCATTGGGAAATGGAAACGTGACTCATATATATGTATGACCTACCATCTCCATGATTATAACATAGTTCATTTTTCATAATCATATTTAATAATTGTATTTAAAATAAAATATTATGTATAGAAATGATAATTATTTAATGATAATTATTAGTATTTATAATATGGAATAATTACCTCTTTCACTATAGTCAACCTATCGAATTCATTTTGGACTTATGGACCAAATATCACTAAAAATGTCTGATGTGAATGTAAATGATTAATTAATTGTTATAACATGGTAATAAGTGAGATAAAAGAAATAATATAATTAGAAAATTTTATTAAGAAAGTAAATAATTAACATAAGTTTATTATTCAGGATGATAAATAATGTACATGATGAGTCAGACTCAAAGTAAATAATTTTCATCTCACTTTTACTTTTGTGGGACATATGTCTTATATACCACTTGTTTCTTTTGTGTGGTGTATATATTTACCATCAATGTATTTTATGATTAATATAAATAAAATTATAGGATATAAAAATCCATATAAAGATATTTCTTTCATGGGGATTATGATTCAAATGATACCAAAGTGGTAAGATTTTATTTCACAATATCATCATCATTCAAGAATTGTTCATGTTGAAGTATCTCCACTAGGGAATATTTATCTTCCATGTACATGTTTTTTATTTTTTTCAAAAATTTATTTATTATTATCATAAAAAAATTTAAATTCATTTACCCATGTTTTACTTTTTAAAAAATGGTTTGAAATAAATATTTTTTGTCATTTTTTCAAACGAGGAACTTTGTGAATTTTTTGACAAAAATATGAAAGGATTTTTTCAACTTATATGACATGAGATGATTTTCCTACCATCATGATACCTCAATTATTTTAATATTCTTTTACTAGTTTAAAATTTTATTTTCAAATAATTTATTTTCATTTATAAATGTGCATCCTTTTAAAAAAGATAGGTGATTTTAAATAGAAATGTTATTTTCCTAAAGAATTATTCCAAGTGATCTTTCAAAATAATTTTCCATCTTAGATGGTTTCCTTTTATATTCATTATAATTTAATATGGATATTATCCAAGGATACCATCCTTATTATTTATCTATATGGTTTATGTTTTCAATGAAAATATGAAATGTTTATGAAAACCCATTTCTTTTCACGGGTTTTGATATGATGAATTATTTATGATTTTATGGAACAGATATGTATGATTTTTTTATATTATGGATGTGACCTATATTTCCCTCTAATTAATTGGGTAAAGATTAATATCTTATGTGTTAAAAAGGTCCAGAATGAAGAGTGAACCTAGTTTAGTGGGGTTAATTGTCCAATATTATAGTATTGATAGTGAACCTTGACTACTATGATGGTTTGGGGGTGAACCCACTCCACTATGATAGTATAGGAAAAGTGACTTAACAACTACAGAAATGATTTTATATGCTTATGTGTACCCAAAAATTCCATGTTTTATGGAACTTTTATGCTCATGGCTCATGTTATTTAATTACCTTATGATTTATGTCTTATGAACTGCCAAGATTTATTCCACGACTCTAAATTATTATCTATGATATATAGGGTACGATTTTCAAATGTTAAGCTCATGTTATCATATCATTTTTCCCATGTTATGATTATATGATCATTAATATCTCTTTTTTTTACCCTTACTAGGCATTTGAGATCACCTTTTTATTTTTTTCTTTTATCTAGGTTTTGAAGAAATATTTTAAGTATATTATAGCAAATAGGGTTACTAGATGTGAAGATTTTAGTGGGAGTTGATTCTGACCTTTACGAACCAGTTGTTTGTGAACCCAAGTTGTTAATAATTTGTGACCATTATATCTTATCCATTAAATTAATTGGTATGAATATTAATAATTTATTTATGAAATAAATAATGGTTCTAATTATTGATATTGTATTAATAGAATCCTTATAAATAATCACTCTATTTTTAGTAAAGTCATTTTATTCTTCATAAATACAATTTAAAATTGACTTTTATTGTTTTTTTGAGAAATTAATTAATTAATTTGTAAAAAGAACTTAATTTTTGAAAGAATCATGTAAAATTTATGTTAGAATGATTTTTTTAGTTTTTTTAAATATAAAATTTTCAATAAATAATGATAAATAATTATTTTTATTAGAAATTATATTTTATATTAAAGTATTTACAAAATGAAATTATGTTTTGGATTATTTTTAAAATTTAATTAGTTTCATTTTCTTTAAATTATGGGTTTTAAATGAAATTAATACATGAATTTAATATAAAAATATTTTATATTTTAAAAGTAAAATTTTCAGAAAAACTATTTTTTGTTGTGTTTTGAATGTTTGATTTTAAATTAAAATATGAAATTTATATGTATTTAATTTTTAAAAATAGATTACATATTTTCAATCTGGATGTTAAAATTTAGTAAATAGGTCCCTTTTATTTTTGGTCAATATGATTAATAACCTTATTAATTTTTGTTACCATGGTAATGAGTAAATTTAGTAGTTAAAGTTAAAAAATAAAATGATAAGGCTTATTAAATGACCCCAAAACTTGACTTAATTTTATTTTATTAGTCTATTTAATCCATAATAATACATTATTTGGTTTTATGGATTTTTTTGGCCATTTAAATGATATTATGACCCTTATAATATTTTATTTTAAGAAATGTGAAACATGTCACACTTTTGTTTTCAATAACTATAATATTTTAATATTGATTCATAAAAAGGATATTTTTGGAAATAAATATTATTTTTAAATATAAAACATTTATCTTCATAATTTTAATTTATTTTTTGTTTTTAGTGAAGAAATTTTTACCTTAAATTCATTTACAACACTGATGTAGTAAATATTTAATTAGTGGGAAAATGAAATAAATGATATTAAAAGTAATATAATTTAAGATAAATAGTGTGATAAATAAATTTTATATATTACCATAAAATGTTAGGGATATAATAAAATATTTGTTTTTAATTTATATTTTTTAACGATATTATTAAAGTTAAAGTAATGAATAGTTATTAAAATTGACATTATGGGCATTTTGAAGTAAATAACATTTTATGGAATGATATAAAATTCATAAAAAATATTAAATTCATAAAAATGATTATAATATGGCTTATAATATCAACTATATTCCATTTATCAGATTTTTTTAATTTATAATAACTATATTCAACCTCAATGAGTGTAAGTATTTACTGCCATGGTAAGAGTTAAAGGGGTTAAATTGAAGTTCATAACAAAATATAAGGATATAAATATAGTAAAAACTTGTATAATTTTTATTTGGTGAGATTATTTCGACAAATAGTTATCTTATTTTAAAAATAATTCATTCTTGATCCATTTTAACTGAAAATTAATTTATATTAATTTAATATTTTGACAAATTACAAGCGTGACACTCCCCTCTCTTATAAAAGGGCACATCTTATTCTCAATAATTCACACTTAAAAACCATTTTGGCCAATAAATACAAAAATAGATTCCTATAATCCATAACATAATTCTATAGGCCTTATTTTAGGAACAAAACCAATCTTAAAAGGCATAAGGTGCTGATAAAAGGAGGTTTTCCAAAGAAGTGGTATATTTTTTATCTACTTGTTTTAGTTTTTCTTCTTCTTCCACCTACTTCAAATATTATTTAAAAATGATAAAATAATAAAACAATTATACTAAATATAATTATATTTTTTAGGTTAAAATCATAACCTATATTCCTCAGATACATCCATAAAATAGGAGAATAATTCATCATTCTTATGTATAGAGAATACTGCCTCAGGAACAGATGTAATTCGTTTTCCATCAGCGTCTCTCAAAACTTGTTATAATGGTGTAATTAATGTTTCTATATTATATTAATGAAATATTTATGATAATAAAATTATAGCATACCATTTAACATCTTACTATTCAATTCCTTGAAAAAATGATAGCGTCGTTCGTGCATATGTGTGGACTACCTCCTCCACAAAGCGATGTGATTAATTTTTCATCACATCACATGGATGATATATATATAAGTATATTTAAAGAATTAATATGATATATATGATATTATTATAATAATTTAAATATTAAATAATAATTACCTTCTTTCCATAATGATCGTTGAAAAATGGAAACATTACTCATGTGTACGTATGGCCTACCGTCTCCATGATTGTAACGTACTTCATTTTTCATAATCATATTTAATATTTGGATTTATAAGTATAATTGATGTATAAAAATGATAATAGTTTCATTACTATTATTCTGTATAAGATGGAATAATTTTCTCTTTGACAATAGTTGACCTACCGAAGTCCTTTTGGACTTTTATACCAATTATCACTAAAAACGTCCAATGTGAACATAAATGATTAAATAATTGTAATAAAATTATAATAAGAGAGAAAAAAGAAATAATAAACTTGAAAAAAGTTATTAATAAAGTAAATAATTAACCTATGTTTATTATTTGGGAATATAAATAACATACATGAGGATTCAAACTCAAGGTAAGGGATCTTTGTCTCACTTTTACTAATGTGGGATATATTTTTTTATATACCACTTGTTTATTTTGTGTCATGTATATACATTCCATGAATTTATTTTATGATTATTATCATGAAAATTATGGAATATAAGTATACATATAAATTTATTTCCTTCAAGGGGATTATGATTCAAACAGTACCAAAGCAATAATGGTTTATTTGAGAATCTCTTCATTATTCTGGAATGTTTATGTTTAAGTCCACATTGGGGAATATTTATCTTCCATATACATGTTTTGTAAGTTATATGGCCATAATTATTCATCCTAATTCTTATTTTATGACGTTTATTTTAACCTGATCACCTAAGGTTTGAATTGTAGTTTTTTAATGGACACTTGTTGATGAAAAGGAATTAAATTTTATTTAAATCAAATATAGTTACAAAATGGAACTCTCTTTGTTTTTAATATCATTTATTTGTACCCATAGGAAAAAAGGAAAAATATGAATGAAACTAAATGTCTATTATTATCTTAATGAAATTATTTTCATATAGAAATTATATAATTAGCTTAAATTCTTATGCAATGCCAAAATATTATTTATTTAAGTAACATAAAATTTAATAAATGATTTAAAAAATATTAATTTTGATATAATTTGAATTATTTAATGTGTGAAATAAATTTTATAGATATATATGACATATTATATTTTTTTTGAAATCATTATATTCAAATCCACCCATTTTCTTGATTTATTTGAAGTTAAATTAAATGAATATTTTAAAAATTGGAAAAAATGATATTTTATAAAAATAATATTTTATTAAATTATTTAAAAATCATAAAATCCTTATATAAGACATGGTGGATACGATATGGTCTAAAATTTCATAAATTCTCTATTTATAGTCTATTTGTAACCATATAAGTAAAAATTACAACTGCTTAACATGGAAAAACTTGTTACCATAGTTAAAATTAAAATCGATGAACTAGGGGTCAATCAAAATGATCAGGTTTAAAATGACACCAAAACTTATCTAAATTATATTTTATGATGAGATTAAAACCAAATACTACCTTATATTTTAATCCCTTACTAGTTTGATACATTTTTAATTAGAATGAATTTATAATAATTTAATCTTTTGAGAAATTACAAAAGTGACCCTCACTTCAATTATAAATATTAAACTCATCCCTAACTTCTTCACACCACATTGAGCCTGTTGGGACCAAATATTTTCATTATTGTAAACTAATTATATTTTTTTTCAATCCAAACTAGGATGATCAGGAATTTTTCTAGGAAAGTGATCTTATAGTAAAATATGTATACAATTTTGAAGGTGTCATCATTTCCTAGTGTTTTTCAAAGTTTTATTCTCAAAATTAGGATAAAGGAGAAAGATTTGTGAAATTTTATTTTCTGAGATTGAATCTTCTCAAATATGGTAAAGGCATGAGTTTTTTGGAGACTAGGTTTCATAGAAGGTTGATCTTTGTGAATATGAGGATTCAAGAATGGGCTTCAAGAATGCACAATAGAAAGATGACAATTCTTCATGACTAAGAAAAAGGATCATGAGTGCATGATGAGTTAAAAATGATTATTCACAACTATGATAATATTATTTAATGGGTTATATTACACTGGATCTTTGTAGATAGAAGAGATTCATGAATAAGATTTTGGTGTTTCATTGAAAATCACCTGGGAGCTTGGGATATTCATAAAAAATGAGCATATAAATAGGAGGATACCCCCACTTCATTTCACAAAAAATGGATAAAAGGCTGAATCAATCTGTATTTTGAAAGTTTTATAGATTTAAGAATTATTTATTCACTTAAATCCTCATTATGATGAAAATACTTTCGTTGTTCCAACTAATTATTAGGTATATCAGAAAAAGGAGTTTCATGATGACTGGTTATTCTGTGATGTCTTAGTGTTCGACAAAGGCAGTTTTCTTTGTGAGGGCTATGAGCTTCATGAAGGAGATTTGGGAATAGTAGTTATTAACATTAAGTTAATAGTAATTTCAAGTGCATCAACTCAGGACTATGGTGCAAGAAGAGTCTCATGTTTGTCATTGATAAAGACTAAAATACTAATATACTAAAGTGACATTCATGTCATTAAAATGAGTAATAATTCACCCAAAGTAGTGATCTAGGGGGATTCCATGGAAGTGTTCTAAGTTAGGTAGTATTATATCCCTAAAATATTGTAAAGGAAATGTTTCTAGAAAATAGTGACAATGTCTGAACTTCTTTATCCCACAACTATTGGAGATAAGTGGATTTCAGTATGACCGAAACACTGTTAGGGTATGCTCCTTGGAACAACCCATTATGGTGAACCAAGTAAAAATACTATTTTCTCTACATACATTTTAATTTATTATTACTACACAATTAAATTAGAAAATTTTAATATGTTCCTACCAATATTATAATAAGATCTGCCACTTTAAATGGAAAATTTAACACCCTGATTCACCCCTCCCCTCTTAGGGTGTTCTGGGGTCCTAAAGCGCCATCTAGATCAACTAATCCCTATAAATTTATTTTCTCAACATCATTATACAATTTTTTTAGGTTTTTTTCCTCCCTAAAAGAGTTACCTTAAGTCTGTTAGAAAAGTATCTAAAGATGATTTCCCAAAGAAGAGGTAATTATCTTACCCAACCTCATTCAATTTATTCCTTCTTATACCAATTCTAAATATATAAATTTTTTTATAAAATAATAAATATATTATCATAAATATAATTTAATTTTATTAGTATTATGAAACCACTATTACCCAACCTCTTTCCCAAAAAATGATAAGTGGAATTATCACTCGTGCATACGTACGACTTACTGTCTTCACATAGTTATAATATTAAATTTTCATTAGTATAATTTTTGGATGTTAAATATGATTGGTTTAATATTTATATATGATATTTATAACATAATTATACTTCTTAATATCTACCTTCTTACCTTCCAAACTATTGGTAAACAATAACATTGCTCGTGTGTACGTGTGGACTTCCACCCCCATCAAGTGATGTGATTCATTTTTCATTTATATTTTACTTGAATAGTAAGAAGGATGAATTTTATGGATAGATACAATTTATATGGTATAATAATTATTCTATAAAGTTTAATTATTATTTACCTTTATTTTTTTTCATCAATAGAATAATGAAAACAATGTTGATGCGTACGTATGACATACCGTCTCCATGAATGGGGTAATACATTTTTCTATCTCTAACTTTGATGGATTAATTAAAAATAATATATAATGAATATATATGATGTTTATATCATTATTAACTATATTTTTATGATGTAAATTTGACCAAAGTATAAATAATAAAACTACTTAACCAAAATAAACATGAAAAACAAAGTAGTTATTACCCAAAATAGTGATTTTTAACAAAGAATTGTTAAGAAACGAGTGATAAAAGATTATTAGTATGTAATAAATGGTATGATATATATAATTATGATTTTTTAATAGATGTATTATAAATATATATTTAATATATATATGTCTTTACAAATACAAAGGAATTCAAATCTAAGTTAAGGTTTTATTTCACAATCTCATCATTATTTTTGGATTGTTTTTGTTTAAGTCTCTAATGGGGAATATTTCACTTGCATATCCATGTTTCCTAAAAATATTTTAATTTTTTTTACTATCATACTATGTTTTTGTAAGTTATTTTTACCCATTTTTGAGTTTTTACAAAAATGGTTTGGAATGAATCTTCTTGTTATTTTCCAAAAGAGGTACTTTTCAACCATTGAGACAAAAATATAAAAGGAATGTTTTTTTAATTTATACAGAATGAAAGTATTTTCCTACCATCATTAAAAATAAATTCTTTGAAGATTTGATTACAATTTTAGATGGTTATTTTAAAAGCAAATAAATTATTTTTTATGTGTAGAATTTAAAAAAAAAGTTATTTCAAAGTTAAAAGGATATTTTCATCAAAGTTTTCCAGTGATCTTTTTAATGTATTTTCATATATGTAAACATAATTTATTAAATTTTAATCTTTATTTAGATTATTATATTTTGTTACCATATACAATATTTTATTGGATGACTTATGATTATTTTTATTAGAGATATACTATTTTAATTCCATTGTACATATTACATTGGATGGGTTATGACTATGTTTATTGATTGAGGTACTTATTAACATTTTGTATATTATTTTCCATAAAAATGGTTATGTTGATTATGTTTCAACCCTTTTATATAATGATTTAAATATACCTATTAAGTTATGGGTGAGGCCCACTATAGCCCCTCGATACATCAGTAGGTCTCATGTGATAAACTAGCTTGTGTATTGACTGAGGTCTTATCCATTTATGTAATATATCATAGCATAAGTACTAAAATGTATGTTTAGGATATATGAAATTATGAGTTTTTCTCATCATGAGATTAGTTATTGATCTAAATGTGATTATTTTATTAGTTATGATATCTAGGGATAATTTTTATATCATATGATTATTGATATGGTATTAATAGATTTCCATTTATTTCTTTCCATATTATTCTTACCTTATTTAGTTTCCACAGTATGAATACCCTTACTATGTATCTATTCTCATCCTTTTTATTTTGTTTATTTTCCCCCAGGATGCCAATAATTATATTATGATTGATATATAGGGATAATCATGGAGAATAACAGAGTTATTAATGGAATTAGTTTGTTATATTTCATGCTTTCAATTGTAATGTAATATTTAAGTATATATATATATATTTTTACAAGTCTATTAAACTATTTGATAATTTGGTATACAATTATTTGAATCTATTACTAATTTAATAAAGTAACCACTAACTATAGGACTCTAGGTTCAAGGTGTTTTTAGTTGGGTTTGTATTAAGTTTATTAGAAACCTAGGGAACTATATTAGAGAAATACATGCCTAAAATGGACATTGAGAATATTACCATAGAAACTAAGCTTGTGGTTTTGAGATTAGTTATACATAAATTTTCAATTTATGTTAAGTGTTTCACTTATTTTTAAATTATACATTATGATTCATAATCTAATAAAATGTATGAAATTGTTAATAAATGGATCATAGAAAAATGAATAAAAATTATATCAATGCATGTAATCTATGTAGGGATTTCCCTCCTAAGAAAGATATTGATATTGGAGCTGGAGCTATTGCAAGAGTTGAATAACTTATAACTATATTGGGATAACTGACTCAGGTTATAAGTAATAACCTTTCCCATATAGAGCAGCCTATTGATCCACAATGTTGTGTAACAATGTTTGACTGCTTCATGCAATAAAAACCTCCATCATTTTATGGGATATAAATCCATTTCTAGTTGATAAATAGATAAGTTTATTAGAGAATATATTTCTTACTTTGGTAAGTAATGAAAGTGAGAATGTTGTCATGGCACTTTATCATCTATTAGGAGAAGAAGATCAATGGCGGTCATTGATTCAATACACTAAAGAGGAGGAGAAAATATCAAACATGGAATGGAAGGATTTTAGTGAAATTTTATTGGAAAAATATTTTCATCATGAACAGTGATCATATATTGATAGAAAATTTTTGAGTCTGAGAAAAAAGGAGGTTGGAAATGTTTTTAAGTATGAATATAACTTTACAAGGTTAGCATGGCATTATATAGACTAGGTATGTAATCCAAAGAGAATGATTCACCATTTCTTTGATGGTATTAAGCCAATTATTTAAAGGTAATTAGTCTCTCAATAATTATCATTATATGATTATATAGTATCATGTACTATCTAGAAAGAGAAGTAATTCCAAAAGTCTTATGAATTTGAAGAAAATAAAGATAAGAAGAGGGATGACGAGTACTCTAAAAAAAGGAAATATGTCAAAGAGGAAGAAGGGAAGGGTGGAATTTACAACTTTTTATAAATTTTTAAAGATACATCATGGAACATGCCTATTGGTAATGGTAATTTTCTATAATTTTGGAAAAAAATCTCAATAAGCCCGTAATTTCAAGGGAAATAAAGAATCTATAAATTTGAAATGCTTAAGTTTTAAGGATATGGGACACTATAAAAATGATTATCCTAGGTTTTAAGAGAACTTTACCCCTAAAATTTCAAGAGATAAAGTCCAAGATTATGTGACCACAATAACTAATTTTAATGTTTCTAGTGAGGTAGTGATATTTACTTTAATAATATCCTCAAATTTAGCTAATAATTTATTTCATTATGGATCATTTCATTCTTTTATATCTTCTTAGTTTTCTAAAAAATGATATATTTACCATCCACCTTAATAAGGTTATTGTCACTCAAAACTCCTAGTGGAAACCTCACCATAACAAAGATGTGTCGAGAAGTTCCCATTATGACACAAAAATGTTCTATATTTGTTGATTTTATTATCATACATATGGTTGAATTTGATATAATTCTTGGTATATAATGGATTTCAAAATATAATGAAAAAAATGTTGAAAAGATAAAGACATTATGATTCATGATTAAGATATATAATTACTTTTCTTATAAGGGGAGGCTTTATAATCCGAATTATGTTTGGATCCACCTCCAATTTCTTTTCTAAATGAGGTTCTTAGAGAAGAAGAGAAGACAAAAACTTCTGATGAAAAATCTAATCTGAAAATTGAGGATGTACCTATTATATAGAAATACATTAATGTATCTTTTGAGGAATTACATGGATATCCAATAGATCATGGATTTTAGTTTTCCATTGATTCAATACCTAATGAGAAATATATATTAAAGAATCCCTATAAAATGTAAACTACCGAGTTATTAAATTTAATGAAACAAATAGAGTATTTGAGTGGAAAGGGGTTTATACACCATAGTGTTTCACCTTAGGGATCCCCTATTCTTTTCATTAAGAAGAAATATGGGTCTATGAGGTTGTGCATTTATTATATGTAAATCAATGCTATTATGATAAATTATAGGTATACTTTATCTCAAATTGATGACTTATTCAAAAAACATAATGGAGATCAATATTTTTCCAATATTGAACTTTATTATAGATATCATCATTTGTGATCAAATAAGTAAGATATCTCCAAGACAACATTTTGAATAAGGTATAAAAATCATGAGTTTACAGTATTTCCATTTGGATTGACTAATGTACTCTTTGTTTTTATAGATATAATAAAAAAAGTATTCAAACAATATCTGGAAATTTTTTTGTGGTATTTATTGATGATATATTGGTGTAATAAAATAACTATAAGGAATATGATAACAACTTGTAGAAAATTCTTGAGACTATTAGAAGAAAATAATTATATGGTAAATTTAGAAAGAGTGAATTATGGCTTCAAATATTTTATTTTCTTAGCCATATTGTCTCCAAGGATGGAATGTAAATTGATCATACAAAGGAACAAGAAATAAAAGGATGGAAGATACCAATGAATATAATTGAGGTACATAGTTTCATTGGATTGGAAGGTTACTATAGACAATTTATTCATAATTTTTCCAAATTAACTAACCTATTAACCAAGATTACTTGTAAAGGGGTTAAGTTTATTTGGATGGAAGAATGTGAAGAATTTTTTGAAGAATTAAAGAATATATTGATGAATTATTCTATATTGAATCCACTATCAGGAAATAATGTATTTGTGATATATAGTGATGCACCAAGAAAGGGACTTGGTTGTGTCCTTATAAATAATTATAGAGTTATTACCTATTCATAAAGGTAGTTAAAACTCATGGCTATAACTATCCAATTCATTATCTTGAGTTCGAAGCCATAATCGTTTCGCTGAGGATATGGAGAAACTATCTATATAGTGGAAAATCTAAGATATATACTGATTATAAGAGTTTTAAATACATATTCTCATAGAAAGACATCAACCTGAGGCAAATGAGATGACTCGAGAAACTCAAGTAATATGATTTCTCAACATAATACCACACATGTAAGGTAAATAAGGTAACAAATGTATTGATTAAGAAGTATAATGGAGTTATAAACTAATGAGGGTTAAAAGGGATCCTGTGTTCATGAATCTAGTAAAGATGGATTTGAGAATTATTAAGGAAGGGAAAACATCACTCGTTTTTCAATTGATTTCCAAACAATCATTATTATAAAAGATAAAAAGTTCTTAGTCCAGTGATGATAATTTTCAAAAGAAAGTTAAAGTTGTGAATGATGTGAAATTGGACGACTTTGTATATGAATATGAAATTATAAAATTAGGAAATAAGATTTGTATTCCCTCTATACCTGATCTAAAAAGGGAATTATTAGATTATTATCATATCTTGAATTTCTTTATACATCCTAGTAGCATTAATATGTGTAGTTATTTGAATGAATTTTTTTTCTTGGATAATATGAAGTGGGAAATTTCTACTTATATATCAATATGTTTGGTTTTTCAACAAGTGAATGATGGGAGAAAACATCCAAAAGTATTCATTAAATCTCTACCTATTCTTACATGGAAATGGGATGTAATTACTATGTAATTTTTCACTAGATTACCAAATAATCGAAGAAATAACAATGAAATTTGGGTTATTGTGGACTAAATTACCAAATCTGCACATTTCTCACTATAAGAGAAGATTTTACACTTCAGAACCTTACACAACTCTAAATTATTGAATCTATAAGACTTTATGGTGAACCTATTTCAATTGTGTTTAATTTATATCCATTATTTACATCAAAAGTCTATAAAATTATTTAGAAGGATCTTGATACCAAGCTTCATTTGGGCACTAGTGATCACCCTCAAACTAATAGGAAATCAGAAAGAACTATCCAAAATTTAGAATAAATGTTGAGGTCATGATCACTTGAATTTTAATGTATGTGGGATTGGTATTTACCTTTAATAGATTCCAAATATTACAATAGCATCCATCAAAGTATTAAATTGGTGTCATATGAGGCAATATATTAAAAGAGATTTCATACACCATACTTGCTGAGATGAAGTTGGGGATATGAATATTTTAGGCCTAGAACTTGTGGAGGAAACAACTAAAAAGGTAAATAATATTCAAACCCAAATCAAAGAAGCTCAAAGTAGGAAAAATATGTATGCTGATAACCAGAGGAAATATTTGGAATTTCAAGTGAGAGATCATGTTTTCTTGAAGGTTTATCCATGGAAGGGTGTTATAAGATTTGGGAAGAAAGAAAAAATGATCCTCAAGTACATCATACCATTTAAAATCTTATAAATAATTAGAGCTATGTATTATTATTTGGAAATTCCACCTAGCCTTTCTAAAGTACATGATGTGTTCCATATCTCTTTTTTTAGGAAGTATATTTCACACCTGACACATATTATAAATTATTAATAAATATAATTGGAACATGATTTATCTTAATATAAATATTCTATCTTGATTATGGACACTAGAGAATAAGTGTTTAGGAATCAGATGACTCAGTTGGTAAAGACACTTTGGAAAAATCACATGATTGAAGAGACGGTGTGGTAACTAGAGGAAATTATGATAACGAACTACCCAAATATATTTATAAGGATATATTATGAAAATTTTGAGAATTTTTTTAAGGATTTAATAATGTAACACCCCAAGATTTTACAGTATGTCTCTTTTTAAATAAGTTTTATCTCTTTGATAGCTTACATTATATACTACACCGAGTTCAAATGAATCACGATATATTATTATTAGGATATTATAACCTAGAAGTTAAATTATAGGGTATAAATTGGACTAAATATATTTTGAAAAATATATTTTTTATATATTTTTAGTATAAATTCATTGGTTATTAATTGTTTTTTAAAAAATAAAAAAATTAAAAGAAGTGTTTTTTTGAGAAACTATTATTATGAGTGTAATATATTTATAACATAATAAATTAAATTAGACACTATTAATGAATTATTTTAATTAAATTTATATATTATATATTTAATCAATTTTTTAACATTCATATAATATTTTTATTATGTATGAGATAAGAATAAATACACTTTTATTCTTGAAAAATGTATTTCCTAAAAGGATTGTTTTTTCATGTTTTGTGAACTTATATTAAAATTAATTCATAAAAATCATAGGTATTTAATTAGATAAAATGAATTTAATTTTTATAATCAGGAGTTTAAAGTTTGGTAAATTATCCCCTTTTATTTTTTGACAAAATGAATAGTAATCATGGTAAAATTTATCACCTCGGTAAAGGATAATTGGGTAAATCATGGTTAGAACTATGTGATAATGTCATAATTATTCATAATAATAATTATTTGATGAATTTTATTATACCATTATCACCATATTATCCATTTTTAGTTGTTTAATGGACACTTATCCATGAAAATGTCATATTTTATTTAAATCAATGATAGTTACAAAATGTCATTATCTTTGTTTTTAATATATTTTATGTGTCCACATAGGGGAAAAAGTTAGATATGAAGGAAAATAAATCTCTATTCTATTATCAATGAAATTATTTTCATTATATATATTTTTTAATTTTTATAAATTATATAATTACCTTAAATTCTTGTGCAACACTATTACAATATTTAAATAATTATTGAAAAAAATAAAAAAAAAATGATTTTAAAAATATTAGTTTTGGAATAATTTTAATTCTTTAAATTTTGGAAGAAATTTTATAGATTTATATGACATATTATATAGTTTTTAAAGAATTATATTCGAATTAATCCTTTCTCTTGATGTATTTGAAGTCAAATAAAATGAATAGTGTCAAATTTGAGAAAACATATTTTATCAAAATAATATTTTATTAAGTTATTTAAATATAATAAAACCTTTAAATAGGACAAGGTAGGTATTATATGGTAAAAAATTTCATTAATTGTCCATTTATTCACCAATTTTGACCTTATAAGTTAGAATTAAAACTCTCTAATATGGAAAAACTTATTACCATAGTTAAAATTAAAATTGATTAACTAAGGGTTAATCAAAATGGTAAGGTTTAAAATAGAACCAAAACATTACAAAATTATATTGGTTGATGGTATTAAAACCACATTCTATCTTATCTTTTAATCCCTTAAAATTTTAATGAATTTGTTATGAGAATGAATTTATTATAATTTAATCTTTTGAAAAATTATAAAAGTGCCCCTCAACTTAATTGTTAAAGCAAACCTCCTTCCTCTCCACTTCACACCACATTGATCCATCTAGCTTGACCAATCCCTGACCATTTATTTTTTCAACATAATTAGACAAGTTCTAGATGTTCTGTTATCCTTAAAATACTTACCTTAATTCCCTTAATAAAGGATCTAAAGAAGGTCTCCCGAAGAAGAGGTAATTGTCCAACCTGATTTCTTTCAATTTATTATTTATTCTACCTCTTCTAAATCTATGAAAGTTATAATAAAATAATAAATTATGTATAATGAATATATTTAAATTTTATTATGACCACGATTCTACCATTACCATGTTATAACAATTACTTAAACATTTATTTTTACAATGGATGTTTTAGCAATATTTGGTTCCTAAGTCTAGAATGATTTCGGTTGGTTGAATATAGTCAAATAGGTCATTATTCCATCATATAAAGAATAATAATAATTAAATAATTATCATTTTTATACATAAATTATAATTTTTAATTCCAACTATTAAATATATTTATGAAAAATGAACTATGTTATAATCATAGAGATGGTAGGCCGTACGTACACATGTGTAACATTTCCATTTTTCTAGCATCATTATTGAAGGAAGGTAAGTATTATTTTACATTTATATAATTATATTAATATCATATATACCATATATACCATATATACCATATTTATTCTTTATATTTACTTATATATATATATCATCCTTGTGATGTGATGAAAAATGAATCACATCACTTTGTGAAGGTGGTAGTCTACACATACACACAGATGACATTATCATTTTTCAATACATGGAATGGTAATAAGGTAAATGATATATTATATTTTTATAATTATAATTATATAATTAATATCAAATTCTAACTTTAATTTAATCATTATAACCAGTCATGAGAGACAATGTTGGAAAAAGAATTACATCTGTTCACGAGACGGTAGTCTGCCGTACACAAGAATGATGAATTCTTCTCCCATCTGTATGGATTTTAGGAATGTATTTGGGTATTTAATTACTGAACCAAATGGGTTTTTATGTGTTAATTATTGAGAAGAATAGGTTCCAATTTATAAGAGAGGGGAGGGGCACTCTTGGAATTTCTCAAAATATTAAGTTAACATAAATTAATTTTCAATTAAAATTGTATAAAAATTTAATTTATTAGAATATAATATTATTATGGGGATAAATAACCTTATAAAATAAAAATTAGATAAGTTTTTTCTATATTTATATCCTTATATTTTGGTAATAACCCCTATTTAACCCCTCTAACTCTTATTGTAACAACAATGATTTTTACTCTTTGAAGGTCAATATAGTTACTATAAATTGAAACAAATCCCATAAATGGACCATGTTTGAAATTATAAAATATTTAATAATCACTTTAATGAATATAATATTTTATAATAATTTTATTTCATTTAATAATTTATTATTTACTATAATATCTATAATGTCAATTTAAAGAACGATTCATTACTTTGACTTTAATAATATCAATAAAACTTATAAAATTTGAAGAAAAATATTTTATTATATATCTAACATTTTATGATAATATATAAAATTAATTTATCAAATTATTTATCTAAAATAATATTTTTTAATATTTTAATATCATTATTTGATTTTCCATTTATTAAATAATTACTACATCAGTGTTGTGAAAGAATTTAAGGTAATTATTTATTCAAAAAAAGTAAAAATAAATTAACATGATAAATATTAATCCTTTATATTTAAAAATAATATTTAAAGTCAAGAATATCTCTTATACAACCCCATGTCAAAAATATTTTAATTATCAAAAATAAGAAGTCGACATGTTATAATTTTCTTGAAATAAAATATTATAAAGGTCATAATCTCATTAAAGTGGTCCCAAAATGTTATAAATTATACCTTTTTATGATTATAATCGATATATAATTATCATATATGATTTATTCAAGTTTTTGGGTCATTTAATTGTTCTTATCATTTTATTTGTAACCAAAATTAACAGATTTTCTATTTACCGTGGTAATAAAAATTATTAAAGTTACTTTTCATATTGTCTAAAATTAAAAGGGACCTATCTAATAAATTTTTACCACTTGGTTAAAAATAGTGAATCTATTTTTCAATGTTTAAATCACATAAGTGGAAATATTTAATTTAAAATTAAAACGGTAAAACACAATGAAAAATAGTTTTTCAGAAAAATGACCCTTTTAAATATAAAAATGTATTGATGATAAATTCAAATATAAAATATATTTCAGAAAATTTAATTTGAATCAAAATAAAATAATTAAATTCAAAAACTAATCCAAAAATATAATTTGTATTTTTAAATATTTTAAAATGGAATATAGTTTTTAAATAAAAATTTGCATTTTTCACTATTATTTGAAAAAACAATATTTTCAGAAAATTATAAAAACATTATAATATAATTTTGACATTATTATTTAAAAAATTAATTTCATTTTATAAAATAAAATTCCAAAAAGTTACATAAATGAATTATATTATTTTCTCACAAAAATCAATAAAAATCATTTTTAAAGAAAATGTATTTTTGACTTTACTAAACATCAAGTGATTATTTAAAAATTATTAATTAATAATTTAAAAATGATCAGAACCATTATATATTTCATAAATAAATTATTCATATTTATACCCATGAATTTAATTTATAGGATATAATTGTCATATAATAATATTTATCTTTTTGTTTAATATCAATTTTGGGTATCTTGTACGTTATCTTAGGATATTACATTCTCCCTCCTTTAATAAATTGATTCCTTGGAATTTTGAATTGGTCTCAGTAACTAGGGCCTGGATGTTCAAAATGCTTTTTTTCAAATCCCACATCATAAAAAGGAATAATATAGCTTCCTATTGAATATAGAAAAAGGAAAGTATGAAGGTTACTTGAGATAACACATAATAGGTTTTTGAATAGAAGAACATTAGTGGGAAGTTAAAGCATGAATATGTAAGAAAAATCTAACTCCGAAGTACTGAGGGAGAATGATAGAGAACATGGTCATGAGAAATTTAACCATCATAAAACCATAAATCTGCGATGGTTTAAATGGACATTGATTTAGTAGTAATAAAAATAAATGGATAATGTTTCTATTTCATGATCATTTTCCTAGAGTTGAGGAATTACTTTATTTCATAGTCCCATAACATGAGGTAATATACTTAATTTAAAAGTTGAGTTTCTTCCTATAATCGATTTCCTCCAAAATCTTATCCTTTTCTCCAAACCATGAGTATTTAAGATGAATTTTCTTATGCCTGAAGCACTAAAATAAACTTCTAATAGAGATACCTTCAAGAAAACGTGATATCCCACTTGAAATTACAATTCTTTCCTCTATTTATCAATATAGAATTTTTTCCTACTTTGGGATACTTTGATATGGGTTTGAATAGTCTTTACCTTTTCTTTTGTTTCCTTCACAAGTTCTAGGCCTAAAATCCTCCTTTTGACAACTTTATCCCAATAAGTTGGTGTTTGACATCTCATTCTATATATGCTTCATAATGATCTATTTGAATACTTGAATGGAAACTATTGTTATAGATTAATTCTACTAAAGGTAAATACTATTCCCAAAAACCTTGAAAGTCAAGTGAGCAAGACCTTAATATGTCTTTTAAAGTTTGGACAGTCCATTTTGACTACCCGTCAGTTTGAAGGTGATAAGAGCTGCTCAAATTAAGCTCATTATCAATGAACTTTTGAATATTTTTCTAGAATTTTGATGTAAATCATGGATCAAAATTAGAAAAATTTGAAAGAGTTCCACCATGAAGTCTTTCAACTTTATTAATATAGTTTCTTATAAGGTGATACAATGAAAAATATTCTCTTATAGTAAGTAAATGTGTAGATTTGGTAAGTTAGTCAACAATATCCCATATTGTATCCTTATTTCATGGAACATCTGGTAATCTAGTGAAAAAGTCCATAGTAATGTAATCTTATTTCCATGTCGGAATAAGTAGATTTTTCATGACTCCTCAAGGATGTTGTCTCATAGCCTTCCCTTATTAAAAATCAGAACATCTTACCACATAAGTAGCAATTTCCTACTTCATATTATCCCACAAAAAATGTTCTTTAAAATACCTATACATCTTTGTGCTACCATGGTGTATAGAGAGATTTGATCTATGAGTATCATCCAATAATTTACTTATTAGTTTTGGTATAGAGGTAACAAAAATCCTCTTCCAAATTCTAAAATGTTATCTTTATATGTGATGTCATCCAATTTACAATCATTCACAACTTTAATTTTCTTTTGAATATTATCATCATCAGACTGAGAACTTTTTATATTTTCTAATAATGATGGTTTGGAAATCATTTTAAAAAAGAGTGATGTTACCCTTCCTTAATAATTCCTATATCATTATTTACTAGATTCATGAACACAAGATCCCTGTGAAACTTTATTTTATTAAGAATTCCATGATCCTTCCAGTTCAATGCATCTACTACCTAATTTTCTTTTCATGGGTGGTAGTGTATTGAGAAATAATAATCCTTAAGTAGCTTGAGCCATCACCTTTTCCTCATGTTGAGTTCTTTCTATGAGAAGATGTATTTTAAACTCTTGTGATCTATATATATCTCAAATCTTTCACTATAAATACAGTGTCTCCATATCTTCATAGAAAATATTATGGATGCTAACTCAAGATAATGAGTTAGATAGTTCTGTTCGTGAGTTCTTAACTTCTTTGATGCATAGGAAATAAATCTATCATTCTACATAAGGACACAACCAAGTCCCTTCCTCAATGTATCACTATATATCACAAATCCACCATTTCTTGATGGTAGAGTCAAAATCATAGCATTCACTAATATACTCTTCAATTATTCAAAAAATTATTTGTATTCCTTTTTCTAAATAAACTTAACCCTTTATAAGTAATCTTGGTTAATGGGTTAGCTAATCGAGTAAAAGTTTGAACATATCATTAATAGTAACCTACCAAACCAATGAAACGATATACCTCAGTTATGTTTGTTGGTATATGACATTCTTGGACTAACTTTGTATTCATAGAATCAATTGATATTCCATCCTTGGAGATATTATGGACAAGAAAAGAAACTTTTTGAAGTGATAATCCACACATGATAAATTTCAATATAACTATTTTCTTCTAAGAGTCTTAAGAATGATATTCAAGTATTTCTCATAGTCCTCATAGTTCTTTGAGTGCACAAAAATGTCATAAATAAATACTATAAAAATATTATAAAGATATTCCTTTAATACTCTATTTATTAGATTCATAAAAACAAAGGATTCATTAGTCAATCCAAATGTAATTACTATAAACTCATAATAACCATACCTCATTTGAAACACTATATTAAATATATCCTCCTTCTTTACTCACTATTTATGATATCCAAAATAAAGGACACTATTTAAAAAATATTGATCTCCATGAAGTTGGTCAAATAAGTCACTAATGTGAGACATATGATAATTCTTCTTAATTTTAGTTTTATTTGTTTCCCTATAGTCAATTCACAACCTCATAGACCCATATTTCTTTTTAAAAAAAGAATTATGTCTCTCTAAGGTGAACCAGTAGGAAATATAAATCCCTTACTATTCAAATCATTTAGTTGTTTCTTTAACTCCATTAACTCAACAATAGAAATTCTATAGGGGTATTTTATATAGGTCTTTTATCAGGGATTAAATTAATGGAAAAATAAACTTAACACTCTGGTGGATATCCATGTAATTACTTAGGAAATGCATCAATGTATTCCTCTATAATAGGTACATACTCAATTTAAAGATTACCATTTTAATTATTAGGTTATGTCATTTATTCTTCTCTTAGAATCTCATTTAGAAAATATACTGAAAGTGGATCTAGAAATGAATTATATAATGAAGTCTCCCCTCTAAAGATAAGGAATTGAATATCATCATCATGAATTATAATTTACTTCTCTTTGAAAAAAAATTGCATTATATTTTGAAATATAATGCACAACAAGGATTACATCAAAGTAAACCATAGTTATGATAATAAAATCAGAAAATAGATCATGTTTATGATTCATAATAGTAACTTCTTGACACATGTTTTTTGCAGTGAGGTTTCTACTAGGAGTTTGGACTAACAACACCTTTCTTTAGGTGAATGGTAAATGTATAATGTCTTTATAAAACTGAGAAGATATAAAAGAATGTGATGACCCAAAATCAAATAAATCATAATCTAAACTTGAGTATATGATTAAATTATATTCCACCACATAGTTATGAACTTTAACATCAACTATTGTGACCTCATACTATTAACCTTTATCCCTTGGAATTTTCTATGGAAAGTTCACATAACACCTTGGAAAATCATTTGAATAGTGTTCTATCTCTGTACAGGTGAATAATTTCACATTACTGAATTCTTTCTTGACCTTGAAATCATGGGACTAGTGGAAAATTTTTCACACTTGTAAAAAACTTTTGTTCCCAATAGGAAAGTTCATTGATGTTTCTTTCCACATTTATTTCAAGTTTGAAATTCCACCATTCCCTTCTCCCCCTTTTCCTTATTTAATTTTCTAGAGTACTCAAAAAACCCTATTCATATCTTGATTCCCATTGAAGCTATAAAACATAGATATTTATTTCTCTATTTGGGTAGCATGGGATACTATATCCTCATATGATGATAATTTTTAGGAGAATAGTTCCCTTGGAAAAATTGGATTAATTCCATAAAAGAAACAATCAATGTTTCTCTTCGGATTATGTATATAGTATACAACATGCCTTTTTAACATTGTAAAGTTTGATTTATACTCAGTAACATTCTCATATTCCTTTTGTCTCAGGCTAAATAATGTTCTCTCCATCTCTACTTTATATTCATGAGGAAAATATTTTTCTAGGAAAAGTTCCTTAAAATAATTCTATTCCATGTTTGATACTTACTCCTCCTCCTTAGTGTTTTGAATCAATGACCACTGTTGATCAAAAAATACCTAGAGATGATAAAATTTCATGAATACCTTATCCCTTTCATTAGTTCTCAAAGAGAGAATAATCTTATCTAATTAAATTATCCATTACTCAAATAGAAATAGATTTTTATTCCCATTGAATGATAGAGGTTGGTGATGCATTAAGAATTATAACATTGTTAAACCATTATTTAGATCTGAAGACTGCTCTATAAAAGCACGGTTATTACTCATAACCTGATTTAGTTTTACCAATATAGTTATAATGTGTTCAAGTACAACAACAAATCCACATCCAACATCATTTTCTTACCTAGGAGAGAAATCAATACATGTATTATATTCATTAATATATTTTCCATTCCTTTTTCTAGGTTTAATTTCTAAAAAATGGAATACACTATATTATATTTTGAATCATAATTTATAATTTAAAATCTAGTGAAATACTTAACATAAATTGAAAATTTATGTATAACTAATATCAAATTCTTATGATTGGTTTATTTGGGAATATTCTCAAAAGTCAATATAGGATTACGTTTCCCTAATCTAGTTCCTGAGATCCCTACTAAACCTCCATCTTATACCAACTATAAATACCCTAACCCTAGTAGACTAGAGTTAGTGGTTACTTTATTACATTTTCATTAGATAAAAATAATCACATCCCGATGGAACGAATAGTTTAGTAGTCTTGTAAAACAAGATGCATACTAGAATATTATTTTATAACTGAAAAGATAAATTATAACATAATAATTCATTTGATAATTATATTATTCTCCTAGATTATCCCAACATATCAATAATAATATATTTCTTGGCATCCCAAGGAAAAATAAACATAAGAAAAAGGGTGATCTCAAATGTTTTGTAAGGGTATGTGTATAGAGGAAACTAAATAAGGCATGAAGAAATATGACATAAAATAAATAAAATAATAATAATTTTTTATAAATAATCACATGAGCTAAAAATTATTTATGGATATCATAATTAATCAAATAATAACATGGAATTAAATAAATAATCTCATAATGTGGGAAATACACAATATAGTGCATCATAATCAAAGAGTTGAGGCCTCTTACCAATACATCTTACATAAATGGATAATGTCTCAGCCAATATCCAAACTAGTTTGTCTCATGATACCCACTGATGGATCAATGGGATATAGAGGGCCAAATTCATCACATACTAAGTCCAATGGATTCATCATATGAAAAGGGTTTAACTTAATAAACATAAACACACTTATTGAAACTAACATAGGAAATGTTAATAATTACCCCAATCAATAAATATAATTATAACCCAACCAAAGTAATATGGTTAATGGTATTAAAATAGAACATCTTCTATCAAACTAATCATAAAACATCCAATAAAATTTTGTAGATGAGACCATAATATAATAACTTCAGTAAAGAGTAAGCTTTAACAAAGGATGTTGACATTGGTGAAAATACTCTAAAATTATCATTGGAAAACTTCTAATGAAAGTACCATTTTCACATTAAAATCACTTTTTAAAAAAAAATACATATACATAAATGAAAAAAATTTATTTGAAAATATCCTTCTAAACTTGTAAAGTAATATTAAAAGGATAGATTATTCATTATTGTGGAAAAATATATTCATTACATATAAGTTAAGAAACATTCCTTATATATTATTGTCGAAAAGGTTAAAGAGTACCTTATTCAGAAAATAATAAAAGATTACTTTTAAACCATTTTGTAAAAAGTTAGACATGGGTTAAAATGAATTTTAAAAATAATAGGATAATAGTACAAACATTTTTGAAAATATTTTTATAATAAATATAAATGTAATAAAAATATTCCCCAGTGGAGACTTAAACATAAACAATCTTGAATAATGATGATATTGTGAAATAAACCCTTACCCCTGGTTCGAATTCCTTCATACATGTTTAATCATCCTATATAATTAATATATATTTATTATACATTTATTATAGAACCATAATTATATGTATTATACTATTTATGACATACTTATCGTCTATTATCACTCATTTTAGTAAGGTATATTGTCTATTACGATAGTAATGGGTGTGAACCTTTACTACTACGTTGGTTTGTAGAGTAAACCCATTACACTATGATAGTATAGGAAAAGATCCTTGAATAATAAGTAAATTTTTTTATATGCTTTTGTGTATGACATATTTTTATGTCTTATTCTAATGTTAGTCTCATTACTCATGTTCTTTAATTAATTGTTTATAAATAAGCACACAATTTTTAGTAGTCATTTTATTCTTCATAAATGAATTTTCTTTAAAAATGATTTTTTGATAATTTTTTTGATAAAATAATTAATTTATTTTATAAAAAATTAATTTTTTAAATCATCATGTCAAAATTATCTTAGGACGAATTTTTGATAATTTTATGAAAAGTTTGATTTTTCAATGAATAGTGAAAAACACTGATCGTTATTGAAAACTATATTTTATTTTAAATTATTTGAAAATTAAAATTATGTTTTGTATCAGTTTTAAAATATCATTATTTCCTTTTTATTTAAATTATGGTTTTTGAATGTATTTTATAATTTAATTTATCATAAATATATTTTATATTTAAAAGGAAATTTTTCGAAAAAACTGTTTTTGTTACAGTTTTCATGTTTAATATTAAATTATATTATTACACTTATATGAATTGAATTTTGAAAAATGGATTCTATATTTGTAATTATGAGGTCTAAATATAGTAAATATTCCCCTTTTAAATTTGGACAATATGAATATTAACATTAATAATTTTTAGTACCACAGTGAAGAGTAAATCGGGTAATTTTTGTTACAAATAAAATGTTAAGAACCCTTAAATGAACCAAAAACTTAAATAAATCTTATTATAAAACTATATATACACCATAGCTATACAATGGTTTAGTTTATGACCTTTTGGGGCCACTTTTATGAGATTATAACCTTTATAATATTTTATGAAATGTCAAACATGTCACACTCTTGTTTTTAATAACTATAATATTTTTAATATGGGGTTTTCTAGAAAATAAGTTATACTATAAATGTTATTTTTAAAGATAAAATATTTATAATTATTATGGCCATTTATTTTTAGTTTTTAGTAAATAAATAATTAATTTAAATTATTTCACAATACTGACGTTATAATTATTTAATGTGTGGAAAATCAAATAAATGACATTACAAATATAAAAATAAATATAATTTAAGATAAATAATTTAATAAATGAATTATATATATTAACATGAAATTTTAGGGATATAATAAAATATTTGGGTCAAATTTGAGATGTTTTCTTGATATTATTAAAGTCAAAGTAATGAATAGTTCTTAAAATTGACAATAAGGGTGTTTTTATAGTAAAAAATATTTTATTAATTGATATTAAATTCATAAAAAATATTAAATTTTACCAACTGGTAAGGATATGTTTTACAATATCAAATATAATCCATTTATAGGATTTTTTTCCATTTATAGTAACTATATTGATCTTCAAAGAGTAAAAATCCTTATCATCACGATAAGAGTTAAAGGGGGTTAAATAGGGGGTTAATATCAAAATATAAGGATATAAATATAGTCAAAACATGTATAATTTGGATTTTATGTGGGAATTTAGACCCATAATTATCTTATCTTATAATTATTCACTTTTTAGGCATTTTAAATTTAAAATTAATTTATAATAATTTATTATTTTGAGAAATTCCAAGAGTGACCCACCCTCCTCTAATAAAATGGACCCTATTATTATCAGTCATTCACACATAAAAACCCATTTTTGGCCAATAACTATCAAAATAAATTCCTATAATATATCTCCTCATTCTATAAGCCTTATTTTAGAGATAACACTAACCTTAGAAGTCTTAATTTGTTAATCAATGGATGTTTTCCAAAGAAGAGGTATAATATTTATCTAATTATTTTAGTTTTTTTCTTCTTCCACCTCTTTAAAATATTATTTAACCTTTATAAAATATTAAAAACAGTAAAATGAATATAATTAGATGTTATTATGTTAAAATCATAACATATATCCATCAAATGGGAGAATAATTCTTCGTTCGTGTGTATGGAAGACTACTGCCTCGTGAATCTATGTAATTTGTTTTCCATCATCGTCTCTCAAGAATGGTTGTAATGATAGAATTAATATTTATATATTATATCCATGAAATAATTATCATTGTAAAAAGATAATATATGATTGAAATTCTTACCATTCCATGCATTGAAAAAGTGATAATTCCATTCGTGCATACGTGTGGACTACCACCTCCACGAAGTGATGTGATTCATTTTTCATAACATCATATGAATGATATTTTTTTAAAGGCAGAACGTAACATAATTACTAAGAAAAAAGAGATTATAAGCATTTAAAATATAGGATCATGTTACAAACTTTTTCATGAAATGAAATCAGATTGGCAGGGAGGTCCTCAAACCAGGTGATGTCTTGATTAACCCCCATGTTGGCAAGGCCATCTGAAACCGTGTTGGATTCTCGATAAACATGTGTGATGATATAGTTGATATCTATAATTAGTCAGTTGAAATCCATACAATGAGTAGTAATTGGAAAAGAAATATGAGTTACGCCATTCCAAATTGCTTTCACTATAGTCGTTGAGTCACTTTCAATCTAAAGATTGTTCCAACCAAAGAAGATGGAAAAGTCAATCACTACTGAAAATTCATCCTATACCAACACCTAGCTCCCAAAAGTTTAGAGAAACTATTGGGATAGGATTCATATACAAATGGTTTGTTGAAAACTGTTGGTATAGTAAGTTTTAGACTCTATTTTCCCAACGGTTTGAAGAACCGTTGGGATAGACATAGTTTTCCCAACGGTTTTTTGAAACTGTTGGGATAGTGGAGAGTGTACCCACCTTATACCAACAGTTCATTAAAACTATTAGGATAAAAATCCACAAATACAGTACGCGATTCCGATCTTGATCCTCCCACATTGTGCCCTAAATGAGAGCTCGTTCTAGCGTTCAAACCCTTCTTCCCAGTAACTCATTTTTTGTTCTTCCACATCAAATCTGTAAGTTATAACTCCCACCTCCATTTATTCCATTTTTCATTCAGATTTCCTTGAAGACAAGGTTGTTTTTTGTTTTTTTTCTGATTGTCCCTAAATTACAACTCCCTTATTCTTTTTGAACCCTTCTTCCCAACCTACGATCAATCCTTGACTAAAGTAAGTGTTTGTTCTTCCACCTATAATAGTTGATAACGCGGTGTATACTATTTCCCCTAACATAACACATGATTCCTCTAGTATAATATCTATTCAAATAATGATTTCTCGAGTTCAAAAATGTGTATCTATAGAATGTTATGTCATTTCATAGAGTTCCTTTGCACATCATTCCACTGCATAGTGTTCCTTTTAGGTGTTCTATTGAGACCCTTTAGAATAGAATCATGGGTCTTATCTTATAGTGATATTTTAGTGATGTCCTATTATATTGATCCAACATGGTAGTGAGTTCTTAAATGGTAGGGAGACCTACTATGTGTCTCCATTTCAAAATTTATTTTTCTAGGGAATGGGTGGGGGGCTGTGTAGTGGGGGGGGGAGCTGTTCAGTGGGGGGGGGGGGCTGTGCAATGGGAGGGGGATATAGGGAGCTTGTGCATTGGGAGTGGGTTTGTAGGGGGAGTGTAGTGGGAGTGGGGGGGGGGGGGGCTGTGCAGTGGGGGGGGGGGGGCTGTGCAGTGGGGGGGGAGGGGGCTGTAGGGGGGGGGGTGGCTGTGTAGGGTGGGGCGATGCAAGGAGTGAGGGGGTGTGTAATGTGGGGGGTGGGGGCTGTAGGGGGAGATGGGGTAGGGGGACTATTGGAGGATATGGAGTGGGAGGTGGGGACTGTAGGGGGGGGGGGTGTGCAGTGGGATTGGAGGATGTACACTCCCTACCCTCAAATAATTTAAATCCATGAAAAATACATGTGCCTTTCCATATCCCAAACATATAATAGCTCATCCTTATGATATTTTGGCTATACACAGACCTAAACTCTCATCCATCTCAACTGCCCGATCTTCATTGTCCCAATATTTAATATGACCTTGAATGTAGATGTATCATTCCCACATGCCTAGAACACCCCAACTACTCAATATAATTAATCAATCCCTTCTGTGGGAACTCCCCCCATATGAATTACCCACCTCATAACTTCCTGACTGAAGGTATCAATATCCTGGTGGTTCCACAACAAACATCATCCCATAACACCCATATTATAAGCATCACACATCATCATTTCCCACATCCCATCATATTCTCATTTCACAATCACACCATACATGATGCCATTAAAATACCACATCAAACTCAATGCTCATACAAGTCCTGCATTACTCTTGATGCCCATATATTAACCACACTTTGTTAATTGACTTATCAAAAATTAACCTCATGTACCAATTTCGATAATAAAAAACTAAAAACCATATTCACATGCTCAAAATGTAACTCTAACTATCATGGGATCTATGAAATGTGAGTGGGATCTTACTCTTGATGCCCATATATACCTTCTTGAATTTTCTAGAGGCATAATTTAGGACTCTCTCTCTCTCTTTGTTGTTGAGTGAAATAAAGACGCAGAATCAATGTATCATGATTTTAATAGACTGATAACACTTAGTAAATAATCATCCTACTGAAAATTAAAGTTTTTTATTACATATTGTAATATTTATTGAATTCATTATATATCTTTTCAAACACACCTAAAACAATGGATAGGTAAACTATCTATGGACAGCTCACCCACCCACTAGACACCCCACCCACTGGACACCCCGCCCACCCCCTGGGACACCCCCTACCCCCTGGACAGCCCTACCACCCCCATGGATAGCCCGCCCACCCCCATGAACACCCCTTCCCCCCTAGGACAGCCTTGTAACCCCCAAGGACACCCCTCCCACCCCCTTGGACACCCCTAGACCCCTGGACAGCGCCCCCACCCCTGTGGATAGCCCACCCACCCCCTAGACACCCCTACCCCCTAGACAGCCCCTCCAACCCTATTGACAGCCCTCCCACCCCCCAAGACACCCCTACCCCCCATAACAGCCTTGTGACCCCCAAGGACATCCCACCCACCCCCTGGACATCCCTACACCTTGGAAACCCCCCCCCCCCCACACCCATGTGGACAACTCGTCAACCCCCTTGGACAACCTCGCCACCCCTATGGATAGCCCGCCCACCCCATGGACACCACTACCCCCTTGACACCACCCAATGTGGATAACCCCCCCCCCCCACCCCACACACACCCTCTACCCCCCAGACAGCCCTTCCACCCCCATGGATAGCTTTTCCACCCACCTAGACACCCTGTACCCCCCTGAACAGCCCCACAACCCCCATGGACAGCGCTCCCACCCCCTAGACACCTTGTACCCCCTGGACAACCCCTTCCATGCACATGGAAAGCTCTCCCACCCCCATGGACACCCCGTACCCCCTGGACAGCCCTACCACCCCCGTGGATAGCCCGCCCACCCCCTGGACACACGGTATCCCTGTGGACAGCCCTGCCACCCCCATGGACAGCCCGCCCACCCCCTGGACACCCTGTACCCCTTAACATCCAATCAACCATGTGGATAGCACGCCCACCCCCTCGACACCCCATACACCTGGATAGCCCCACCACCCCTGTGGATATCCCCCCCACCCCCTGGACACACCACACCCCTTAGACCCCCCTGTGGAAAGCCCACCCACCCCCTGGACACCCCTACCCCCTAACAACCTCGCCACACCCGTGGAAAACTTTCCCACCCCCTGGACAGCCCGTGCACCCCTGGACAGCCCAGCCACCCCCGTGGATAGCCCGCGCACCCCCCTGGACACATCGTACCCCTTGGATAGCCCCCAACCCCCGTGGAATGCCTGCCCACCCCCGTGGACACCCTACCCTTTTAGACAGCCCCGCCACCCCCGTGGACAGGCCGCCCACCCCCATGGACACACCCTGCCCCCCTAGACAGCCCACCCACCTCTGTGGACAGCCCTCTCACCCTGCTAGACACCCTTTACCCCTAGATAGCCCCACCACCCCCGTGGACAGCCCACCCATCCCCCTGGACACCATGTACCCCCTGGACAGCCCTGCCACCCCGGTGGACAGCCTGCACACCCCCTGGACACACTATACCCCCTGGATAGCCCCGCCACCCCCAGACACCTCCATCCCCCCCGGACGCCCCATCCCTATAAAGCCCCCACCCCCTTGACACCCTCGACCCCACTAGACAGCCCCTCCACCCCCGTGGATAGCCCAACCACCCCCATGGATAGCCCACCCACCCCCTATACACCCGATACCCCCCTGGACAGCCCCCCCACCCCCCGGACACCCCATACCCCCTGGACAACCCCGATCACCCCCGGGACACGCCGCTCACCCACCCTGGACACCCTGTACCCCCTGGACAGCCCCCAACCCTAAAAATTGTCTGACCCCTTAGACACCTGGACCCCCCTAAACAGGCTTGCCACCCCCATGGATAGCCCGCCCACCCATGGACACCCTGTACCCCCCCGGACTTCCCCCAACACTGTGGACAACCCACCCACCTAGACCCCACGACCCCCCTAGACAACCCCCACCCTCTGGACACCTCCGACCCCCCCTGGACAGCCCTGCCACCCCCTGGACACCCCGCACCCCCTGAACACCCCCACCCCCATTGGGCAATGTATGTGATCACTCAAATAATCTACTAAAATATAAATTTTCTTTGATCAAAAATTTATTCAACTTCTGAATAATTCTCCTATACAGGTGTACATGATCTTGTATACTCATGTGTAGTTCTTCAAAAATATTTTTATTATAAATATAGTATTTTGTTTTCTTTTATATTATGATTCTAATATAGAGTAGTCTGTCAATTATGGTTTAATATAAAGTAAACAATTCCTGTTTACTTGAATATATTTTTGATGAAACTTCAATCTTATTGAATTGCTTTTGAAGAAATGACTTATAACGATTGTTTTTATAGAATGGATAGAAGTTGGATGTATGAAACCGATCGGATCTCCAGTGATTTTTAAAAAAATTTGGAGAGATTTTTAGATTTTTTATTTCACAATGCTTCAGATAGTGGTCACATACACTGCCCCTATTACAAGTTTGCTGGAAGTCCTTGGTTGATCCATGAATAAGTCAGCTACCACATAACCAAATATGTTTTTCAAGAAAACTACTATGTGTGGTATCACAATGGGGAGAAAATGAAATCTCAAATTACTGATGATCCAAATGAGAGGACTAGATTAGAGAATTTTTTATATGACTGGTTTCTGTTTATTCATCATCATGAAAAATAAAGGATTCTGACCCTAGAAGATTTAGATATGAGCACACATGATGCGTCTAATGAAAATGATGATGTTGTCAGGGTGAAAAAATTGAACGATGCTACCATGACTCCAGTATATCGACAATGCGTAAAATGAAAAAGATGAATTTTTTAATCTGATTGTTTCGTGGGAAAACTATGTATTGGATTTCTAATACTTCCATCAATTACATTCTTACCTTCTTGAAGGACTTACTTCCAGATGATGCATATATTCCCTAAAACCACTATATGGCATGGAAGTTAGTTGAGGAACTTAGATTTTCAAGAAACAAAATTCATGATTGCCTGAAATATTGTAGTTTGTTTTGGGATGAAAATGCCGAATAGAATGATTGTATACAATGTGGCACATCCTGCTGGAAGCCAAAAGCTAATGGAACATCATCCTGTGTACCACAAAAAGTAATTTGGAACTTTCCATTTATCCCTAGACTCTATAATCTTTTTACGTCTGATTAAATATAAATAAAAATTTGATGGCATGCTATCGAGAGAAAGAAGACTAATGATGAGTTGGTTCACCCGATGGATGGATTTTCATGGTAGAGATTTGATGCTCGATATCCTGATTTTGTAGCTGACATGCATAATGTGAGGTTGGGTCTTTCATGTGATGGTTTTAATCAATTTGGTAAGATTCTTACGTCGCACAACACATGGATTATTTTTATACACATTTATAATGTTCCCCCATGGTTGTGTATGAAAAAACCTTTCACTTTCGTGAGTATACTAATATCAAGCCCTTCTGATCCCAGCAATGATATAGACGTATACATGTAACCTTTAATAAAAGAGTTGAAACTTCTTGGGGATGTGGGTGTGTGCACATACAATGCATGTTCAAAAGACATATTTCTGATGTGTGTTGTGCTTATGTGAATGATCAATGATTTCCCTTCTTATGCAATGATGTCTGGATAGAGAATGAAAGGAAAACTATCATGTCCTGTTTGTATGAATAATACACAATCTAGAATACTAAAACATCATTGCAGTTTCCATTTTATTGGACATCGATGATTCTTTCCAATGGAACATCCATATAGAAATAATCGTTGAAGATTTGACAATACCATGGAGACCGATGATCCACCTCATCATGTGCCTGGAACTGATGTGATTAATAAATTGAAAGATTTCATTTTTTTATTCGAGTAGGGTCAAATGAAATCTGGAAAGAGAAAGAATGTTTCCACAGAAACCTGTTACAATTGGAAGAAGAGAATTATCTTCTCTGATTTTCCTTATTGGTCAACTAATTTTTTATTTCATTTCTTAGATGTAATGCACATTGAAAAAAATATTGGTGAAATGTTGCTTTCAATTCTTCTGAATGTTAAGGGAAATACAAAAGATGATTTACGGTCTCGGCATGACTTGGTGGATTGGGGCATTAGACCAGAATTGCATCTTGTGCGTATCAGGGAAAATAAATGGCAACTTCCATGTGCTTATTATGTTATGACACCTACAGAAAAAAGAAATTTATGGAAGTACTAGAGACTATTAAAGTTCCTGATGTCTATTCAAGCAACATATCCAAACGGGTCAACAGAAGAGAGTTAAAGCTAAAATCTTTGAAGACTCATGATTATCACATCCTTCTGCATGAGTTGATTCCAATACAAATTCGTCATATTTTTTCCAATAATTTAAGGGTGGATGTTATTCTGTTGTGCCATTTTTTTATAGATCTTTGTGCTAAGAAGTTGTCCAAGTCTTTCTTAAAAAAAATGTTGGTAGATGCCCCATTAATTTTGTGTGAGTTAGAGAAAATATTTCCTTTATCATTTTCCACATGCATGCTGCATTTGACTGTCTATATTCCAATTGAAATACTTCTTCGAGGACCTATTTATTTTCATTGGATGTATAAAACTGAAATCAATATGTTCACATTAAATTCATATGTCCGTAATTGGAATCATTCTGAAGGTTCTATCGTGAATGGTTACTTGGCTCAAGAATGTATGGATTTCTTCTCTATGTTTTTGTCTGATCTTACTACAAGAATGAACAGACCAATGAGAAATGAATAAGAACATTATGAGAAAATTGAACCCACTTTTCCATCACTTCTTTAAATAGGAGGAATTCCTAGATCATACACATCGATGGCATTAAGCCTTGAAGATCAGGAGATGTCACATCGCACAGTTTTGTTCAACTGTGATTTGTTTGATGACTACATCTTGAAAGTAAATTGTATATTTATATCTTATATATATATATATCTATATATTTTAAACTATTCCTATTTTTATCTACAGGGAACATAAAGCAATGATAAATAGAAAGCATCATTCTTTATCTTTGAGAAGGAGGGAAACTTTTCATAGAAATGATTTTTCTGCTTGGTTAAAATTGAAGGTAATAATATTACTGTTTAAAATAATTAAAACAATAATAAATTAAGTTTAATATTGATTTATATTTCAGGTATTGAGTTTTCTTGTGGACTCTATCTATGAGGAAATAAGAGCTTTGGCTTTTGTTCCTAATACTGTGGTTCGTGACTGTAAATAAATTGTTATCAATGGGTACAGATTTACTATCACTGAACAAGAAAAGAACATGAGAACACAACATGATGGTGTTATGATTACTGCCACAACAGACTGTCATGCTAGTGCATCAGATAGTAGACCACAATTTGAAAATGTCTTTTATTAAGGAGTTGTTGAAAAAATAAAAATATAGGATTATTATTCTCATGGACGAGTCACGCCGATGAAATTTAAGTGGTTTGATTTGATGACAAGGCATGGCATGCTTATTGATGATTTTGGATTTAAAGTAATTGATATAACTCACACTATTTCTACCGATGAACCACATGTTTTGGCATCAGTGAAAAAAAAAATTTATGTCAAAGCCCATCTTGGACATGAATTTAGTGTCATTATTGAAGTAATTCCAAGAAATATTTTTTATTATAGTGATGATTGAATTGACACCATCCCTACTGACATTGGAAATGATCCATTTATTACTTTTGAAGACTGCAATAGATCAATTGTCAGATTTTACTGTGAACCTGAAGTTGTGGTGGGAAATAAACAAAATCAACCATTCAGGTTCTTAATTATTTTGGTTTACCTTGAATTGGGCTATTAAGGTTGGTACTATTCAAATTGATTTAATATTGATTACAAATATGTTGTAGCTGAATTGACCATTATGTGAATTTTCAATGTTTATTGGTTGGAATTGTTATTTGAATTGCATTTTCAAATTTAGAATTGAACTGTATTTAACCCTACGAAACCAACATGTATAACTTGGTGAACATTTCAATGCTTCAACTGTGATTTTTATAAAATTTTTATGACTCTAATACCTCTCTTTAACATTTTACCAGGTAATAAACATGATGGTTTGTATTCTTCTGCAAAACATGTATTGAAACCTACATCATCTACCTGAGCTAAATAAATTAAATTTTTCCTTAATTTTGACAACTACTTTACCTCTTTTGAATCTAGTAGAATCAATGTTCCATGATTTCAATAGATTTATGACACTTAGTAAATAACCATCCTACTAAAAATTTAATTTCTTTATTACATCTTGTACAATTTATTGGCTTCATTATATATTTGTTCAAGATCACCTAAAACAATGGTTAGTTAAATTATCCTTGAATCCCTCCATTCCCTCTCATTTATTTTGTTTTTTCTGTTACAGATTAGTTATACTTTTATATTTACTTCTATATTTGATTTCAAATGAAGGAAATGAAACCAATTGAAGAGAGGTGACGAAAACAGATTATGGACGACAATCATCGCTTGACTGAGGTGGGAATTCCTCCACTAGTTCCTACAGTGAGTATTTTATTTCAAATATATTTATTTTAATAATATATAATGTCATGTGATTAATTTTTTAAACATTTTTTCAGGATCCATCTATTTGGTGACAGTTATTTGATGAGCAGCCTAGTAGTTTTCCTTGTACTAGCGGTGTTCGTATGAGGGGGGTGGTACGAGAGCTAGACGATCTAGCCGGCGTACCTGATTAGACCCTGCCCCTCCCACTGAAATACCATCCATCCCACATTCTAATCCTGTTGTACCGTTAGGGACACACATGATATTTAGGCCTCCCATGTTTCCACCACCCTTTACATCTGATCCTCATCACCCATATGTACCATATCCGATGATGATTCCCACTACCTATCGAGCATTTGGCCAGCCATCCCTATCATCTTATTTTACTTCTACTTTATTCTCTTCGGGATTTTATATTCCATCTTCTTCGACACCTGATTCGCTAGAGTCTGTCCCTATGGAGCATACATTGGGACCCACTCCATCTGTACAGGGTGTTCCTTCAGTTTATGTGGATCTAGTGATTCCCATTGATCATACTACCACATATACTTGTACAACCCTAACAAATTTTTACACCATTATTTACTTTCATTATAACATGTATTGATAAAATATTTGTTTTTATTTCATAAAATATACATATACTGATAGGAGGCGGGGGCGGGGGAATACACGCATGCGTGCGGTGTGGAACCGCAACATGCAGTTGATGATGGAGTACAATAAAGATAGTCAGATGATTGAAAAATCGGGGCCACAATGTCGAAGTTTTATGGAGACACATGCCAAATACTCTGACATCATTCCTGTCAGCTCGCTCTCATGGAGACAGCTACAAAATGAATTCAAGGATAAAGCCTGGGTAGAGATTTGGGTAAAAAAATCTGTTGTATTTAATGAAATATATTAATTTTTTATTTATATGAATTAATATTTTGGGGTCAGCTACAGTTTAATTTTCCCAATGGTGAGGGTGCACGACCAACACATCTAAAGGATTTAGGCTAGCTTTGGAGATCTTATAAGCATGATTTATACATTGGCTGGCATGCTAGAGTGGGCACAGAGTTAGAGACGGTCCCTGTCATGGATGATTGTCCGTTAGAACAATACCGACAGATGATTACTTATTGAAAGACTAGCTAATTTACAGTATTAATCAAATTAGAGTTATTTAAATGAAATTTTTCATTTTTTTTGTTAATAATAATTATTGAATTTTATTCAGGATTCATCAGGAAGAAATAAATAAACATTGATGCTAAGAAATACGTCCACACATTGGGACGTACTATGATTCTAGATCATGAGAGGCAACAGGTATGAAAATTTATAATCTTTCTTTAAGACTTTCTCTTTCTATTTCTTACTCTATTATTTATTCAATTGATAAAGTTGTTATGTAATTTTAGTTATGAAATTAATGTTTTTTTGGTATCCTATTTTTAATTATGTTTTCCTACATTCAATGTCATTATATAGGGATGAATTGAATATATTAGAACATGTGCCTCGAGAAAAACTATTTTGCTTGACTAGAAAGAAGAAAGATGGAAGTGCGGTTAATGAACCAAATTAGTAGAAGATTGTAAGTTTTACATTGTATATTTATAATTTTAATCTCTATTTTGTAACTTAAGAATCTATTTATATTTGTAATAGGCTGATTTAGAGGTCCTTGATGCCCATGAACCTGACAATTTTGGGCCAAACGATCACTTACATCAGGTTTTGGGAGATGAGCACCCTGGTAGAGTACGCTTCCAACCAGGGAAGAGTATAGTTACGATGAGGTATTGTCCCTCCTCAGGTATGAGTTGTAGTGACACCGAGTTGTAGTAGGTTAAGGTACATGCATAACAAGCTAAAAAAAGGGCCACAGATACGGCAGAATAGTCTTCTAGGGAAAACACTACATTTATGAAACTAATGGAAGTTTTATGTCCAACACTTCCACTAGAGGCTAGAACTTCTTGTGATGAATATATGTTATTGAAAAATTCTATATATGGTGCACCAGGTGACATTTATAGTGGTGGTCTAGACAATGGTGAGGAGGAGGCCAAGGAAGAGGAGGAGGAGGGCAAGGAGGAGGCCGAGGAGGAGGGCGAGGCGGAGGAGGAGGGAGATGAGGAGGCCGAGGCTGAGTATGAGGGCAAGGAGGATGGTAGGGATGATGATGGGGATGAAAATGAGGATGAGGGTGAGGGTGATGATGATGGTGATGATAATGATGATGATGAGGGATAGATTGATCCACTACATTTTTGACTGATATTATTGACCTTTGATGTTTATTGATTTTTTGTGCCTGAATATATGTGTGATTAGGTAGGTCACATTATCTTTATTGTTTTATCTATAAATAATAAAAATTGACTTTATGATTTGCTGTGACTGATTCACCCCTACCCTAGGCATCCCCCCACCACCCCCTGGACACCCCCACCCCATGGACACCCCCACCCCCACCCCCACTAGACATGTGATCAAAATTTTACATGGGATATGTCTAAGATTTAATCTTATTGGATGTTATGTCACTTTATGATGTGTTGTTATGAGTATTGTTTTACCCATCCATTTCATGTACCTTCTACATGAAGAGTTTTGACATATAGACTTGTATTATTTATCATTCTATATTTTGTAAGAAAAAAGTTTATCATTATTCTTGTATTATTTATGGTTCTGGTCACCAATCTGTGGGGTTTAGTAATTCCCATCAGGCTATGTTAGAGATAACTTGTATAGCAGTGTACCTTGAAATCCGAATTGGTTCACGGTAGATTATTATCATAGATGAGGATATGCGTCTCTCTTTGATGTCGTTATCCATTCTATGTTGTCCTGGTAGACATGACGTAGGATTTCAAGAACATGGGATCTTGTTATGAGTGATTTATTTGGCCATCCCTCATTTTCAAAAGCTGTAAGTCACATTAGAAATTTAGAAAAAATATCATTGGGGAATGTTTTTAACTGATTCTATTAAAAATGGTTAATTATGTTTTCATGAAATTCATATTCATATATCTTTTATTTTAGTTATTGATCTACGTATCCTTATTGATTCATTTAGTGTGACTTATTGATATTGAGTAGAATGATGCCTCTTAGATGAAATTTTAATAGACCATATAATGAAGTTATTGGTTAACCATAATAAGAGAGTCCCTATGTAGATTGAAGTGTGGTTGAGATAGTTGTGTGTGGTATCTAAGATTTGGGACATGAACATGAACCCATTCATGTTCTTGCTCTTGTAGTGGAACCAAAAAATGATGAATTGAGAGATCAAGGTTAAGAATTTCTTCTCGAAAAACCACTAGTGTTATAAGGAAAAATAATATTCATCACACTTTGTATTAGTTAAAAAAATATAAATTATTAATTTTCTTGGAAATACCTATTTATATTAATGTAAAATGTGGTACCATCATGATGGAATGACTTGGAAGGATATATTGGAACTCTATCCCCTGGACATCCCCCCACCCCTATGAATAGCCCGCCCACCCCCTGGATAGCCCCTCCCCCTATGGACAGCCCCCAAACCCCCCTAGACACCTCGTACCCATCTGGACAGCCCCGCCCACCCCCATGGACAACCCGCCCACCCCCTGGACACCCCCTACCCCCTGGACAGCCCTGCCACCCCTGTGGATAGCCCGCCCACCCCCTGGACACCCCTCCCCCTATGGACAACCCCCACCCCCTAGACACCCCGTACCCCCGTGGACAGCCTCACGCACCCCCATGGATAGCCTTCCCACCCCCTCGAAAACCCCTCCCGCTGTGGACAACCCCCACCCCTGGACACCACGTACCCCCCTGGAAAGCTCCTCCCACCTCCGTGGACAGCCCGCCCACCTCCCTGGAGACCCCTACCCTCATGGATAGCCCGCCCACCCCCTGGACAGCCCGCCCACCCCCTTCACAACCCGTACCCCCTGGACATCCCCACCCACCCTCGTGGATAGCTCGCCCACCCCACTGGACACCCCTACCCCCTTGGATAGCCCGACCACCCCTATGGATAGCCCGCCCACCCCCTGGACACCCCCACCCCCTGGACACCCCCACCCCCTAGAAAGCCCCCAAACCTACTAGACATTACCCCACCCCCCAAAACACTACCCCACCCTCGACACCACTCCACACCCTAGACACCCCCATGGAAATCCCCCTCTTGATATCCCCCCAGCACCCTGATGGACACCCCCCTACCTTGGACACTCCCCACACCCCCTAGATAACCTGTACCCCCTGGACAGCCCCTCCACCCCTGTGGACAGCCCGCCCACCCCCTGGAGAGCCCCTCCTCCTCCTGTGGATAGTCTCCCCACCCTGGGACACCACGTACCCCCTGGACAGCCCCGCCCACCCCCTAGACATCCCCGCCCACCCCCTGGACAGCCCCGCCCACCCCCGTGGATAGCCCCACCCCCCGTGGACAGCCCCCCACCCCCGTGGACAGCCCGCCCACCCCATGAACACCCCTACCCCCGTGGACAACTGAACCACCCTCATGGACACCCCATACCCCCCTGAATAGCCCCGCCCACCCCCGTGGACACCCCCTACCCCCTAGATAGCCTCCCCACCCCCGTGGACAGCCCCACGCACCCCCTGGACACCCCCGACCCCCTGGACAGCCCTGCCACCCCCGTGGACCACCCCCACCCCCGTGGACAACCCCCCACCTCCCAGGACAACCCCCACTGTAACACCCCAAGATTTCATAGTACGTTAGTTCTTCAAAGTAATTCAATAACTTACACTACACCCAACATCAAGTTCAAGCACACCACGACTTACCAAACTAGCCGTTCAAAAGCGGTTATGAATAGTATTAACATAATTTTGAACTTTATATTACCCTTATAATTTTAGAATGCATGTTATGAGTTTCTTAGACATAATTTAAGGACAAATTCATTTTTTTCAGATAAAATAAGTATTTTTCAAAAAATAAAATTTTACCGCCTTTTAATGGCGAACCCTTTTTAAATACAATATTTGAAACTTTTGTATAATCAATTTGAAAAAAAAACTTCTTCTTTGGGATCAGGACATAAGAATTTAGTTTCAATAAATTTCTGGTGTTTTTCTGATAACTTTCATATTTGAGTGAATAGTAAAAAATAATATATTTTAACTGAAAACAACTTTTTTAATAAAAATAATTTATAGTGTTCAACTATACATATGAATGGTTTTTATGTATAATTAGATTATATTTTTACCATTTAATCCAATTTTTTTCATTGGAAGAAAATTCACTTTGAAATTGGACATAAACAAATGCCAATCTTTTGGTAGTTATTATTTCATAAAAGTACGCTTTTTGGTTTTGACAATGGGAATTAATTTTAAACTAATAAATGAAATTTCTATGTTTTGAATTTGGTAAAATATACTTCATTTTTGAATTCATAATATCAAAATTATCTTAGGGTGAATTTTTGGTATGTTTCTGAAAACTTTTAAGTTTTGATGAATAGTGAAAAAACTGAGTTATAGGCTAAAACCGAATTTTTATTTAAATAATTATTTATTGTATTTAAAATTATTTTAGGTCAAAATAGATAAAAAATACCCATATGAGTTTAATTTAATTTGTTGGAGTCATTTTATAATAATATTATATATATATAATTTTATTGAACTTTTCACCGTCTTTTACCCACCTCCTAGAAGAATTTGTAAATTCACATAAAACATAATTTTACCACTTCTGTGAGTTGAATTTTGAAAATCCTAGAGATATGGTTAATATAAAAGAGTAAAATGTGGTTCAATAAGATAAAAATAATTTTTGGTAAATAGTAGCTTTTTACTTTCATTTACCATGGTTAAAAGTAAATAGGGTAATTAAGGGTAAAAATGATATTATTATTACCCTAAAACTTGTGATAATTCTATTGGATAAGTATAATTCGACAAAAAACAACATTAGGAATAAAATATTAACCTATTTGGTCCACTTGGATTAGATTAGGACATTTATTATTATTTAATTCAAAGAAGAGTTAAAAGAGTTAAAATCAAAGTTTAATAACTAATTTTTTTTAATATAGGGTTACACATAAGATAAATTTGACTATAAATATTCATTAGAAATATATAAATATTTCCTACATAATTTTATTTTATTTATATTTTTTAGAAATTATACAATTTAATTTATTAATGACACACTGATGATGCAGTAATTACATAATTAATGAAATATTAAACTAATTGATATTATAAATATCTAAATAAATTTAATTTGAGACTTTTTATTAATTAAACTAATTTTATAAGTTCACATTACATACTATGGTTGGTTATATGAATTTTTTTTGAAGTAATAATGATGTTATGAATTTAGCAAAAACAAAATACCAAATAGTGTCAAAATTGACATAAAAGTGTTTTTAAAACAAATATTATATTATTAATTGATATTCTATTTCTACAAATCTTAGGTTTGGCCAAAGAACTTATGTAATTATATGTGTATCATTAATGAACCACTTGGGGTTCTCTTGGAAATATATAGTAAGTTTATTAACCATATAATATAAAAATACAAAGAGACATGGTAAATGTCAAACTATTTAACTAAGAGTTAAATCTAAAAGTTATGGTTAATATAGTGACCCAAACCTGTCTAAAACCTACTGGATGAGTGTTTTTCGACACATAACCACCTTATACTTTAAATAATATACTTTGGAGCCATTATAAATCGAAAATGATTTTATTATAAAATAATATTATAAGTTTTTCCAAAGGTGCCCATCACCCCTCTTTTAAAAGAGCACTTCCCCTTCTCTCAAATTCACACATTCAAAGCCTTTTGGCTCGTCCAAACCCTACCCAAATATCTTAATAACTTTCCTCACTTAATCCTAGAGGCCCTAATTTGTTCATAAAGCCAACTTAAGGAGCCCTTTTGATCAAATCAAAAGGAAGAACCCGAATAAGATGTAATAATTTTACCACCCTCTTTCAAGTTCTTTTCTTCTTCCACTTATTATTTATTTGTTATTTTCATTATAAAATAATAACTCCAGTATATTATATATAATGTTATGTAATTATAAATATTGTACAACCATATTCATTATTATATCCATCCTTTGAATGACATGTCACCATACGTGCATATGTACGGATTACTGTCTCCACGTCCTAGTGTAATTGTTATTGAATAAATTATTATTTAGATGGGTATGATAATGATGTTTAATTCATGTAAATAATTTAATATAACATGATAATGATTATGTATATATGATATACCATCCAATTATATATTATTTTAATATCAAAAGAATGATATTATCGCTCGTGCGTACGTACGGATTACCGTCTCCATGAACGTGATGAGATTCATTCCCCATCGTATCCATTCAAGAATAAATTTCAGTTGATGATTAAAAATAATGCATAGAGACATGATATCATTCTATATATGAATAAGATACATCCCATCCAAAACAAATATGGCTCACATAACAATTAATATAAAGGAAAACGAATCCCTTAACACCCGAAACGATGATAATACTAAGATATTATTAACAAATCACAGTTAAAAGATCATATATGATATCATATTATTGTATATTATTCATGTATAATTCAATAACAATTATTTTACCATTATACATGAGGTTAACCTACCCTCAAACAAGGAACAATTACAAAGTAAGGAGTTTCTTATCTCACTTTTAATTCCGTGAGATTTCCATTATTCACCACTTATTTATTGCATGTGGTGTGTGTACTGCCCATGATGGTATTAATTGTGTAATATACTTTAATTTATGGATATTTAGATCATCATTTTATGATCCTTATTTCATGGGTGTATGTTTTGTAAGTTACCAAATCGATAAGGGAATTTTTAATTTAAATTTCCACTTATTCGGCATTATGCATACTTCATTGATTATTTTACTCCAAGATTATGTGTGGAATCACTATTCATTTGATTATGTCATAATTTCCACTCCCCTTTATGTGAATATACTTTTGATACACATAATCAATCCATTGATAAATTCTCAAGTCATCGATATGAACTTGAAAAGAGTAATTTTAACTCAATCTCCATTTATTGAGTTAAAAATCTAATTCATTGGTGTTGTTTTTACAAGAAGATGTGTGAATGTCATCTGATTGTTTTACACTGAATATATCATCATATTGAGTGTATTTATATTTTCACACATAATTATGTCATTTATTTATCCTTATCCTAAGGATACAGTCTTTATAAGAGATTTCATCTCAATTTACATTCCATTGAGACTCCTTTGTTGTTATACACCAATTCACTTTTATATGGTGTATATAATGTACTTTGACATAGTATATCATTAATCCATTTATTCTCATGATATTATAATATTTTTATAACCTCAATTATTTGTATTCAAGTGTCTCTCTTTTTGTTAGAAACTCTAACTAAAATATCATTTTAAATGTTTTATAGATTTATTATTCTAAATATTTTTCCTTAATGTCCATGTTTTAAAAATGGTTTTAAGGATTTATTTATATGGAAATTAAAGTTTTAAAATTAAAATTACTTTCAAAATTTTCAAATTGGTATAGGACACTTTGATTCAAAAATCTATTTTTAAACGACTTCTTGACAAATAGTGCGACTTTTAAATGTTTTCAAGAAAAATGGGATATTTATCTCAATAGTTTGATGATTATTTTAATATATGTAAATATCCTTCATTATTCTCAATTGATGTTAATCTATTACAATAAGATCTTCTACATTGTATTAAATGAGTTATGTTTGACTGTGGATGTTCTATTTTTAAACCATTCATGGTTTGTGGAGAAATTATTGACATTTTGTATACTTGTTTTAATACGAATGTTTATGTTATGTTTCAAAAATTTCATATGAGGAATGCATTGGACTTATTAAGTGACTGGTTGAGCCCGATATAGCTCCTCGATGCATCTATAGGTCTAATGAGACAAACTAGTATCTTGGCACAAGGCCTTGACAAAATCTTTTTTGTAGTATTGGCACAAGGCCTTGACTATGTGGTTATGATAGTCTTGCATTATGCATTCCATCATTATGAAAGTGGCTATTGATATTGCATGTGATTATTCGACTAGTATAATATCCATGTGAATATGTAAATGGAATTATTTTATTTTATCTTTTCTATATTATGCTGAAGTTCAAGTTTAAAAGGCTTTTGTTCTAGTCTTATACACTGCTTTAAATTTTTATGCTTATTTATGAATGTTTCCGCTATAATGTTTTACTAAATGAGCATCTGAGCTCACCCCTTTCTATGTTTTAGTTTTCCCAAGATGAAAATAAGTATATTATGACTGACCTCCAGGGATAGTCTATAGGATCTCAGTGTTGTCTATGGAAACAATGTTGTTGTAGTTTTCTATTTTATGATGTAATGTAAACCTTATGAATGTATCTAGTACTTACAAGGCTACTAAACTAATCAGTCTTTTGAGACTTGATCTTTTATGATCATTCTAATGATATGTAACAATTCACCAACTCTGGGCTTCTAGGGTCGGGGCGTTACAGTTGGTATCAGAAGAAGTTTAGTACGAGCCTTGGAAGCTAGATTTAGATAAAATCTAATTATAGCACATATCCCTAAGATAGAGTTTGAGGATTAGTATAGAATAACTTCTTATAATTTTGGTATTTTATAGATTTTGTTAGTTTTCAAAGAAATACATCCCTGTCTGGATACGAGTGGGTTGAGGCGGCTCTGACACAGATGTACCTAGGGGTAAAACCCGAAAACACCGCTTTGAGCTAGACTCGAATGGGAACTGGTGCACGACAACGGGCCTTGATGCACTCTTGGTTACGACATTCCTGGGGGATATGCTTTGGATAATTTACATTTTCTCTACAAACTGATTTGAAGGATTTTAATATAAGATGATAATAAATGACCTTGGTTAATCCTAAGGTGTTTCAAAATTGAAAGTATGGTGTCATGATATTCTCTAAATGATTTTATGACTACTATTACTCACACAATGCTTTCTAGTTTTAGTCAATGGCTAGATTCCAAGGAATTCATAGTAACTTTGAGCATTATGTACAAGGTGGGAACGGTGGTGGAAATGAGAAACACAATGGAATGTTGATAGGCGTAAGAGATATCATGTTCCTACCAAATTATTTTTCCAAAAATATGATCAACAACATATATATTAACCAACTCTCGGACTCAACACAGAAGAGAAAGGTGATGAATGATAAGAGCTCCATCATTGGAGACCATAGATAAAAGAATCCACAATTTCCATCATGTAGTAAATGTGGAAGGAGAAACCTAAGAAAGTATCTCAATGGAACAAATAAATGCATTACGTGTGGTAAAGAAGGACATAAAGTGAAGAATTGCTGAGAAAAAATGAATAGTACTATGGAAGAAAATAAAAATGGTCCCAAGAATTCATTTATAGTCATTTTCCATAAATTTAGGGGACCGGGCCATTACCCGAGTGAATGTCCTATTCTATAGGATATTTTCTTGGTCAAAGAATAAGCTATGTGGAAATAAATGGTTGGATAAATGTTTAAAAGTATTAGTGCTCCTTGTTGATGGGATTACTTTGGAATAATTTTCTCTTGTATTTGTAACCCTTCAATTGTCATCTGAAAATGATATTTAAGGAAGAATTATCTTTTCTCTTGTGGATATAGTTATAAATAACCATTTGGTTTTATATGATAATTGGGTTTGAGGTAATTACAAGTTATTATATTTTGGGATGAAAATTCAAGGTATGAGATAAGATTTGTGGTTAAATTATGTTATGGTTATTTTGAGGAATTTATCTCATTTTGGTAATGTTATAAAATATAGTTTTTGAAAAAGGACAACACAGAGACCATGTGCCAACCCATCACGTCGGACAAAGATGTGGGAATCAAACCCACAACCAGAGTACGATTGGGATTTATTGCCTACCACTGGACTACGTGAAGTCCCTAGTTAGTGTGACTAATTATTTTTAGTTAAATGATTTTATTGATCAATGATAAGTTGATTTGGGATCTTATGTCTTATCAAATGAATACCCTTAGTATAGAAAAATGATTTGGTGATTAAGTGGTAAATGTTATTTTGGAAGATGTTCGCTTTGTTGGGAACACAGTATGCCCAAGGAAAGTAGAATAATATGGGATTTCATTTGAAGAGTAATGGTGGATTTTTATCTATTTTTTTATTGTGGATTTATAGTGATTTGGGTTATTTATAGAAATGATTAACCTATAATAGAGAATATATGATTAGGTTAATTACTTTTAAGTATGTGACTTTAATACTAGTTGATATCATTTGGTGATACAATTTAATGTGGAAGACTACATAACCAAATTCTTCTAAGTTTTGGGTTTCAATATTAGTTTGGATTATATAGAACTATTTTAAGGACAATTGTTTATTGAATGGTATTTATTTAACTTTGGGGTATTGTTGGTCTAATTTTAGAAATTAAGATTAGTGTTTCTTTCTCTAATGGAATATCATTTTGGGGGATCATCAGATATTTTACCAACCATTTTGGTTTTGATTAATATCTAAAGACAAGGTAAATGTATAGTTTATCCTTCATGGATCATGTGATTCTATAAAATTTTATTCTAGCTCTTCCGGTGTGACCAAGTCTTCTTGAATACTCATCATTTAAAAAAAAGAGTTAGTGGTAGAAATTTATTAAAGAATGAAAATCTACTTAAAAAGTAATTATATCTCTTTATGTTCTTAGTCGATCTCATAAATCAATTCCTCATCTTTATGTAATGTAACTTAAAACAAAAAAAATGTTTTCCATTTACTTTTACTACTGGGAGACTAATGAACGTTTGTCCCATCACAAGGTTGTGGTTTTCTTGTTGTTAACTTTCTCCTGATCATGTTTTCTATCCCTCTCCATTAGAACATGACACTTTTTTTATCTTCCATATCCATGTTTTCCTACATCGAATACTAGTATGGGTTATCTTGGGTGACCTTTGTAATTATCTTTCTTTCTTTTAAAGTGATAGTTTTATTGACTCTTTTTCCGATTTGGGACTTTCCATTATATTCCCAAGCCTAATTTTAAAAATTTTGAAGATGCAATTTATTGAAGTAGGGAAGAATGTAACACCCCAAGATTTTATAGTACGCTAATTCTTCAAACTAATTCAATAACTTACACTACACCCAACATCGAGTTCAAGCGCACCACGACTTACCAAACTAGCCGTTCAAAAGCGGTTATGAATAGTATTAACAGAATTTTGAACTTTATATAACCCTTATAATTTTAGAATCCATGTTATGAGTTTCTTAGACATAATGTAAGGACAAATTCATTTTGTTTCAGATAAAAGAAGTATTTTTCAAAAAATGAAATTTTACCGCCTTTTAATGGCGAACCCTTTTTAAATCCAATATTTAAAACTTATATATATATATATATATATATATATATATAAATTGACAAAATAAACTTCTTCTTTGGGATCGGGACATAAGAATTTAGTTTCAATAAATTTCTGGTGTTTTTCAGATATCTTTCATATTTGAGTGAATAGTGAAAAATAATATATTTTAACTGAAAACAACTTTTTAATCAAAATAATTTATAGTGTTCAACTATACATATGAATGTTTTGGATGTATAATTAGATTATATTTTTACCATTTAATTCAATGTTTGTCATTGGATGTAATTTCATTTTGAAATTGGACATAAACAATTTTTAATCTTTTGGTAGTTATTATTTCATAAAAATACGCTTTTTGGTTTTGAAAATGGGAATTAATTTTAAAATAATAAATGATATTTCTATTTTTTAATTTGGTGAAATAAAATTCATTTTTGAGTTCATAATATCAAAATTAGTTTAGGGTGAATTTTTGGTATGTTTTTGAAAACTTTTAATTTTTGATGAATAGTGAAAACACTAAGTTATTGGTTAAAACCAAATTTTTATTTAAATAATTATTTATTGTATTTAAATTTATTTTAGGTCAAAATAGATACATAATACCCATATAAGTTAAATGTAATTCATTGGAGTCATTTTGTAACAATATTAGATATATAAAATTTTATTGAACTTTTCACCGACTTTTACCCACCTCCTAGGAGAATTTATAAATTAACATAAAACATAATTTTACTGCTTCTGTGATCTGAATTTTAAAAATATGAGAGACACAGTTAATATCAAGGAGTAAAATATGGTTCAATAAGATAAAAATAATTTTAGTGAATAGTAACTTTTTACTTTTATTTACCACGGTTAAAAGTAAACATGGTAATTAAGGGTAAAAATGATATTATTATTACCCTATCACATGTCCTAATTCTATTGGATAAGTATAATTTGACCAAAAAAAACCTTTGGAATAAAATATTAACCTCTTTGGTCCACTTGGATTAGATTAGGACATTTATTATTATTTAATTTAAAGAAGAGTTAAATGAGTTAAAATCAATGTTTAATAATTAAAACATTTTTAATATAGGGTTACACATAAGATAAATTATAATATAAATATTAATTAGAAAGATAAGAAGATTTCCTACATTATTGTATTTTATTTATATTTTTTAGACATTAAATAATTTAATTTATTAATGACACAATGATGATGCAGTAATTATATAATTAATGAAATATTAAACTAATTGATATTATAAATATCCAAATAAATGTAATTTTTGACTTTTTATTAATTAAACTAATTTTAAAAGTTAATATGACATATTAGGGTTGGTTATATGGATTTTTTTTGAAGTAATAATTCTGTTATGAATTTAGAAAAAACAAAATACCAAATAGTGTCAAAATTGACACAATGGAGTTTTTAAAACAAATATTATATTATTAATTTATATTCTATTTCTAAAAGTATAAGGTTCGGGAAAAGGACTTATATAATGATAGGTGTATCATTAATGAACCACATGGGGTTCTCTTGGAAATATATAGAAAGTTTATTAACCATATAATATAAAAATAAAAAGAGACATGGTAAATGTCAAACTATTTAACTAAGAGTTAAATCTAAAAGTTAAGGTTAATATAGTGACCCAAACCTGGGTAAAACCTATTGGATGAGTTCTTGTCTACCCATAACCACTTTATCCTTTAAATAATCCACTTTGGAGCAATTAGAAACTGAAAATAATTTTATTATAAAATAATATTTTAAGTTTTTCCTAAGGTGCCCCTCACCCCTCTTATAAAAGGGCACTTCCCCTTCTCTCAAATTCACACCTTCAATGCCTTTTTGATCTAAAAAACCAAGACCAAATACCCTCTCAACTTCTCTCACTTAATTATAGAGGCCCTCCTTTGGTTATAAATCCAACTTAAGGAGCCCTTTTGATCAAATCAAAAGGAAGAACCCGAAGAAGAGGTAATAATTTCACTACCCTCTTTCAAGTTAGTTTCTTCTTCCACTTCTTCTTTATTTGTTATTTCCATTCTAAAATAATAACTCCAGTATATTATATATACTATGATGTTATTATAAATATGGTACATCCATATTCATTATTTTATCCATCCTTTGAATGACATGTCACCATACGTGCGTACGTACGGATTACCGTCTCCACGTCGTGGTGTAATTGTTATTCAATACATTATTATTTGGATGGGTATGATAATGATGTGTAATTAATGTAAATAATAAATATAACATGATAATGATTCTGTATATATGATATACCAACCAATTATATATTATTTTAATATCAAAAGAATGATATTGTCGCTCATGCGTACGTACGGATTACCGTCTCCACGAACGTGATGAGATTCATTCCCCATCATATCCATTCAAGAATAAATTTAATTTTATGATTAAAAATAATGTTTAGAGACATGATATAATTCTGGATATGAATAAGATACATCCCATCCATAACAAATATGGCTCACATAATAAAGAATATAAAGGAAAACGAATCTGTTAACACCTGAAATGATGATAATACTAAGATATTATTAACAAATCAATGTTAAAAGATCATATATGATATCATATTAATGTATATGATTATTTTATAATTCAATAAAAATTATTTCACCATAATACAGGAGGTTAACCTACCCTCTACCAAGGAAAAAGTACAAAGTAAGGGGTTTCTTGTCTCACTTTTAATTCCGTGACATTTCCATTGTTCACCACTTATTTATTGCATGTGGTGTGTGTACTTCCCATGATTGTATTCATTGTGTAATATAATCTAATTTAGGGATATTTACATCATCATTGTATGATCCTTATTCCATGGGTGTATGTTTTAAAAGTTACCATATCGATAAGGGAATTTGAAATTTAAATTTCTACTCCTTCGACTTTACGCATACTTCATTGATTATTTTACTCCAAGATTATGTGTGGAATCACTATTAATTTTCTTATGTCAAAACTTCCACTCCCCTTTTATGGATATAATTTTGATACAAATAATCAATTCATTGATAAATTCTGAATTCATCGATATGAACTTGATATGAGTAATTTTAATTCAATCTCCATTTATTGAGTTAAACATCTAATTCATTGGTGTTGTTTTTACAAGAATATGTGTGAATGTCTTATGATTGTTTTACACTGAATATAGAATCATATTGAGTGTATTTATATTTGTCACACATAATTATGCCGTTGATTTATCCTTAAACTAAGGATACATTCTTTATAAGAGATTTCATCTCAATTTACATTCCATTGAGACTCCTTTGTTGTTATACACCAATTAACTTTTATATGGTGTATATAATATACTTTGACATGGTTTATCATGAATCCATTTATTCTCATGATATTATAAAGTTTTTATTACCTAAATTATTTGTATTCAAGTGTCTCTCTTTTGGTTAGAAACTCTAACTAAAATATCATTTTAAATGTCTTAAAGATTTATTATTCTAAATATTTCTCATTAATGTCCATATTTTAAAAATGGTTTTAAGGATTTATTTATATGGAAATTAATGTTTTAAAATTAAAATTCCTTTCAAAAGTTTCAAAGTGGTATGGGACACTTTGATTAAAAATCTATTTTTAAATGACTTCTTGACAAATAGTCTGACTTTTAAATGTTTTCAAAAAAAGGGGATATTTCTCTCAATAGTTTGATGATTATTGTAATATATATCAATATACTCTATTATTATCGATTGAGGTTAATATATTACAATACAATATTCCACATTATATTGAATGAGTTATGTTTGACCGTGGATGTGCTATTTTTATACCATTCATAGTTTGTGGAGAAAGTATAAACATTTCGTATGCTAGTTTTAATATGAATGTTTATGTTATGTTTCAAACTTTTCATATGAGGAATGTATTTGACATAGTAAGTGATGGGTGGAGCCCTCTATAGCTCCTCGATGCATCGGTAGGTCTCATGAGACAAACTAGTGTCTTGGAACAAGGCCTTGACAAAATCTTATTTGTAGTCTTAGCACAAGGCCTTGACTATGTGGTTATGATAGTCTAACATTATGTATTCCATCATTATGAAAGTGGATATTGATATTTAATGTGATTATTTGACTAGTAGAATATCCATGTGAATATGTGAATGGAATTAATTGATTTTATCTTTGCCATATTATGTCGAAGTTCAAGTTTAAAAGGATTTTGTTCTAGTCTTATACACTGCCTTAAATGTTTATGCTTATTTATGAAAGTTTCCGCTATAATGTTATCCTTACTGAGCATCTGATCTCACCCCTTTCTATGTTTTATTTTTCCCAGGATACAAAGAAGTATATTACAAATGACCTCTAGGGATAGTCTATGGGATCTCAGTGTTGTGTATGGAAACAATGTTGTTGTAGTTTTCCATTTTATGATGTAATGTAAACCTTATGAATGTATCTAGTACTTCCATGGATACTAAACTAATCGGTCTTTCGAGGCTTGAAATTTTATGATCATGCCAATGATATGTAATAATGCACCGACTCTGGGCTTCTGGGGTCGGGGTGTTAAACCCACCCCCTGGACAACCCCTACCCCTGGACAACCCCCACCCCTGTGGACACCACCCCACCACCCTTGGATATCCCCCAACCTCTGGACCACCCCACCCCCCTAGACACCACCCCACCCCCTAGACACCCCCACCCCCTAGAAAGCCCCCCAACCCCCTGGAAACCCCCATGGACACCCCCCCCAAGACACCCCTACCCCCTAGACACCCCCATGGACAACCCCCCCCCCCCCCACCCTTAACAACCCCCACCCCCTAGATACCCCCACCCACCCTGGACAGCCCCCCGCCCCTGGAAACCCCCATCCCCCCTGGACACCCCCAACCCCCTTGGATAGCCACCCCAAACCCCTCAACATCCCCCGACCCCCTGAATTCTTAATTGAATTCTTTATGTATTTAATTAACTTATAAATTATGTGTTAATAGTGTATGGGTATAATTTTTGTATGTGTATACTTGAGGTAATTACCTTATGAATTATGTGTTAATTTGGTATGTGTGTAGAGGGTAATTAAATACAGAATTGGCGGTACTTAGATTTATGTTTGAATTATGTGTTGTATGAATTCTGATAGAATTCATATAGAATTATGAATTCTGTATGAATTCATATAGAATTATGTATCTATTATGCAGGTATACTTGTTAATGGTGTATTTTGTTACCTGGTGTAATTGATGTAGCTGCATAGGGGGAGGCCACTAAGCAGGCTTGCTACAGTAGGTATAAAAAAGATATGCCAACGGTTCACAACCATTGGCATATGTGTAAAATCAGAACTTATACCAATGGTTCTATGAAAACCATTGGTATAAGTATATGTCAACGGTTTGTAAACCATTGGAATATATAATTTTACTTGATATTTACCAATGGTTTGTGGAAAAACGTTGGTAAAATCCTATACCAATGGTTTACACAACTGTTGGTATAGAGATCCTTCATGGTATTACACATGGTTTAGAACTGTTGGAAAACATTTATACTAACGGTTTACTGAAACTGTTGGTATATACTGATTTTTTAGACATATCCCAATGGTTCCCATAGAACCGTTGGGATATGTCTATCCCTACGGTTCAAGACCCAACGGTTTTGAAAACTGTTGGTATAGTTTATACCAATATTTGTCCAGCCTTTACCAACGGTTTTAAACCATTGGTAAAGCTAAAATTGTCAGTAGTGAATGGAATGGATCAAACCTGGCATCTGAACTTCTAGGGAGGTTGCATAGCCACATTTTCCCATGAAACATCCAAGAATATGCCTAAGATGATTCCTGAAGACTGCACGATACCCTGAAGGCCCCGGGTTTCCCTTGGAGGCACCATCAGTGTTGATTTTGATCCATCCAGGTTGAGGGGACCTCTAGAAAACCTCTAGAGTGCGATGTGGTTGAAATAAATTATCATTTATCTGCATCCGTTTTAAGATACCAAAGTAATGCACGGTGTTGTGGCAATGACCCTTTTGTAATAAAGAAGCATCATGTATAGAAATAAGGATCTTCATCCATCCTTGATTAAGATTGAGTGAGGAATTGTGATGGATAATAGAATTTTGATCATACCAGATCACATGGTGGAGTTCAACAACTGTAGAGAAGGAAATGTTCTTGATTTGTTGAGAGCCTTCTATTTCTGTACAATTATTTAGTTGATTTCTAACAAAGTCAAACAGAAACCATATGTAATAAAAAATTTCACGAATATAGTTCCAATGAGCAGAAGCAATAGCACAATAAAGAAAAATGTGGTTGGCATCTTCCCTGTGTTGATTTCAGATTCTACACTTAGAGAAAAGTTGGATACCAAAGGATTGAAGGAAAATTTTAGTGGGAACTCTGTTGTGAGAAAGATGCCAAATGAGATTGAATCTCTAAGTTTTAATCCAAATTTTATTAAAATGTTTGATCCAACTGTAATAAATCTCAAAATTACCTCAATAATGATTATAGAAATTTTTAGAGGTGAGCATACCATTGTGAGTTGGTTCCCAAACCAATAAATCCTCAGTGTGAGAGAAAGAGTAATTTTCAATAACATTCAGAATAGTATCCGGGAGGTGATTATGTTGAGAATTTAAAATATCTTTTATAGTACAGTGGATGTTTTCAGGAGTGTAATACAAAGAAAGCATAGAAATTAAAGGTGTTCCATCCCAGTTTTCCAGTAAATATTACATGGAAGAGTCACGGGAGACCATACATCTGGCATTAATCATAATTTTTTTGAAGGAGTGTTTTATGGAAGGCCAAATGGAAGAATTAATGAAAATAGAGTTTCATGTCTTACGTTTTGTAAGGAATCTATTTTTAAGAAAGGTGATAGCATTTGAAGAATTACAAAGAAGGTTCCAAGTAAGTCTATCCTGAAGGGATTCCATGAAGAGTTTTAGATTTTTAATACCAATACCACCATTCTCAATGGACTTTCAACATGTTGACCAGGGAATGGTTACAAGATTTATTTCCAGGGTAATACCAGTACAAATTAAATTCTTAATGGCAACGTTCATTTTTTAATAAGACCAACATTCCATTTATAGACCATCACGGAGTAAACAATTTTGGAGACAATAGTTGATTTAACAAGGCAAGCCCAACCTGCTATGGGGAGAGCCTTACCTTTCCATGAATCTAACTATTTAAGAACCTGGTCAATAATAGATGAAAAATGATAGGATTTGGGCTGACCCCAAAATATAGGGACACCAAGATAAGTGAAAGGAATCACACCTTCTTTAAGAAAAAGGTCGTTGATAATGCTACATTTTTGGTTGGGGGGAAGTTTTGGTCGAAGAAGATGCAGGATTTGTTCCAAATAATAGTTTGGCCAAAAATCTCTTCATAGTGTGAGAGCATAGTTTTGAGTCTCAAGACATTCCTTTTATCACCTTAAAGGAAGATAATGATGTCATATGTATAGAAAATGTGAGTAGGAGCATTTACATTCCTAGAGACATGAGTGGGTTTCATATTATTCTGGGCCACCAGACGATTAATCAGGTGACTAATGTAGTCTTTCGCTTTTGAGAAAAGGATGGAAGAGAGATGATCACCTTGTATGAAACCTTTAGTGCATTTAAAATAACCATTGGAGGATCTATTAATCAAAATGGAGATAGACACTGAGTTGAAAAGAGTTCTGATCACAGAGATGAATTGTGCACTAGAACCAAAGCCTTGCAGAACATTGAATATGAAGCTCTGGCCCATGGTGTCAAAGGATTTTCTGATTTCATGTTTAATAGCAATGTTACCTCTTTAGTTGGGTTTATTCAAGTTATCAACACATTCTAAAGAAAGACAAATATAGTCTTGAATTAATATTCCATTTATGAAACCAAATTGGTTTCAGGAAACAATTTTATCCGCGATGGTAGAAAGTTTGTTAGCAATTATTTTAGTGATAATTTTATAGAGTATTGATAAGAGAAATGGGTCCAAATGGATGAATCTCAGAGGCATTATCCACTTTAGGGATTAAGGTGAGAAAATGAGCATTGAGGTCGTGAGGGAGCACCCCATTAGAGAAAAAGAAATTAAGAATATTACAAACATCATTATGGATAATATCCCTATAACATTAAAAGAAACCATTATTGAATTCATAAATACCTAGAGCACTATTATGATTTAGACTAAAGACAATGTCTTTGATTTTATGTTCTATCGGAGTGTTAAGGAGGAAAGTGTTGTCTTATTCAGTGATCACAATACGAATGACCTCCGGAAGGAGGTCTTTATTGGTTTCAGGACCATTAAAGATAGTTTCATAGTAGGAGAAAATATAATGGGCAATGTCATCTTCATTATTAATCAGGATTTTTTCATCCTTTAGAAAAGATAATGGCTTATAGGCCTTTCTGATACATTGAATAGAATTATGGAATTTGGTATTTCTGTCACAATGAGTTAACCATTTAACTTTCAATGGTTGTTTTCTCATATTTTCATTAATCATGGGAATGGAGTTGTGTTTTATTGCAATATTTATCTCTTGATTAGGATCAATGTTAAGATTAGAGTTAGTGTTGTTGGTTTTAATGTCGTTGATCTCTTTCTCAAGAATCATGATTTCATTGTTAAATTGTTTGGATTTGGTGCTACACCAATATTTAAGGGATTTTTTTTGAGATTATTTAATTTTAGGATACAATAAAAGGTATCTTTGTTATGTGACATAGAGGACCAAAATATTTGGATTAAATGGTAGCACTCGTCATTAGAGAACTAAGCATTGTTAAATCTGAAGGCCAGACTGGGTTTGATGTCTTTGGATGAAGCACTGACCAAAATGGGGTGATGATCAGAGTTCAGCATATGGAGAGTGGTGCTAGAGATAAAGTCCCATTTATCTGAAGTAAAAACATTTGTGAGGGCTCTATCCAAATTGAAATAAACCACTTTGTTATAATGTCTCCTATACCAGGTGTATTTCGCACCCGTAAGATTAATTTCAAAGAGATTGTTGTCCTCAGTAGAGGCTTTGAATTATCTAGTGGAAATAGAGGGATGTGAAGGACCAATTTTTTCACTTGAGTTAATAATGGAATTAAAATCGCTAATAAGAAATCAAGGGGAATTAATGTTATTTCTTAGAAGAGAGAGATTGTACTAGAGAGTTCTTCTTTCTTGATATTTTTTAGCATAAACAAAGGACCAGTAAGCAAGAGTGGCCTCAATATTAAAAGATCATGTAAAAATATGATCAGAGTTATTGAAAACACTTGAATTATATAAATAAGAGTGCGAGAAAATCCATAGAGAATCATAATTTAGTGTGTTATTGATAGCACCAATGAAAATGTAATTTTGCTAACATAAATATGTGTATTTAGAGGAGAACGAGATTTTAGGTTCAGTTATATCAAATAACATGGGATGATGGGTATGGACCATTCTTTTTAAAATGTAGAACATGTCAGGGTTTGAGATTCCTTGATAATTCCAAAATAGAATCTTCATTTAAACCGAAATTTGGAGTTAGAAATCCCCTTTTTATTTTTATTGGAGCCTTTGTTTCTTTTAGACCTTCCAACCTCCTAAGTGTTAGTGGTTTTTCCTATTCATTGAAGGATTTGTCAAGCTTCTTCATTGAGGGTTCCTTTAATGATTCATGCAATAATGAGTCTATGTCATTCTTAGTACACAACAAAAAAGTTTGGTAATATGGTTGGAATTCTAATTTTCATTATTCAGTAAGAAAGAATCACTAAGTGAGAGAGAACTAGTAGGTGTACCTGGAGATTTTGAAGGATATGCATTATGATGTTTGACAATGCAGAGATCCGAAAGAGATAACTGCATATTTGGTAGTATATCATTATTTTTATGTATGTTAGTAGTGTCTTGTACTGAGGGATTATAACCATGACTTACAAAATCATAATTTTTTTGAGTTATAGGTTACAGAACCGTGGGGGTATTGTTCTATTTTTCAGTTCTTAATAGTCTAAGATGAGAAGTGTGGTCAGTGTGGGAAGAAATTATAATAGTTTCATTGGTTATGGTTTCATTCTTCATATTAAGCGGTGGAATGACTACCCCAGTGTGAGTTGTTCCTACATTGCATGCAGTGCTATGCAGTTGAGCAGGTAGAGTATCCCTCCCACCCAGGGAGTGAACAACATTCTATATGGGTGTGAAATTTGAGTTCTGTTTAGCTGGACATGTAATGGATTTTTTCATCTCAGTAGCTTGTTTAAAGGTGTCTAAGACTAGAGTTTCTAATTCAAAAAAGAGGTCTTGATCCTTTTCCTCCTCTTCAAATAGATCAGCCTAATTAGTACCTGAGTGCTCCCCTAAGTGAGTTGAAGTGTTAGTTTTTTTTCACCCAAGTTTCGGATTTCTTTTTGGGTGGTTAAATTACAATAAACAAGGGGGATTTGTCCTTAATAAGTCTCCTTATTTCTTTCCAATCATTTTTAGGTGGTTGGATTACTTGTTTTCGAATCACTCTACAATTGTAGATGTTATGACCAATGATATTGAAAAGGTCACAAAAAGAAGGTTTCCTCTCATACTAAATTCTAATATTTGTTTTGTAGTCATTGATAGTGAAATTGATAGTATTAGGTAGCTTTCAATAAAGATTAATTTCAACAATGATTATAGCAAAGAGTCCTAAATCTAAATTTAAGGTTCGATGATAAATTTTGAGGGGAGAACCTAGGTAGGAGACTATTCCATTCATGATTTTTGTGTGAAATAAAAAACCAATTAAGACCATGGAGTTTGATCGAAACTTGAGACATTGTGTTATGATAAGTGTGCGAGTTAAAGTTAGAGTCCCATTCATAAAGTAGAAGAAAAATAGGTTTTAGATTGAGGTTTCCTAACTTCAAAATTCTATCAAACTCCTCTCAATATTATAGAATTATATGAAAGTACCCTTTTCCAATTGAAATTAGTATCAAATTCACAAAGTTCCAACAAGGGGAAATTTGGGTGTGTAAATCAGATAGTGACCAGGGGCAATTACCTTTGAGATAGAAGATACGAGCCATAATAGAGAACCTGCACATTTGCGTGCATTTTTGAATCACATCTGGGTCTTCTTCCACCAAGAAGCCACTGTCATACATGACAAGTTAGACTCAAGGTAAGTGATTTTCATCTCAAGTCTATTTTAGTGGGACATATTCCTTATACACTACTTGGTTCTTTTGTGTGGTGTATATATTTCCCATGAATGTATATTATGATTATTCTCATGAAAATTATGGGAAATACATATCCATTTAAATTTATTTATTTCATGGGGATTATGATTCAAATGATATCGAAGTGGTAAGGGTTTATTTCACAATCTCATCATTATTCAAGAATGTTTAGATTTATGTACCCATAGTAGAATATTTTTATTCTATGTACATGTTTTATAAAAATGTTTCAAAATATGTTTTTACTATTCTTCAATGTTTTTTAAATTATTGTTACCTTTTTTTTTATTTTTAGAAAAAAATTAAAAAGGGATCTTCCTGTTGTTTTCTGAACAAGGTACTTTTTGAATTTTCTTACAAAAGTGTGAAAGGAATGTTTTTTTTAACTTATATGGAATGAAAATAATTTACCACCATCATGAGACATAAATAATTTTATGATTCCTTTAAAATTTTACTATTTTATTTTCAATTTTTTTTTCATTTATAGGTGCATATATTTCTAAAAAGAGAACTGATTTTAAAATTGAAATGTTATTTTCCTAAATAATTATTCCAAGTGATCTTTAAAAATCATTTTGCATCTAATATAACATAATTTGACGTTACATAATATTTAATGGGTGTAACACCCCAACCCCAGTTACCCAGAGTCGGTTCATTATTACATAACATTAGCATGATCACAAGGAAATCATGTCCCAAAAGACCAATCAGTTTAGTATTATTGGAAACAAGATTCATACATAAGTTCAAATTTACAACTTTAAAAGAAATACAACACTAATTTATCTCATTAGAAACATACAATCCTCCTAGATTATGCCTGCAAGTCACTCATAACTAACTTCTTTATATCCTGGGAAAATGAAACATAAGAAAGGGGTGAGATCAAACGCTCAGTAAGGGTAAGCAATAAAGTGGAAGATAACATAAATATTATGCATGGTGAATAATTTAAAACACATTCCTTTATAAATAATAAACATGAACACTTTTATGATAGGAATATGAGTTGAGTAAATAATTCCATAATAAAACATAGTCATGGGTATTCTACTAGTCGAATAACTATATGAACAATCAATATTATTTTCATAATGAGGGAATGTATGTTTTCGGACATTCTGAAACATCTTGTCAAGGCCTCGGCAAAAACTATATATCAAATTAGGAAAGGCATTATCCAAGACGTCTAAAAATGATTAAGGCCTTGTACAAAACCATATATCAAATTGGGAAAGGCCTCAGCCAATTCCACGTCTAGTTTTCTCATGAGACCTACAGATTTACTGAGAAGCTATAGCGGGCTCCACCCATCACTGACTAAGTCCAATACATTCCTCATATGAAAAGGATGAAACATAACATAAACATTCGTATTAAAACTAAAATACGAAATTTCAACACTTTACCCATAAACCATGAATGGTATAAAAATAACAAATCCACAGTCAAATATATCACAAGACCTTCAATACAATATGAAAGATTTGTATCATAATAAATCAACCTCGATCAAGAATAATATCCCGTAAAGGATGTTGTCATAGTTGAAAATGATCAGTAAAAATATTTGAAAGAAATATCCCTTTTTCATGAAATCATTTAAAAGTCACATAATTTATAATGGAATTTATTTAAGATATAGTTTTGAATCAAAGTGTCCCATACCACTTTGAAACTTTTTAAAAGAATTATTATTTCAAAACATTCATGTCCATATAAATAAATCCATAAAACCATTTAGAAAACATGGACATTAATGATAATGGTTTAGAAGAATAAATTTTTAAAACATCTAAAATGATGTTTTAGTAAAAGAGTACCTTTAAAATAATACCTTTGAGAACTCTTTTATGAAACATGTACATGGATAATAAATATGTCCCAGTAGATACTCATGTAAAAATAACCTCAGATAATAAAGAGATTGTGAAATTAACCCTTACCGATTTGGTATCTTATGAAACATACACCCCATGAAAGAAGTATCGTACAATGAAGATGTAAATACACATAAATTAAAGTGTATTACACAAATAATATAATTATGGTAAGTACATACATCACACAAAAGGAAATAGTGGCAATATAGCATGAATCTCTTTGGAATAATGAGTGAGATGAAAACACCTTACCTTGTTCTTTTCCTTGATAGAGGGTTGGTTAACCTCCTGTATAATGGTGAAATAATTTTTATTAAATTATACAAGAACCATATACATTAATATGATATCATATGTGATCTTCTAATATTTCTTTGATAATTAAATTTCAGTAGTATCGTCGTTTCAGGTGTTAACTAATTCATTTTCCTTTATATGTTTTGATACATAAGTCATGTTTGTTATGGATAGGATGTATTTCATTCATATCCAGAATTATATTATTTTCTTAATCATTATTTTTAAAAACCAAATGAAAATTATTCTTGAATGGTTACGATGGGGAATGAATCTTACAGCATTCGTGGAGACGGTAATTCGTACGTACGCACGAGCGACAATATCATTCTTTTGATATTAAAATAGTATATAATTGGATGGTATATCACATATAAAGAATAATTATCATGTTATATTTATTATTTAAATTAGTTATAATCATTATTATACTCATCCAAATGATGAAGTGTTTGAATAACAAACATCACCACGATGTGGAGACGGTAAGTTGTACGTACGTACGTATGGTGAATTTTTCCTTCATATGATGGATAGAATAATGAATATGGTTGTAAAATATTTATAATAACATCAAATTATATAGAAGATACTGAAGTTATCATTTTATAATGGAAACAACAAAGAAATAGGAAGTGGAAGAATAAAGAACTTGAAAGATGGTGGTGAAATTATTACCTCTTCTTCGGGTTCTTCCTTTTGATTTAATCAAAAGGGATCATTAGGATGGCTTTCTGACTAATGTAAGGCCTCTAGAATGAATTGAGGGATGTTGGGAGGATATTTGGGTAGGGTTTGTATGATCCAAAGGCTTTAGAAGTGTGATAAATGGGTAGAAATTGAGGGATTTTTATAAGGGAGGGGAGGGGCTCTTTAGGAATGTTTGAAACAATTAATTTATTATAACCTCATCTTTTTTTAAAAAGGTCAAATATTCATTAATAAAAAATTTACGATAACTCATGTTTGAAATAAAATAATCCAATAAGAATTTCACTGGTTTTGGATATTTGTTTAATATTTATTATCTTATTTATTTAAATAATTTATTAATGAGGTAAATATTGCGTCATTATTGTGTCATAAATAATTTAATTTATTTGATGTCCAAAAATTTTAAAAAAATACCATGATGTAGTAAATATTTTTATATTTCCAAATAATATTTATAGTCGAAAATATAACTTATATAACCCCATGTAAAAATTTATTTAATAAAAGATATTTGTTTATGTCATTTTTGTCTTTACTTTAAATTAATTAATATAAAATGTCATTATTACTCCCATGTGGCTCCATGGGGTCCCAAATTAATCCCAAGTATTCCCATGGTCGGCTATGTATTAGCCAATAGGATTAAGACACATGTTAGGGAAATTTAATATTTTATTTTACCCTTATTTATTATATTTACCCTTTAATCATGGTAAACAAAATGTTTACTGAAGTAAATATTTAAAATTTCTAAAAATAAAAGTTACCTATTTACACAATTTGGAACTACCAATTCCAAATATGGAATCCATTTTTTCCAAATTCAAAACACATAAGTGGCATAAATTAATTTAAAATTAATTCCCACTGTCAAAACAAAAAGCGTGTTTTTATGAAATAATAACTATCAAAAGATTGACACCTGTTTATGTACAGTTTAAATGTGAAATTACATCAAATGACCAAAATTATATTAAATGGTAAAAATATAATCTAATTATACTTTAAAACCACTCAAAATTATAATTTAACACTATAAATTATTTCGATTAAAAAGTTGTTTTTAATTAAATTTAGTATTTTTCACTATTCATCAAAATATGAAAGTTATCAGAAAAATTCCAAAAATTTATCCAAACTAAATTTTTATGTCATGATTATAAAGAAGAATTTAATTTAATTAAATTGAATATATAAAAGTGTCAAAATTTGGTTTTTAAAAAAGGTTCTTCATTAAAAGGCGGTAAAATTGCATTTTTTGAACAATAGTTCTTTTATCTAAAAAAAATTAATTTGTTCTTATATTATGTCTAAGAAACACAGAATATGGATTCTAAAATTTTATAGATTATATAAAATTGAAAATTCAATTAATACTATTCATAACCTCTTTTTGAACGGGTAGTTTAGTAAGTCGTGTTACGCTCGAACTCGGTGTTGCGTGTAGCGCAAGTTATTGAATTACTTTGAAGAGATAATGTACTATGAAATCTTGGAGTGTTACAATGAGGATACAATTAAAGGATACAGTCCTTATTCATTTAAGGAATTTCTTATGTTTATCATGACATGGTGTTTATGAAAAAAACAATCCCAAATAATGATGATATTGTGAAATAAACCCTTACCTCAGGTTCGACGCCCACAATACATGTTCAAAACACCTATATAATAAATATATATGTAGTATACATCTATTAAAGAACAAAAATTAATTATATTATACCATTTATTACATAATTATAAAATTTTATCACTCATTTTATAATAATTCTTTGTTAAAGATCGCTGTTTTGGTTAATAACTGTTTCATTATTCATATATGTTTTAGTTTGGTAGTTTTGGTATTTATAATTTTATTAGGGTCCCATCATCTCAATAATATTAATAAATATATATATATATAATATTAATTATATATTTATTTAAATTAATATATTAAATTTAGGGATAGGAAAATTTATTACATTGTTTATGGAGACGATATCCCATACGTATGCATGAACACTTTTTCATTATTTTACAGATGGAACAAAAGAATGGTAAATAATAATTATCTTTTATAGAATCATTATTATATCATATATTTCATATATATTCATAAAACCCATCCTTATTACCACCCAAGTAAAATATAATTGAAAAACGAATCACATCACTTCATGAAGGTGGTAGTCCACACATACACACGAGCGGCGGTATCGTTTACCAAAAATTTGTAAGGTAAGAAGGTAGATATGATCATATTATTTAAGAAGTATAATTATTTTATAAATATAATATATAAATATTAATCCTATCATAATTCCCATCCATAAATATGGTAATAAAAAATGAATTTTATCACTATGTTGAGATGATAATCCATACATACGCATGAGCGATGCATTCACTTCCCATTTAATGGGAAAGAGGGTGGGTAATGGTGGTTTAATAATCATAATAACATTTAAATATATTTAGGATATTGAAATTATTATTTTATGATTACTTCCATATATTTATAAGAGGTAGAAGAATGAATTAATTAAAATATGTTAGGTAAGACAATTACCACTTCTTTAAGAGTCCATATTTAGACCCATTCTTAAGGGAATTAAGGTAAGTCTTTTAGGGATACTAAAACCTCCAAAACAAGAATAAGGATATTGATAAAATAACTAGAAAGGTATTAGTTGAGCTATATGGCTCAATATGGTGTGAATAAGTGCGGGAGGAGGAGCCATTTTATAACACAGGTGAGATAAATTTTTGTAATTTATCAAACGATTAAATTATAATAAATTCATTTTCATAAAAAATGCCTCCAAAGTAAAAGGGATTCAAAGAAAATGTAGGATAAGGCTGTAACTGTCTTGGAGTTAAATAATAAATAAGTTATTTTCATGAAAAAAAATCCATTAAACAACTCAAATTGAATACTAAGGTGATAAGGGACAAATATTATTCATCCAAAAATAATTAGGATGAATAATTATAGGCTTATCAATTATTTTTCACCAATGTTAACTCAATTTACTCTTTATATATGGGATAGATCTTACAAAAATTACTATTCATTTCAAAAAAAAAATAAAGGGGAAAATTACAAAATTTAAACCTCTGGATTATAGATATGAAATTCATTTTATAAAATTCAATACCTATACATAATATAAATAAATTTAAAAATGAGTACGCAAAATGTGAAAAAACCTTATTTTTAGAAAATGTTGTTTTTATGAATAAAACCTGATTTATTCATATCTCATATATAATAAAAATAATATATGAGTGTAATTTTTTTTATTGAATATATAATATATATATTTCATTAAAATGATTCACCAATAGTGACTAATTCAATTTATTATGATATAAATATATGGTGTGCAAAAAAATAGTTTTTTCATAAAAGAACTTCTTTTATTTTTTTTATTTTTTTATTTATAATATGTTTATAACCAAATAATTTATTCAATAAATATATAAAGCACAGATTTTTCAAAATTTATTTAGTCTCATTTATACCAACTAATTTAATGACTAAGTTATAATAGTATCATAATAGTAGATCACAGTTCGTTTGAACTCAATTTTGTGTACAACCCAATATATTGAACGGATTAAATTTATTTAAAAGGAGACATATCATAAAATATTAGGGAATTAAAATTTTCACTAATTTGAAAATTTTCATCCTCAAAATTTATATAATGTCACATCATATATAGATTTGGGTAGTTATTCATTATAATTTCCTCAGGTTCCCACATTAACTCATCTATCTTATGAATTTTTAGAAGTACCTTTACAGTACGAATTGTATGATTACTCAGCACATGTTCTATAGTGTCCAGAATCTTTATAGGCTCTTTACAATAAGATAAATGAGGTTGAAATTATATTTATTTAGATTTAAAAACATGTATTGGGTCTGTAATGTACTTCCTCAATAAAGAGATATGGAACACATCGTGTACTTTAGAAAGGGTTGGTGAAATTACCAAACGATAAGACATATCTCAAATTATTTACTAGATTTTAAAAGGTCTAATGTACTTGGGGCTCAGTTTGAATTTCTAACCTAATCTTATATCATCATTCCGTGGATATACATTCAAGCAAATATGATTTCCCACTTGAAATTACAAATATTTCCTCTTGTTATTGGCATAGATCTTTTGCCTACATTGAGTTGCTTTGATATGGGTTTGAATAGTCTTTACATTTATCTTTGTTTCCTCCACAGGTTCTAGGCCTAAAAGCTTTATTTCACCAACTTCATCCCAAAAAGTTGGTGGATGACATATCTTGCCATATAATTCTTCATATGGTGCCATTTGAATACTTGAATAGAAGCTATTGTTATAGGTGAATTCTACCAAAGGTAAATAATGATCCCACATACCTTGAAAGTTAAGTGAGTAGGACCTCTACATGTCTTATAATGTTTGGATAGTCATTTATCACCTCCAATCATTATAAGGGTGATAAGAAAGGCTCAAATAAAGCTTAGTATCAAGAACCTTCTGAAGTATTTTCCATAATTTCAAAGATAAGATAAGTATGGGTTGAAATACCTTCTTCTAATAAAAAACAGAATTTTTTACTATATTTCAATCCTTATCGATGTTGATTCATAATAGAAGGATATATCATAACCTTAAAAGTAGATATGAATGAGTTATAAAAAATATATAAATTTATAATCAGTAACCGTCATATTTAATAATCTTATTAATTTGTGGTTGAATTAAATCTTTATAGGCATGTCACCTTCTATGTATGACCACCAAAATACATAATAAAATATATTTTTTTTATCAACTTCTAAAAAAATTCACCTGTATTTTTGATAGACCTTAAATTTATTTTTGTGGGTATGTGAGTGTCTATGTTGACAATAATTAAGAACACAAAAAGATCATGAGTATCGCTGTGGATATTTCAAAATCCCAAGGCAGAGATCGAAGAAATTCAAAGGAAAGCTAAATCTACCAAAGCTCTACCCGAAAAAGCTATGTGATAGACCTGTGTGGCCAAGCTATGTGACAGACTTGCGTGGCCAATCTATGTGGCCGCAAAATTTCAGTTTCTCTATGCGGAGAACCTCCACAGATAAAACATACTTCGACCATGCCCATCCATGCCTATAAATAGAGCCGTTGGGCTCCCCATTTCAGGACTGAAAAAAAATTTAAAGACTCTATGAAGCTCCCATTTCATATCTCCTTTACCTATATCAGTCAAATTATCTCAGGTGGATCTATAAAACACAAGAGAAGAGATAATTAAACGAGATAATCATGTTTTGAAAGTCTTTCATAATTTTTACATAGGATTGGTTCCCCTATGTGAAATAAATTCTTCAGTCATCATAGACATCTGTGTTGTGTACCTTCACGACTTACCTGCATGAGGCACCTGTGCGACATACCTACATGAGACACCTATGCGGCACACCTACACGGGGTACCTATGTGATAGAGATTGGTATAAAAGCATTTATACCAACTCAATTACACTTTTCAAATACACTCATGGTACAATATCTCCTTCCTTGGTTCCCTTACTTGAAAGGGACTAAGTTGAAGCCTCCACCAAAACATCATGACTTATCAAACCTTTGGGAAAGGCACATCAGCGTGTATCCTATTTGTGTTTTTGTTTCCACAGTTAGAGGTTTCCCATATTCATTTCAAAATGGGGTTAGGATACATGGAATTTATGTGGTTTTGTATATTCATAGTCACATGGATCTTTCTCCCATGAAAAGTGTTGGGAAGTTCCTGGTTCTGAGAATAAGGGTTTGGGTTATGTCCTCCCATTTTTATCTTTAAGACCCGGAGCCTCAGGTATCTAGTAGGGAAGGTACGATTCACCTTTTGTTTTCTATAAAAGTATAGAAGAAGTCTCCCTCCCCTATGAGGATCAATTTCATGGAAGCCATCCTGGTTTAAGCCCCTAACCTTCATCCCTTCCTCATTACATTAGAACCTTTTCCAATGTTAATAGAATAGAGGTAAGGCTCATCACCTCACCCTCTTCCACAATCACCTCGGCCTCATCCACTCTCGCTGCCATAGGTGCACCCACTTCCACCAGTGGAGGAGGAAAAGCGAGGATTCCAGTGTTGAATCTTTTACATTCTCTTATTTCTCACATCGAGCAAGACTCACGTGGGCTTAGAGATTTTTCATGATAACAACATTTTCATGAAGGAATGAACTATGAGAACACTGATTCCCACCATAATCGGGATACGTAGGAAGCCTTCTCACAGCCCGAGCTCACTGGATGTCCTCTTCAAGAATCCAACCCTAACTCCTCTAATTTGGGCAACCTCCTTAGGAATAAGCCCCAAATTAAACCCCCAGATCATCCAGGCATCCTTTTTAGGATTTAATCCCAAACTGATTTCTCTCAAAAGACTATAATCTCCTATGAGACTTATAAAACTATATGGGATTTGATTCCCATCTATATGTGATACGTAGGAAGCATCTTTGAGGTTCAAATCCAATGCCTTAAATCAACCCTGTTCTCATCGGGCCATATTCCCAACAGGGTCTGATCCTACTTGGAAACCCATATCCTTTCCAAGTTGCTTGGGCTGCTTCAATATAAGTCCCACACTATGTTTTAACTAAGCACCTTCCTCTTAGATGTCCATACCACATGACATTAAACTATATGGCTAGGTCCTTATCACACTACCTTAAAAGGTATGATGATTCCAATTCAGTGGAACCAACCCATGAGGGTTTCGATTCCTTTTTCAAAGATATGTAGCCAGCCCATTTTATGGGCATGATCCCAAGATCAAACTGGACCTTCATCTCCCTAAATGACAATAAATTCTAGAGTTCCCCACTAAGTTTCTTAAAAACCAGTCTCATTTTAATGATGATTAAAATAATCACTAAGTAGTATATGATAAGATACCATTGATAGGAGAACCTCAAATACATACAGATATCTCCATTAATGAAGAACCTCAAATACATACAGATGATTTTAAACTTTTCACATGCTAAATAAGTGATTGAAAATTATAAGGGATACTTATGATATACTTGGTGAATTAATAAGGATTCATGAAAATATCGTAAATTATAAATAGAGTCCTAGAGTAGACAATAATTCCCCCCAAAAGGGTGTGATTAGTTCGACCTCCCATCCTCTCAACCAATGCACATTCTTAAGTATCGTGAAGTTCAAAATTAATGAACGCTTCCTTTTGGAAAGCAGGTCCCCTTTGGATAAATAAATGTTGGAAGTTTCTGGTTCCATAAATAATTCCAATGGAAACTGCCTGGAAGTGGTGATTCTTAAAACTAGAACAGATGTTTCAAGGAACTACGAAACAAAAATGGTGAACCCGATGTGAATCCTTAACCAAGTTAATAATGTTACCCACCTTTTAGGCCTCTATCAATTGATAATGGAAGGCTAGACAAAGGAATCAATCATTCATGTATCCATATAAAAAGATGTTTCTTTAATGGAGTTTGTTGTTGTTTTAAGTTTTTCTCAGAATTACCTTCACTCAAAATTGGATTTCTTGAAGACAATATCTATGAACTTCCTGACCACTATTAAAGCTGGATCCCCATCCACGGGAAGGATGCCATCACCAACCTAGAATCTTCAACGCTGGGTCTCTAATGTGTTGGTAAAGTAATATTGTTGGCATGGTATAATACTGACTTTTGAGGCTGCTCAGTATGCCCTCTAAGTCAATAAAAATCCTCAATAATCCGGTCAATGAAGACCAATGATCAAGAAACAGACAGTTACAACCATATTCTTCAACAATTTCAGGTCCTTATCCACGGAATGAAACAATAAATCCATCCTTTACTACAGGGATGTGGAGAAAGAGGCCACTCAAGGCATCAATTCAAGAATGTATGAGTCATTCATGAAGACTCCCACCAGCAATCACTGCCAGCAGAATCATGCGGTTGTGAACCCCCAACATGATGGGGGTGTTGGATCTGGGTGTTAGGCCCAGGTCTCTCAGACCCGGGCATGGAAGAAGAAATACCGAGGATAATGTCTGGTCAATAGGGAGCAGGTTCTTACCTCTACCCCTTCCAGAGAATCCCGTCAATCAAACTTGATGGCAAACAACGAATGAGCACATACACCCATCTGTCCAAATTTTTCTATCCAACAGACTCATCTGGTAGCAACCCACCAATCCCACCAGATAAATTTAGTGGAGTACCATGAACAGGAACATACACCTACTTACAAGTTATCAGCCAGTTAGCAGGCTTGTTTGACTGAATTTAAAGAAGCCCGCTAATTTAATGTGGTGGCAACTGGTAAATAGGAACATACAAATGTTTACAATCACCAATTCTGCCAGTAGTCTCATCTTCCCGTATTGAAAGAAGTCCATCAACCATATTTGATCAGAAATAGCCAGTAGGTACATACACCTGCCAATGTTCATTATGTTTGCCAACAATATCGTTTGGTAGCACCCAGAGAAGTCAGTCGTAAAGTTCCGATGAAAAAATTGGGGTAGACCTAACTCTCTTCCCCCAAACATGAGTACAGTCAATACCCATTGACAGGAAAAGGAGGACATGAGTTGGCACATACACCTACTCTAGATATGGAATGGACGTATATTCTCGTTCTGGCTGTTGAAGTCATCAAGAACATCTTATAAATGGTGAAAGGGCCAACACAAATCCCTACCCATATTCTGGAATCATGCCAGGATATTATAACAACCACTTCAGCAGTACCAAGGAAACATACACATAAATCTGTCCCCACACATGGGATGACACATCGAAATGCCATCACGGAACAGATACACACCTCTGTTCTAGTCCAATAGGGTCATGGGGTATACTTCCCCATATCATACGAAAAAAAATATCAGGAACATACACCCTTTCCAATTGAATGTAATTGGTCTGTTCTGGTAACCAATCCAAGGCAGGAACATACACCTTCCCATGATAACCACTTTTCCCAGAAAGTGGCCCCAACTATTAATAAGAGAACATCTAAGAAGAAGTCTCACCAAGAACTGTTGGAAAATCAAGAGTCAAGATTAAATTTGGCTTCTCTTAATGCTGGAGTTCTTGAAGCCCTTATACATTTATCTATTGCAGCTCAAGATCCTATCCCCTCATTACCAAATTATGGGAGTGGTATTGGTAATTCTGAAGTTCCTCATCAGACCATTCATCATGAAGGCTTTCTTAATGAAAGTTCGGTCAATCCAGAGTGCCTATCTCTGGATGAGAGCCATGACAACCCTCCATGGGGCTAGAAGACAAAGGAACCATAAGATTTATCCCTTGCTGTAATCCACCATGGTGATCCTCCCCATGATGGAATTCACTACAAATGTTCTCTCCTTAGTAGTGTTTCACATTATCTAGACAATTATATAATTGAAAATGTAGCAATAAGAAATCCCTTCTATCTTGAGGCACTTGAAAACACAAGGACAGTCATGTATGATACCTTGTCATTGACAGGTGAAACACTTTCTCAACCATAAGACATCTTAAGGGAAAAATCATTCTCTGAACCTCCCTTGGTTCATTTGTCTTATAATACGTAACATCCACTTTGGTTAGACTAAGTTGATAAACCTCTAGTGAAAGATGTTGAAGATGTATTAAACACGAGGAAACAATTGGCTAAGGGAGAAGTACCAGTCATGTTCTGGCGTTTGGAAAATTCTCTGTATAACATTCTAGAATTGATTGTAGAAGATTGCATTCATGATATCCACCTCAACCTATGGAAGACTCTTCGTCATTTTAAAACCTAAGTATTACCATATGATGAATATCAAAATCAAGTAAAGGTAATAGAAGGGTTGCAACACCAAATTGACTTGGTGCCTCTCTCAGTTTTTCAAAATCAGAAAATTCCTCCAAAAGTGGTCTCATGCAATATTATTACCCATGGTCGGCCACAATCAATAGATTTTGTATGTAATCAAATGTATGCTAAAGAACAGACCTCAACCAGCTCTCATCAGAGTCAGGCCCAAAGAAAAGAAGTTGTTGATTTTCTTTTACATCAAGAATCTGAGAATCTTGAGCAGGCATCCCGCTTAGAGGATGTCAGCCGTCAGAGAATGAAAATGTCTGAAATAGCAAAGCAATCTTCCAAAACTTTTCATTTGAGTGGTTGTCAGATAATACACCCAGCAAATGTCCAAACCAAAATTCACAAAATTAGAAGAGTAGTCGCACGAATTTCAGACATATAAGTTCAAGAATCACCCCATCTTGCAAGGATGGGGGCTCATTTAATTCAACCTTCAAATTCATTAAAAAAAGTTCAATGATTTGGAGAAGAAGAATAGAAACAGCCCCAGCCTACAGGGCTGGGGGTTTTTTCACATCTACAATCCTCTCCTCAATGGAAATAAGTTTTCTCCCGATTAGGGAAGAATCCAAAAGAAGAGCATACAACTAAACTATACAAGGATTCCCTTCAGGTTACTGTCTGCCAAAATAGTTCCCGGAAATTCATCATATAGGAGAACAGAGTCCCATGAAAGATACAGAGGGAGACGATCTTACAAAAATACTAACATAATGCAATCAATGCATTATGCGTCAGTGAATTTCATTAACAACACTGCAAAAGATCCTCCAGAAAATGAGTCCAGTTTAGGAGAATCAGAAGATGAAGTTCTTATCCATAATACGGTACACACTAAGGAAAATGAAGAAGGTGTGCATACCCGAAATCAGAGACTTACCCAGAATCTAGGTATGCCTTCAAATAACCAACTCCCACCCCTCTAAAAGGCATCTAACAAGGGGAAAGGCAAAATTCATATTTCATATCAATTTTCCACTAGATAAGGTCAATATTTTTCAATTGAAGAAAGATTTGCATGGTAAGAAGAGGAAATGAAGGAGTTGAAAAGACTCAATATAGATTTGATTCAAAGCAACAGTTCTGTTAGACGTACTCCCCAGGCAGGTCCTTGAATTGAAAATCCTATAGAATCTCCTCAGCAAATAGAATTTGTAGTAACTACAGATGCAGAAAATGAATTCCCTCCACCGGGTACACAATCAAGGTAGAATCAAACACATCCTGATAGGCTTGTTCCCATGGGTTATCCAAGGAAAATATTAGCACCACCATCAGTGGTTTTTCCAATCATTGAACCTGCTCAAGGTCCATTTGTTATACCTGCATATCTTTTATCTCATCCAGATATCCCCCAAATGATTATGAACACAATTAAGGCATTAAAAACTCGATTGGAAGCTATGGAGGAACGACGTGCACCAATTCAGCCGAAAAAGAGAGCTTACCCTGAATGGGTGGATGCAATTCCTCCCCCACCAAATTTTGTGAATACCACATTCCCAATCTTTAATGGTTTGGGAGATCTAGAATAACAATTAACACATTTTGTTTCTCATTGTGATCCAATGATGAGAACTTCTTAACAACAAGAAGCAGTAAAGCTTAGGTGTTTTGTGTAGTCAATACAGGGACTAGCTTTTGTTTGGTATACAAGTTTACAATCTCAATCAATTACTGGATGGGAAGATTTTTATCATAAATTCCTTCTTCAATTTATCTCAACACTACCAAAGATGATAGTTTTTGATCTTACCAATTGTAAACAAAGAGAGAATGAATGAGTTTCAGATTTTATTGCTCAATGGAAAGGATTAACATATTCCTTAAGTCTAGAACACCCTCATGAAGAATTGTAGCCAATTTGTGTGGAAAATCTACGTGATGAGTTATGTACACCATTGATCCTTGTGAAATACACATGAGGGTTTCGAGACCTTACTTCAATCATTCAACAGATAAAAGTCTTTATTATAGAAATTAAGGCTAAAACTCATGTAATTCCATCAGCTCCGGGGAGGAGGATAGGAAAGGTAGAAGCTGCTATAGTTACACTCAAGTAGGCACCTGTACCTACTTCTACTTCAAGACCTTCATCATACCGAAGGGCTCCACCTCCTGAGCATTAGCATCAATGACCGCCTCATCAAGATGATCAAAGATATCAAAGGCGAAAACAGTTTGAGGAATTGAAGAACAAAGTTTATTCTTTCCGGAATGAACAAGTTCCTGGTTACTTCATCTCATCTCTGGAAAAAAAATTTGGTTCTATTTCCAAGGCCAAAGAAACCAAATAAAGAAGGAGATGAAGATCTTAAGAATTATTGTCCCTTTCACTAGATGTTAGGGCATCCCATCCAAGAATGTTTTGTTTTCAAGGATCTCTTGCAAAAGATTGTAGATTCTGAACAAGTGAAACTAAAAAGTTTGTCAGCTCAGATATCATGTATTACTACTACTGATCCTGAGGAAAAAGTAGAATGGAAGAAAGTCAAAAGTAAAAATGTGCAGAAATATGGCGATGGGATGATTAGGAAAACGATCACTAGACTCATGCTATTTTACGAACACAGTTAAAACAACCGATTGTATCTTCTGCCACTCCTGCCACAACAAAACCATCATTATCAAAAGGTCGTTCCTCAAAGAAGAGAAGTGATCATAAGGACAAAGGGCAGTTAGGAGAAGATGAGCTCACGTTAAGGCCAAAGTTATCCTTGACCCTGTTAGATTTCATGCCATCCACTACGGGAAAAAGGACTTTTTGCGACGGGAATAAATCCCGTCGAAAAAGTTTGTCCAAGAAGTTATTTGCGACGAGATTTCATCTCCCGTCGCAAAAGGTTTGGCGCGGGTAGCGCGCCAAACCGCGCGAAGGTTATTTGCGACGGTGAGATCCCACCGTCGCAAAATAGTGAAGTATTTGCGACGGGCCCCGTCACAAATACCCGACGGCGGTTAATAGCTTTTTGTGATGGGATGTCGTCCCGTCGTAAAAGGTGTGTCGGCATGGACTATTTGCGATGAGTCCCGTCGCAAATAGTCTCGTCGCAAATAATCTAACCTATATATACCTCATCCGTTTTTCCTCTCATTTCTCTCAATTCTTACATTCTGTTTGTCTCTAAACTCTGATTTTAAAGGGAAAAATTTTCTAAGTTAATATTTTTGTTCCCGAAGAAGTTGTGAAGCCATCTACATCAATAGAAAATCAAGCTTAAAGGTATTTATATTTTATTTAATTTATTATTTATTTCATTTTTATGTTAATTTTTATTATTGTTGATTAGTTGTAATTAAATTAAATTTAAATTGTTTTGTCATTAGTATTTATTTGTACTAATAAATTAAAAATTTTAGTACTAATTTTTAATAATTAGTAGTAATTATTAATTATTAACGATAATTAGTAATATACGTAATTAATTTGTAGTAATTAATAATAATTGGTAATAAATAATAATAAATACAAATAATTAGTAATAAATATTAATAATTAATAATAAATAGTAATAAATAGTAATAATGAGTAAGAAATAGTAATAATGAGTAATAAATAGTAATAATGAGTAATAAATAGTAATAATGAGTAATACATAGTAATAAATTGTCTTAAATAGTAATAAATTGTAATAATTAGTAATAAATTGTAATAATTAGTAATTAATTGAAATAATTAGTTATAAATTGTAATAATTAGTAATAAATTGTAATAATGAGTAGTAAATAGTAATAAATTGTATTAATTAGTAATAAATTGTAATAATTAGTAATAAATTGTAATAATTAGTAATAAATTGTATTAATTAGTAATAAATTGTAATAATTAGTAATAAATTGTAATAATGAGTAGTAAATAGTAATAAATTGTATTAATTTGTAATAAATTGTAATAATTAGTAATAAATTGTAATAATTAGTAATAAATTGTAATAATTAGTAATAAATTGTAATAATTAGTAATAAATTGTAATAATTACCAATAAATTTTAATAAATTTTAATTAATTGTAATAAATTGTAATATTTAGTAATAAATAGTAATATTTAGTAATAAATTGTAATAATTACTAATAAATTGTAATAATTACTAATAAATTGAAATAATTACTAATAATTAGTAATAAATTGTAATATTTAGAAATAAATTGTAATAATTAGTAATAAACTGAAATAATTAGTAATAAACTGTAATAATTAGTAATAAACTGTAATAATTACTAATAAATTGTAATAATTTGTAATAATTAGAAATATTTATTAATAAATACTAATAATTAGTAATAATTTGTAATAATTTGTAATAATTAGTAATAATTTGTAATAAATAAAAATAATTATTAATAAATACAGATAATTAGTAATAATTAGTAAAAATTATTAATAATTAGTAATAATTAGTAATAATTTGTAATATTTAGTAAAAATTAGTAAAAATTAGTAAAAATTAGTAATAAATTGTAATAATTAGTAATAAATTGTAATAAATAGTAATAAATTGTAATAATTAGTAATAAATTGTAATAATTTGTAATAAATTGTAATAATTAGTAACAAATTGTAATAATTAGTAATAAATTTTAATAATTAGTAATAAATTGTAATAATTAGTAATAAATTGTAATAATTACAAATAATTAGTAATAATTTGTAATAAATTATAATAATTAGTAATAAATTGTTATAATTAGTAATATATACTAATAATTAAGAATAATTACTAATAATTAGTAAGAATTAGCAATAATTAGGAATAATTAGCAATAATTAGTAATAAATAGCAATAAATAGAAATAATTAGTTATAAATAGTAATAATTAGTGATAAATAGCAATAATTAGTAATAAATAGCAATAATTAGTAATAAATAGGAATAATTAGTAATAATTAGGAATAATTAGGAATAATTAGGAATAATTAGTAATAAATAGGGATAATTAGTAATAAATTGGAATAATTAGTAATAAATAGGAATAATTAGTAATAAATAGGAATAATTATTAATAATTAGTAATAATTGATAATAAATATTAATAAATTGTATTAATTAGTAATAAATACTAATAATTACTAATAATTGCTAAAAAATAAAAATAATTAGCAATAATTAGCAATAATTAGAAATAATTAGCAATAATTAGAAATAAATAGCAATAAATAGAAATAATTAGCAACAATTAGAAATAATTAGCAATAATTATAAATAATTAGCAATAATTAGTAATAAATATCAATAGTTAGCAATAATTAGTAATAAATAGAAATAATTGGTAATAAATACCAATAAATAGTAATAAATAGGAATAATTATTAATAATTAGGAATAATTAGGAATAATTAGGAATAATTAGAAATAATTAGGAATAATTAAGAATAATTATTATTAAATAGGAATAATTATTAATAATTAGAAATAATTAATAAGAATTATCAATAATTAGCAATAATTAGAAATAATTAGGGATAAATAGAAATAATTAGGAATAAATAGCAATAATTAGTAATAAATAACAATAACTAGTAATAAATAACAATAATTAGTAATAAATAGAAATAAATAGTAATAAATAGGAATAATTTGGAATAATTAGCAATAATTAGGAATAATTAGTAATAATTAGGAATAATTAGTAATAATTAGGAATAATTAGGAATAATTAGTAATAATTAGTAATAATTAGTAATAATTAGTAATAATTAGTAATAATTAGTAATTATTAGTAATAATTAGTAATAATTAGTAATAATAAGTAATGAATAGGAATAAATAAGAATAAATAGGAATAAATAGGAATAAATAGGAATAAATAGGAATAAATAGTAAAAGTTAGTAATAAATAGTAATAGTTAGTAATAAATAGGAATAGTTAGGAATAAATAGTAATAGTTAATAATAAATATGAATAGTTAGTAAAACAATATGAATAATTAGTCATAAATATGAATAATTAGTAATAAATATGAATAATTAGTAATAAATAGGAATAATTAGTAATAAATAGTAATAAATAGTAATAATTTTTAATAAATAGTAATAGTTAGTAATAAATAGGAATAATTAGTAATAAATAGGAATAGTTACTAATAAAGAGGAATAATTAGAAATAAATTGGAAGAATTAGTTAGGAATAGTTAGGAACAGTTAGAAAGAAATTTTAATAAATTTTAATAAATTTTAAAAACATGGCACAATTTCTAGTGGATTGACAGCACTCCTTTTACTCGATGAATTTTCTCCTTTCGACTCTCACTGAATCAAAACATTATGAAAAATGTGTTGTTATATAGGCATATTCAATCTCGTATGCTTGAGATTGGATATGAATTCGTAAGATCATATTTTTTATAATGTTTTCAGGCGGTGACAATTGGAAGAAGACGATTCATCGATGAAAAGGGGGATCTTTTGTCCGACAGCTCATTTACTTGCATCTTTCTCACACTGAAATCAAAATGAAGAATATGGTCGGAGATATGCATATTCATTATTATGCATATGAGAATGAATATGCATACCTTCGACCAGATTCTTCATTGTGATTTCATTGTGAGAAAGATGCAAGTAAATGATCTATCAGACAAAAGGGTAGTTGTCAATCCACTGGAAATTGTTTCAACCTTAATTAATGGTAATTATTAAAAAGTAGTAGTAATTATTTATCTTCTTTATTCATATAGTGTTTTTATAATTTCAAATTATTAAAAATCAGTGATGATTTTATATTTTGTAGAAAAATATAGAACAAGGAAGTCAACATTAGTCATTATTAGATGATCGTGCTTGGATAAATCAACGTAGAAATCCAAATGGTTATAGTTTAAATACTGTATATATTTAGGGTGTTGAATCTTTCTTAGCATTTTCATCATCAAAACTAGGATATTTTTTGGAAGGCACAATTAAGCGTCCTTGTAAAAAATGTGCTCTGAGAATGTTTGACACATTTGACAGGGTTGGGGGACATCTCTGGCAGTTTCATTTTCATCCAGGTTATGTTTTTTGGTATCAACACGGTGAACAAAATTCCAGAAAAGATACTAATAACTTGATTCTAGATCTATCACGGTTCCAAAATTTAGTACATGATGCTGCAGGTCCATATGTTTAACAAGCTGAAACTCACGATGATATTGATTTAACTCCTGAGTTGGAACCATCTGAATTTTATGAGTTGTTGAAGTCTATTGAGGATGCATTATATCCTGGTTACAAGATAAGAAAATTAGAAGCGGTTGCAAAATTTATGGCTATTAAATCAGATAATGCAATGTCAAACAACTGTTTTGATCAGATATTTTCTTTGGTTAAAACACTGTTACCTGAAAAAAATGTGTTGCCTGCAAATTACTATGAGAGAAAGAGGTTGGTTCGTAATCTAGGCCTTAGTTATCGTAAGATTAATGCAAGTGAAAATGATTGAATCTTATATTCTGGTGAAAATGAGTCGTTGGATAGTTATCCCACATGTGGAAAATCGAGGTATAAAGAAGCTCAACCAGGGAAGTCTGGATCGATTCCTGTAAAATAGTTGAGATATTTCCCCCTTACACCCAGGCTGCAACGTTTATTTATGTCTCATAACACAACATCAATGATGTCATGGCACAAAACCAATATTTCAACCGGTAAAAGATTGAATCATCAATCTGATGGTGATTCATGAAAAGATTTTGATCATCTACATCCGTATTTTGATTTAGAAGCCCGAAACGTGCGATTGGGTCTTTTTACTAATGGTTTTTGTCCGTTTGGTTCTTATGGTAGTCAGTATTCATATTGGACTATCTTTATAACTCCGTACAATCTACCTCCATGGATGTTGATGAATGATCCCTATATAATTTTGAACTTATTAATCCCAGGACATCTGAAAAAGAATAATAATGTTTATTTGAAACCATTGATTTATGAGTTAAATGCATTGTTGAGTAATGGTGTTAGTACATATGATGTTGCTACGAAACAAAATTTTACATTAAAAGCTGCATTGATGTGGACTATTAGTGACTTTCTATCATATGGAATGTTATCTGCCTGGAGTACACATGGTCCAAAATAATTTCCTTACTGTATGAAATACAACAAAGCTTTTATGCTGATCAATGGAAAAAAACCTTGCTATTTTGACTGTCATCACAGATTTCTTCCAACCAATCATCCTTTTCAAAGGAAAAAAATCTCATTTCAGAAAAGGCACATTTGAAAGGGATGAACCTCGAAAAATGTTCTTAGGTACATAGTTAAAATCAGTTGTATTTTCATTACCTCCCATCACATTTAGTCCAACAGTAAACCAATAGAAAATTAATGGCTTTGCGAAAGAACATAATTAGATAAAACGAATCATTTTTTTTGGATCTCCCATATTGGTCTGATTTGTTGGTCCGCCACATGTTGGATTTCATGCGTATTGAGAAGAACTATTTTGATAATTTATTTCATATAGTTTTGGATATGCCAGGTAAGACCAAAGATAATGTAAAAGCACAATTAGATCTTACCCAAATTTGCAGGCGACCAGAACTTGAACTATTTGAAAATTTCAGATCACAGAGCTCAATGAAGCGAAAAGTAGCTTATACACTTTCCAAAGAGAGTCACTTATTATTTTGTCATTGGATTTTAGATTTGAGACTTCCAGATGGCTATTCTTCCAATTTGGGCATATGTGTTAGGAATGGTCATATTACCGGATTAAAAAGTCATGATTGTCATATTATAATGGAAAGACTTATGCCAATTGGATTCAGTGGTTTGTTGAATTCTATGATTTTGGATTAGATAAAAGACCTATCATTTTTTTGAGACATTTGTGCAGCGACAACAGACTATGATGCACTAAGAAAACTGGAAGAAGATGTTACTGTAATTATATGTAAACTAGAAAAAATATTTCCGCCTGATTTATTTGAATCAATGGAACATCTGATATTAAATTCACTACCACAAAAACATTTTTTCGCAGCGCCCCCCTTTACCAGCGCTAACAAAAAAGCGCTGATAAAGGGGGGTCCCTTTATCAGTGCTCAAAAAAGCGCTGATAAAGACACCCCTTTATCAGCGCTTTCTTAGTAGCGCTGATAAAGGCCCCCCCGTTATCAGCGCTTGCTTAGTAGCGCTCATAAAGGGACCCCCTTTATCAGTGCTTGCTTAGTAGCGTTGATAAAGGGGGGCCTTTATCAGCGTTTTTTTAGCGCTGATAAAGGGTCGGCTTCAAAAAAAATTAACATATATTAATATATTAATATATAAATATAGTTATATTGTTATATAAATATAATATATAATTTTTAAATATATTTTAGATAAGTATAAATGTACATTTACACTTATTATACTTAATATATAAGATATTTAGTGAAAATGACTTCTTAAAAAATTTAAAAAATATTTTTAATTAATATTTTGATAATAATTATGGAGTAATAGTCATTTAATAACAATTTGAGGACTAAAAAAATTAATTTTTTTTTAAAAAAGATCCAAAATATGTTGAAAACGCAACTCAAACTTCAAACGGCCATAACTTTTGATCCGGGTGTCCGTTTGAGCTCTACCACATATCAAATCGAAGCCTGCGACGATCTCTACGTCGCTATGACTGAGGAAACACCAGTCAAGCGATTTTAGAGGCCAAAAGAGGCCCATAAGGCCTCCAAAACTGAGTTTTTAATCTGGGTACCCCGATTTTTTAACATTTTGTGGATTTTCACCCTCGTTTAAGGGTGTATTATTGGATTTTTTTGGTGGGGTATGAATTTATTCTAAGGTATTACATTCATATTGATATTATGTATTTGAAATTTCATCATTTTTTATAATGCACTGCTATTTATAATCAAATATATAACAATATATTCATATTTTTTAAATATTTACACCTAAAAATTTAATTATAAATATAAATAATAAAATATATTTACATATAAAATATATTAGCTTTATCTAAATAATAACTAACATCCATTTTATTTAAAATACCAATATATGAATATTTATATACCTATATATTAATCTAACTATATATATATATTAATCTAACTATATATATATATTAATATAATAACTATATATATATTAATATAACTATATATATATATATTAGTATTACTATAAATATATAATTTAATATCACCATAAATATATATATTAATATCACTATATATATATTAATATAACTATAAAAATATATATTCATATATATTCATATAACTATATATATGTTAATATAACTATATATATGTTAATATAACTATATATATGTTAATATAACTATATATATGTTAATATAACTATATATATATATTAATATAAATATATATTACTATACGAATAAATATAACTAAATATATATATATATATAGATATAGATATATATTAATACCACTATATATATATATTAATATTACTATATATATTATAATATAACTATATAAATATATATTATAATATAACTATATATATATATATTAATATAATTATATATTACTATACGAATAAATATAACTAAATATATAAATATATATATATATAGAGATATCATGAATTGGAAACCAAATCAAAATAGAGTAGTGGTAAGGGCTTAGGCGCGCATGGGGGAGGTCTCGAGTTCAAATCCTTGTGGAGGCAAGGGTGCGCGCGCATGAGGAATATTGGAGCAAGCGCTGTTAAAGGGTGGAGGGGGGGTGCATGGGGTGTGTGGGGTCTTGTATAGGGGCCGAAAAGCACTGTAAAAGGGGGGGTTCAAGCGCTATAAAAGCCCCCCCGATTGGCAGTATTTTTAATTTTTTTTAACTTTTATCAGCACTTTTTTAAAAGCGGTGATAAAAGGGTCCTTTATCAGCACTAAAATGAAAGCGTTGATAAAGGAAGCGTTGATATAGGACCCCTTTATCAGCGCTAAAAAAACGCTGATAAAGGGGTACTTTTATCAGCGCTTTTTTTAGCGCTGAAAAAAGATCCCTTTTATCAGCGCTTTTTTTAGCGCTGATAAAGGGGTCCTATATCTGCGCTTTTCAGAGCACTGATAAAGGGGACCCCCCCTTTATCTACGCTGGCTTTATCAATGCTTTTCTAGCACTGATAAAGGCCATTTTTAGCACTGATAAAGGCCGTGTTTGTAGTAGTGATTTGCCACATGAACCTAAATTTGGAGGTCCAGTATAGTTTTGATGGATGTACCCATTTGAGAGATGCATCCAAAAATTGAAGAAAAAAGTACGTAACAAAGCATCAGTTGAAGGATCAATTGCTGAAGCTTATTTTCAAGAGGAAATTTCTTTTTTCTACTCTCACTATTTTGAATCTGAATATCCCTCAAAACAAAACCACATGGGACAGAATGAGGGAAATGTTAATGATGAAATGGAAAATCAATTATCAGTTTTTAATCTACCAAATTTTGGCTTCGGTGGAGTTTAAGAACGATGGATTTCAGACGATGAACATCACATAGCTCATACATAAGTTCTGCTCAACTATGAAGAAATGATAGCATTTGTACTAGGAGTGATTCTATCACTTATTCTATAATTTTTGTTAGAGTATTTAAAATTATTTTATTTTTAGGTTATACGATAATCATATCAAGAAACAACTTCCACAAATTACAGCATCTTCTTTTGAAGAACGAAGACAATTTTTTTCTCAATGTTTTCAAAAACTGGTAACATAAATTATTGATGGTTTAATATCAATTTGTTTAGTATTTATTATATTGAAATTTGTTTTACAAATTTTTGAGGTGTCTCAACATGCGGATAAAATTGTTAAGGGACTGTGTATATTGAGTAACCCACCATCCAAAATGGTTAAATCTTATAATGCATATGTGGTGAATGGTTTTCGATTTCATACACGTGCATATGGGGAATCAAAAAAAATAATTAATAGTGAAGTTTGTTTGAGAGGATCACATCATAGAGAAACTGTAGTTGACTATTACGGCATTCTGGATGAAATTATTGAGCTATTTTATCTTGGATTGAATTACATAATGATGTTTAAATATTGGTGTTTGAATACTGAGAGAGGATTGTGTGTTCATCTAACTCATGAAATTGTCGATATTAAATATAAAAGTATTATTGCAGTAAATGAACCATTTTTACTAGCTCAACAGGCACATCAAATTTATTACGCAAAGTACTATGAAAATTCAAGATACCTGAGTGATTGGTGGAGCATAATAAAAATGAAATCTCTAGAAAATAAATTTACTCAAACTGAATGTGGTTCTGCTGAAGTGGAAGGAATTGAAAATTTTCAAGAGACTACTCAAAATCCATCTTTTTCACAAAGAAATGTGAATATTGATGATGACACCCCACAATTAAGGGTCGATGGTGAAGAAGACGTTAATGATGTTACAAATGAATTTGAAATAATAAGGGATGGTGAAAGTGAAACTCAGATGGATATTGATGATGTCGAGGAGGAATATGAAGACATTGAAATCGTCCGATATGAAGATGATGATGAAGGTGAACATTGACATAGCAAAATGCTGGTTATGATCATAACTAATATATATCTATATATAATAGTTATTTTTAACTATCAGCTAACAAAAATCATTTTGTGTTTCATATGGACTTTGATCTATTTCATGAGTTAGAGGAGGCTGAGCTACCTTTGGATGAGGGGGATGTGGGATCATCTGACCCTTATCCAACTGGTGGTTCAGGAGGTACGCGGAGGGGGCACGGTCTTGCGTGACTGATGATTCCTGACCCTATCCCCGAGCGACGTCCACGTATTGTCTTCTATCCATGCACACAGAGGTATTTTAACATGTATATTTTAGTTAGCTTTCATTAATTTATTTATATATATACTAATTGTTTGATTATTTATTCTTTTTTCATAGTTTTGTGCATGTAGCTGTTGGACAGGGGAGTGCTATCTTGCACAATTTTTTTCTCAGCCATGGATCACATGGGAACCGATTCCCATTGATGTGAAGCTCGATATGTACTATCATTGGCTGGTACATAAATAAATAATATTTATTTTGAAATTTATTTTATTAATAACTTGATATTATAAATTATTTGTATGGCTTATGGTATCCCATCGATGATAGCATGTGTGACGCTATCCATGCAGCATGAGAGGTGGCTATGCGTGAGCGTTTGCGTCAGTTTTTACACAATTTGAGAAAGACAACCATTAAGAAAGTAGGAGAGATAGTATTTGATGAGTCATGTAGATCCCACCGACCAGAGTACATTTCATCTCAGTTTTGGGATGGATTATGTGCACACTGGTTGGGTGGTGGATTTTAGAGGAGGACTTCATTGGGTCGGGAGAACCGGGGGAGACAGGAGGTGACACATCGAGCTAGAAGCTGTACATTCAGTACGCACAGAGAGCATCTGGTAAGTATTTTTTTTTAAATATTTTATATAACTTCAAATATAAATAGTTTATTTTATATTCATATAGGCAGTCGAGCATCCCGATATTACAAAGTACGATGTTTATCAGAGGATGTACTATGCTCTAGCCACCAAAGAGATTAGAGGTGATCACCAACATCAGATTGTGGTTAGTCTTATTTTTTTCAGTTTGAAAATTAACTGCATATAATATTTTCACAATTTTAATTTCAAATTTGAATTGTAGGAGTCATATGAGGTTGAGACCTCTCAGACACAGGCTGAGGGTCTGGATGAGGTGACTGATCAAACCAGTGTCCACCATTTCGACGAGGTGACATTGATGCATGTGACTCAGTATGGCTTTGAGAATGGTTGAGTAGTTGGTATCGGATCTCATGCGACTCCTGGTACTTATTATGGTACTACTGCAATGTCGGTGTCTAGCTTGAGAGGAGCTCATGGAGATGCATCATCTTTTTCATCACAGTATCATGAGCAGTTCCGAGCTCAGAATGACCTTATAGAGAGTTTGCAGAAGTAGCAAGAAAAGATACATCAGTAGCAGCAGCAGTAGAAGCAATAACATGAGGAGGAGATGCGTCGATGGTAGCAGCAGCATCATGAGCAGATGGAGTACATGCGCCGTCTGACTTGCAGTTTAGGGATGGAGTTTCCTCCACCATCTCCTTCAGCTCCTCCACCTCCTCCAGAAGACGACACCCAGTGATTTTTTTATGTTAAAAACATTTGAATTTAACATTTTTTGTAATATGAACTATTTAAAGTTTCTATATTTTATATTGGTATGAATATTACATTATTTAATTTTTAATATTTTATGATTTTTTTTGTGAATATTGAGAATTTTAATAATTTTTATTTTTTTTATTATTTTATTAATATTAATATTATTGTTTCATTAATAATAATTTTATTAAAAATATTTTTTCAGTATTATATTTTCTAATGTTTTTTATTTTACTAATAATAATAATAACAATAATATTTTATGATTTTTTTATTTTTTTTGTAAATATTGAAAATTTTAATATTTTTTATTTTTTATTATTTTAATAATATTAAAATTAATTTTTCAATAATCATAATTTTATTAATTTTTTTTTAAAATTTATTTATTATTTTTGACGGGATCTGTTGTGACGGGTTTCTGTCGCAAATAGATTAAATTATTTTTTTAAAAAAGTATTTGCGACAGGATTATGGGCCCTTCACAAAAAGTATTTGTGATGGGACCATCACAAATAGTATACATAAATATTTTCAAAAAAGTATTTGTGAAGGGATTACGGGCCCGTCACAAAAAGTATTTGCGACATGCCTATCGCAGAAAAGTTTATATTTATAAAGTATATAATTGGAGACTTATTTGCGATGGTGAAGCTGCCTGTTGCAAATAATACTTTTTGCGACGGCGTTTTCTACAACGGGTCTTTTGTGATGAGACCCCATCGCTAAAGGTTATTTGCGATGAGATTCCATCGAAAATAACCCATCGTAAATACCTAGAATTCTAGTAGTGATCTATTTTAAAAGAATGGGCACCACCCCGCAAAACGGCACAATCAAAATTAACCTATCAGGAAGAATCTCTATCAGATGAATAATTGATCTTTAGTTATGTCAACATTATCCATTTAATAGATCCTTATACCAATGGTGATTCTAATTATAATGAGTCGGAATTCCTTATACCTAATTGGGGAACCAGTGTAAGAGGCCAGGGTCAAGGATACAAGGGAATTCTAGAAACCACCATTTTAACTCTACCTCTGCTCAAACCATATATGCAGCAGAAACTCATGGAAGATCCCTTATTTGGGCTCAATAAGAACAAGGAGTTTCTTCCATACAAGACAAGTTTGGTTCTGACAAGATTATTTTGGAGGACTGATTAGAAGTCACATCGTCTTCTTTTCAGCAAGTGAATAGACCTAGTCAGTCTAATCTACCAAATCCAGGAGTATTTCAATATTATACTCAGACACATGGTACGTCTACATCAAAAGTATAAACTTCCAAAACACCTGAAAAAATGCATCTTCATGCTGGAAAACATAGAACTTTGGACCAAAAGTATTATGTCTTGAAACAATTGGACCACGTACTGGATAAGTTATCAATTATGGATACTTTTAATCTATCAAAAGATCTTCGAGAAGCACTCATTTAGGCCTTGCTAAGTCCTCAAGATTTTAAAACTGAAGTTTCTGTTGCTGAGGTTTACCATATAGAGAATGATCTTGCAGAATTTCATGAAGTTATATCTTTTATAGATGAAGATGAATATGATGTTGTACATGGACATATTATACCCTTGTATTTTTCTAGAAATGTCAATGATATATACATCTGAAGATCCTTCATTGATAATGGATGCAGAGTCAACCTCATTCATGTTCTTACACTTCGTCGACTGGGCCTAACTGAATCTTACTTATCTCCTTCGACTTTAATGTTGTAAGGATATGAAAAGAATGAAAAAGAACCTCTGGTTTAGATTACACTTAGAACTCAATTTGGAGATCTTGTGTCTAATTTATATTTCATGGTTGTTCGTCATGACACAACCTTCAATATTCTGCTAGGAATGCCTTGGATGCATCAACATGCATCCATACCTTTGTCATATGACCAATGTCTTAAGTACTATTTAAATGGTCAAATCAGGTCATTTTATGGTGATAAGGCTCAGTTAAAAACATGTGAATCTCAATACATTGAGGTAGTGTTTTATCACACAAAAGGAACGAAGTCAATGACATAGGAAATAACCAGATTTAATTCTATAAATGGTTTGGAAAAGATCTCATCAAATCCATTCATACATTTGAGTACAGATTATGTGCCACCCATCAATCAAATTGAAATGGTAAAACCAAATCCAAGTACTCGTCCAATAACTTCCATAATGTCAATTGTGGAAACTAAGCTTGACCACATGGGAGAGATTGGTGATTCACCAAGTAGTGATGGAAGCCTAAATGGAGACGTTTTCATTTCATCTACTGAACTACAACACACTTCTACTTCATCAATCAGAGTAGTAGAAATTGTAGCAATGCTATAGGAAGACAAATATGTTGATTCTCAATCCCTCATCTCATATTTATTACCCTAGGAAGACCCTAAATCATTATTAGAGTCATATATGGTGGCCTCTTCTTCAGGATGTTCAAATACTGACTCCTCTCCTAACTCAGGAAGTTTTTCCTCATCATCTATTATGCGAGTAGAAATAGAAGATGTTACACGTAATGAATAAGAAGAAGAAGATCTTGGGGATGCTCCTTCAGTGTTTGAGGAAGGTGTCTCTACCACTGTGGATGAGCTCAGAGAAATAAATCTGGGTACATAAGAAGATCCACGCACCACTCTAATTAGTGAGGCCATGACCTCTAAAGATAAAGAGGTGTATACTTCATTTCTAAAGCAACATCAAGATATATTTTCTTGGAATTATACAGAAATTCCAGGACATAATCCTGATATATCCACCCATTATTTGAGTTTTCCAGAAGAACATCTTGTATTCAAGCAAGTAACAAGAAGAACACACCCAACTCATGCCACTAAAATTGAAGTTGAAGTTTATAATCTTATAAAGAATAATTTTGTCAGGGAAGTTCAATATCCCAAATGGCTGGGCAACATTGTTCCTGTGAATAAGAAGAATAAGAAAATTAGAGTTTACATTTATTTCAGAGATCTTAACCAGCATTGTCCTAAATATGATTTTCTAGTTCCTATTACAGAGCTTTTAATTGATGTAATGGATGGCTATGAAGCTCTTTCCTTCATCAATGTCTACTCTAGGTATAATCAAATCCATATGGCCCCAGAGGATGAAGAATGTTTAGCCTTCATAGACCCTCAATGTGTGTTTTGCTATCAAGTAATGCCATTTGGTTTAAATATTTTAGGCACAACATACCAACGTTCCATGAACCATATCTTCAGACCCTTTTTAGGGAAATTTGTTGAATGTTATGTGGATTATTTGGTGGTCAAATCTAGAAAACGTTCCAATCACTTGGCTGATTTGGAGACCATATTCCATAAACTTTGGCAACATAGTTTAAATATGAACCCATTGAAATGTGCTTTCATGGTAACCTTAGGAAAGTTTTTTGGATTCGTTATACACCATCGTGGTATCAAAGTGGACCCTAAGGAAAAAAAATCAATCATTGGTATGTCACCTCCACGAAATTTGAAATAATTAAGAGGACTCTAAGGAAACTTGGCCTATATGCGGCACTTTATCACCAATTTGGCAGGCAAGTGTTTACCCTTCACCAGATTAATGACGAAGACAGTCACCTACTAATGGAATGAAGACTATCCAGAAGCATTTGATACCCTCAAGAAATATCCCTTGAGTCCACCAATATTAATGCCAACTATTGAAGGAAGGCTGCTTATTCTTTATGTTATTGATTTAGAGCGATCACTGGTTGCCTTCCTTTCTCAAAAGAACAATGCTGGGAATGAAAAAACCTTTACTATCTCAGTCAAACTATGCTTGATGCGGAAACTCAGTATTCAAGTATTGAAAACTACTGCCTAACATTAATCTTTGCAGTTCAGAAATTGAGGCACTACCTGTAACATCATGAGGTTCAATTAGTATCTCGCAATAACCCACTCAAATTTATCCTTAGTCATCCTATGCTTATAGGGAATCTGGAATGGTGGGCAGTTATTTTTCAATAGTTTGATATCTAGTTTTTGCCTCAAAAGGCAATAAATGGACAATCTTTGGCCGACTTCCTTGCTGATCATCCATCTGCAGAAGATACATCATTAAATATTGAACTTCCTGATGAAGATGTCTTCTCTATTCATGATAATTCCCAAAAATGGGAAATGTACTTTGATTGTGCTTCCAGAAGTCCAATAGGGAAGAGAATGGAAAACCCTAAGCTCAACAAAGTTGGGTTAGAAATTGTTTTTTTCTCCCCCAGAAAGGCAGTATTTCCTTATTACATCCTATTATCGGAAGGCGGAACCAATAATGAGGTGGAGTATCAAGCTCTCATTGCAGGTTTGGAATTGGAACTTCAGGTGCAAATGAATCACTTAAAGTTCAAAGGTGATTTAGAATTGTTAATCATGAAAATCAATGGAGAATATTCTACAAGAAAAGATGAGTTAATCCTTTTATGTGATTACGTTAGAGGGTTAATGGATAAATTTACCTCATATCTGACATTGACTTATGTCCCGCGATCACAAAATTCCCAAGCAGATGCATTGGCTAATGCAGCTACAGCCTTGGCAGATCCAAATCAGGATGAGACAGTCATTATCATAGCCCATAGTTGTGTGGTTTCACATTTTTTTAAAACTAGAATGGTGGAAATTAATGAAATTGTCCCTATTTCTAAGCCATATGGTCATACCATGGTATAGAGAACATACATCATCGAATATCTTTAAAATAGAGTACTTCCACCGAATAAGGATGAAAAAGAATAGATCTGATGACGATCAACCAATTTTACACTTTATGATAGTCTCAACCACCAAAAGATCCTCTATCAGCAAGGATTTGATGGAATCCTATTCAAGTGTGTTGATGGATAAGAGACTGCAGCTGTCATGAAAGAATTACATTCATGAGCTTTTGGTGCCCACCAGTCTGGGCACATACTCTATGATCAGATTCGAAGTCTTGGATACTTTTGGCCTACAATGACATAGGATTGTACAGATTTCACTAAGAAATATCATCCCCACCAAGTGAATTCCAACTTCATTCATCAACCCCCATAGTTTCTATATACAGCTAAATACTCCTAGCCATTTTCCACATGGGGAATGGATGTAGTATGTCCTTATCCTCCAGCTACAGCTAAGCAGTTCAAGTATATCCTTACTACTATTGAATTCTTTTCTCAATGGGTCGATACAATACCTCTCAAAAAAGTCAGATCCAAAATCATTGTTAGTTTTGTCAAAACTAACATCATCACCATATTTGGTGTTCCTCATACTATATTGACAGACAATGGCACCAATTTTTGTTCGATTGACGTAAAGAAGTTATATCAGGTGCATAATATCAAATCCAACCATTAATCTCACTATAATGTGATGACCAATGGACAGATAGAGGATTTCAACAAGACCCTATCAAATATACTCCAGAAAATGGTGGATAAATATAATAAATCATGTCGTGATAAAATTTTTAATGCTTTATGAGCATATCGAACAACTACTCATACTGCCACACAAGCAACTCCTTATTTATTGGTATATGGAACAGAAGCAGTTTTTCCAATTGAAATTCAATTTCCTTCACTTAGAGTTAAAATCTGTGATCATTTGTCTACAAATGAGAGGTATCAGAAATGGTTCAATGATTTGGAATGATTAAATGATAAAATATTGCAAAATTTTCATCATTTATAAGTCTATCATTGTAGAATAGTGTGAGATTTTAACAAGAAAGTTTACATTTGTTTATTTCTTCAAGGAGAATTGGTATTGGTCCTTAGGACTCCAATGATACCAGGGAAGAAACCTCTAAAGAATGAGCTAAAGTGGGAAGGACCTTATTCCACACATAAGGTCTATTCAAATGGAGCTTATGCCTTAATCTCAATGGATAAAGATCTTATTACAACTCCAACCAATGAGATATTTTTAAAGAAATAATTTGTGTAGTTGTACATATCATCCTCACTACGAGAATTAAAGCTGCACATAACCACGTCCTTGCTGCAAGACTAAAAACTGCACAACCCCCATGTCCTTACTGCAAGACTAAAAGCTGCACAACCTCCATGTCCTTGTTGCAATACTAAAAACTACACAACCCTAATGTCCTTGCTGTAGGACTGAAAACTGCAAAGTACAACATCCTAGTTACAAGAAATTACATTGCATAACAACCATAAGCATGAATGATGCATGATGTTAAAATGAATAGTATCTTCATCCTTGTCGCATGATGTTAAACTGCATGACATCATTTGTCCTCGTTGTGTAACATTAAACTGTATGACTAACATTTTTTCTATTTGATGTTAGATGCTTCCATAAACAAACATCATTGACAACATTGCTACTCCTTAGTAGCACATGAGTCCCCCTCTATCCTATGTCTGAGTCAGATCTGCATAGAGACCTTATTTGAAGAACTACATATGGATTGATTCTCATTTTCAATGAGATATGTAGAGACACCTAAATATCCAATTTTGGGACCAGCCGCAATAAAAAAATCTTCTTATTTTGTTTTCTTCTCATGTATATTAATCAAATCTATACAGAGTTTTTCCTTAAGATATATTATTTGGACCTTATATCATTTTTTGTCTTAAGATTTACCGTTCTCTCAGAACGTGTCAAAATCCCCAATTCTTCTTGTCAAACTTGATTAGCATGAGAAATTATTATTTAAATAAATATGTACAGCTTGATTATCATCTATTTGAGATACGTAGAGACACAAAGATCTCAAACATTGGGCCCAACTACGATAAAAAACCCTGTATTCCTTATATAAGAATCAAACCTGCGTAGGTAATGTTGTAAGAACTATGTATGACTTCATTCTTTCCTTAATCAAGACACATAATGCCACTTGGGTATTATCCCAAGTCTAGTTACAATATGTATTTCCTTTTCACATCGGTTCATCTTCGTCTTTACCACATGACGTTAAACTGCATGGAAATTTAACACCCCTATTCTTCACCTCTGTCACCTTTGTATTATAGAAGAAACCCTTACTAATCCTTGTTTCTCACACTAAGCATAGCTCAATAGGGATTAATAATTTGGTAAAAGGATTATTTATATAAATTATGTGATTAAATTCTTTATGGGGCTATTAATGTCCTCATTTCAAGAATTAAAACTGCACATACTAATATTAATTCAAAAGGAAACAAGGAAAGTCTCCATTTTACATATGAGTCAGATCTATGTAAAGGACATCAAATTCATGGCCAATATTGATTCTAATATTTCTTATGTGAATTAAGAAAAACTCCCTTCTATATTTTACACTCTTAATCTTGAATGTTTCTAGATCTTTATAATCTTTCTTACGGTTTTCGGTGAAAGAGTTTCTAATACATGAGAACTCTTTTTTCTTACTATGCATCACTTGAACTTAGGTGGCCTTGCATAAGCTACCTATATAACAGGTCTGTTAGTCATAAGATTCCATTATTTGGCTAGGATGCATCTGTCCCGGATGGCCCTACATAATACAACACCGATAATGTGTTTTTCAAATAATGGTAATTTCATTCTTGGTTATAGTATCTTTTCTCCCTTCAAACCTTGATGAAAATATACAAGAATCTGTATTTCAAAATAGCCATTTAGGTATATTTGTCCCATTATATTTCTTTTGATCTAAAAATCTTCAAGATCATGATTTTCACATTTCCCTCTCAATGTATTCAAAGTAGTATAAAATAACCTTTGAACCACTTGTCCACATATCACATACTATTTCCATTTCTGGTCCAAGTTGTATGACCTAAAATTATAGACACCACACCTCCTACGTTTAGGTCATACATTCGTAGAAGTATTATTCCTCCGATTCTTTTGGAATCTTGGTTGGAAATACCCTTTCTCTATTCTAGTACCTTTCTCCATAAACCAAACTCTATGCTTCGGAAAATCTGAATCTTTATAAACTTTCTTCAGCTTTTAGTAGTAGAATGCCAGATTTTTGATATCTCTTTTTCCTGACTATACAGTACGTTCCCTTAGGTGGCCTTGCATAAGTTGCCTATATAATAGGTCTATCAATAAAAATATGCCACTATTTTTCTATGCAGCATATGGCCCAGTTGGCCCTACATAACACAACCCCCATAAAAGGTTTGTCAAATAATGGTAACTTCGTTCTTGGAATAGACTTCCTCTAATGATTTTATCCCTTTTCCCATATCATCCTTTGGATTCAGAAATTCTTAAATTATAGTTTACAATTTTCCATTCCATACCTGAATATGGTAGTATATTTCTAAACATATTATCAAGAAATTAGGAGAGTCTCATACCTTTGTTAAAGTTAAATACCTTAAATTAAACCCACACAATGTCTTCACTACATTACTTAAAACTGCATAGTACAAATGTCCTCATTACGTGACTTAAAACTGCACAGTACAAATGTCCTCACTGCATGACTTAAAACTGCACAGTACAAATGTCCTCACTACATGACTTAAAACTATACAATATGATATAAAAAATTCCACTTTCTGATAAATTTTAACCATTCCTCATACAAAAAATTTGTATATAAATGCTTTTACTATTCATGACATATGTCGGCATAAAGTGGCCTTTTCATTATTAAAATTCATTTCCTTGAAAAAACCGCCCACTTTGGTCTTGAGTCACCCAAATCTTATTTTCCCCTGTCTATTAGCTGTAAAATGTTAAATTCCTAAGAGATATTTTTCTTGAATATGCAATATGTGCCCTTAGGTAACCTTGCATAAGTCACCTATATAACTGGTCTGTCAATCAAAAGATGCCACTATTTGGCTATGGAACATATGCCCTAGTTGGCCCTGCATAACACAACCCCCCATAATAGGTTTTTCAAATAATGGTAACTTCGTTCTTGGAAGAGACTCCCTTTATGTAGATATAGGTTTTAAATTTGGTGGCCATAAAAATCATGGCTCTAGATTCCCCTTGGAAATATTTAAAAAATATAAAAGCAATTATTAGCAGTAGAGACTTATTTAGGAACTAATTTCAAAATTTATGATCAATGATGTTCAACCTTAAATACTATCCCTTTATAGTCCTACACGCCTGACTCCAAACTACCAATAACAAAAGACTTGGTACTCACTAGATTGAGAACCTGTAAAGGGAACTCTAAATAAAAGTCAAGTTCCAGCTCACTAAACATACATTTTTGTATGATTTAGGTAATATTGAGCAATAAAAAGTAAAAACATATGAAATTTGTGGGGTTTTCCATATAACCCCAGAAAAATAAAATTAGGCTCATTAGTCCCATCAACTTAATAAGAAAATTCTGATCACTTCATTTTTGTCATTATAATAATGATTGTCTAACATAAAGGTTTGATGATTTAAAAAAAAGAGAGGGTCATTATCATCGTTACATTTAATATTGCAATCATGGAAAATAAAAATGAAGACATATATAATCGAATGAAAAATTTATTTCATTCATATGATATCAGAGGGCCATCCAAAAAATGGAGCCTCTCTATCATGTTTCATAATAAACTCTCAACATGAGTTTTCATTTATTGAACCTCTTCATAGGCCCTATCAGCTGCCTGTTGAAGTTGAGATAGCTGAGCAACTCCAGCCACCTCGACCTGAAGAAGTGCTTCCTTAGCATTTCAAATGGAAGTTATCCCCTCTAATTGGGTTTCTCCAAATGTCTGGTTCAATTTCTCATGTTTTTTATGAATGACATCCAGTTTTTATTGAAGATATAATGACTCCTTTGTGAATTCTTTGATTTGTTGTGTAATTTTGATCGATTTCTTGTTATGATCTACCTCTCCCTCAGCTACATCAGCTTGAAATCCCTCAATATTGATAATCTATTTAGCCTTTTCAAAATCTTGCAGCAGCTTATGCTCCTAATCCTATTGACAAATAGTCTCTTTCATTATGTCATAAACTGGTCAATAATTGGATCCACCAAATCATAGTATGCAAAATAATACTAGGAGTTTGAAAAAATGGTACATCAGTTCATCTAAAGGCTTCTCAACAATTATGCTCCAGATATGCCGCCATGTCTTCTTATGCACCGTTCCAAGAGCATATTGAATATCTAAGTCTACATCTGAGTCACTACCATGAGGTAAAATGTACTCTGGAAACAGATCAATTAAAGAGATTCCTTGTTCTGTTTCTCTGGGAATAGTAGAAGTTTCACCTTCTGCTAATGTTTGAACTAGTATGGGAGCTTCAAATTTTGATCTAACTCTAGAAGCTGATAACCCTAAATGACGAATCAGGGTCATTTTCAGTTTCAGAAAAATGGAATAAACATATATGATTTAAATAACTGATTATATTTACCAAATAATAAATCAGCTACTTGATTGGATTCATCCCTGATATTCTCAGTTTCAGTAGTTTGAGGAGAATCTCTTGATGAAGGGACCTCTATAGGTATTTCTCCATCTCCAATGGAAGTAAGATAGAGTAAAATACCCTGTTCTTAAGGATCATTTTCAACATTTTCTTGTAGATAAAGCCGCATAATGTGAACTTTGATGTAAAGGATCAAGTAATGAAGAACAATTGTGTATGGGAAATGTAGCATAAAGGCTTACGTCTTTGAAATTATTCATGAAAATTTCCAAACTCCTTGATAGAACCTAGAATATTAGTATTTGGATTAAGGTGTTCCATCATTTTAGTGTATGTGGCTTGGAATGTTATAAAATCCTCACCATTTAAGGTATCCAAAAAATGTTGGTTGATGACCAAATTGGCTCTATGGACATTTTTTCCATTGGTTCTTCAATTGGTATAACAACATTAGGTCTTTCCAGGTTTGGACCAACATCAGTATTTATCTCGAATTTCCCTGGGTCCTCATTCCTCTCTTCTGGAGCAATAGGAATATCAAGATTGATTATTCCAGGACCCTCTATCGAAGGCAACTGAGGGATGTATTTAATCTTACCATGGATTTTATCTCTCTCAGTAGAGCTAGGAGAAGATATAGATGAATATTTTTATGATTTATCTACTAAGATAGCAGATTCATCAACATGAACCTGAGTTTCTCCTGGGGTTTCTTTCCCTATTCTCGAAGAATCATCTCTTAATCCCTTGATAGAGGAGAGAAATGCAGATCCTATAAGATGATAAATGTGATGACCAAAGTATATTGAGAAAATTATAAATTCCCTTAGGACAGTATAAATGCTTACTCTTTCAGCAGATATTTTGGGCCAATATACATTTATTTTCATGAGATTGGGGAGAAATCAAAACACTCTTCTTGGAAGGAGAAACTTGAGGTAATGGATGAGTATTATCCATTGACATTACCCTAGTCATGATTCTCACTCCTGGAGAAAGTTCTGGAGACCAGGGAGGATCATTTGATGTGTTGATAGGAGAGCCTACAGACCCATATTTTTCTGATTCAAGAATTGGTATGGAGTTTCCTTCTCTACATTCAGGCTCCACAAATGCATTTTCATCAAGATTAACTATGATGAATGGTAAAGAATAATTGAGACAAAAGAAGAGGAAAATACATTCTCAATATTAAATTAAATACCCTACTCCTCCTTAGAGTTGATAATTACCTCTTTGTGTACTTATAAGTCCATCACATGGGATACTCATTTAGAGGGTGGTATTTTTCATTAATTTCATATATAAAATCCTATAGATTCGTAATATACTCTTGTAATTTAGCCAAGTTATTATCTGGATTGCAATCAGAAGGTGCCTTGAAGTCACCCACATCCGGTATTCAAGTTTCTTACTGGATGAATGCCCATGCATCCCTAAAATCACAAGTCACACTCTCCCAATGACAAATGGTTGAAGGTCACACAAAATTCAATCTTGGTATGGTTGATTGTGGAGGAGATTCAATGCCTTCTGGCTGGTGAGTCTCTTCAGGCCTCCCTTCTTCTTCAAAGAGTTCAACTGGTGGAACATGAACCTCTTTTTTATGGTGGCAACTGGATCACCTTAGCGTCTGAGGTATTGCTTCCCTAGCCTTGGTCTTCTGGGTGTACCTCCTATGAGGATGTTTCGAAGGCTCTGAAAACTCTGAAACTCCTGCATCATCTCTAGCCTTGGACTTCTTACCATGATTTCCATGTGAAATTATTGTAATAGCTACCACTTGATATATTCCATTTCTCAAAGCCCCTTGAGGATATGAAGAAACCTAAGATTTGGAATATCCATCTTCTAACATGATTAATGCATCCAATGGAGGCAATGTAATCGATAACTTGGATGCCTCTAAAGCCGTTAGAATCCATAATTATCTCACTACCATTGGGTTCTTATCATGTCTAACATACGTAAGTGGAAAAGTGTTTGATTTTTGAAGACATTTGAACTAAAGAGCAAACCTATAAGGGACACAATCCTCACAGATAATTTTGCCATCAATCCTGGTCGATAATACACCATCCCTGAATGCCATCATATAAGATATCAACTCATAATTCTCTTCTTTACCATCATCAATAAATATTCCAGTTAGTGGATTAACAAAATGAAAGAATCTGAATTATCCTGAGACATTGAATGCCTTTAGTACCACATCCAGTCTCAAATTTAGAGGTTGAATACTAGAAAATTTCTATAAAAATGGGGTGAATCGACCATTGGGAACTCTAACTAAATTCAACACCGAGTATGAAGAGAAATGTCCTGTAATCCATCCCCACAAAACCTGGAATGGCCCTGTAATTCTAAATGGAGCCTTCCCATTGTATAAATACAGCACAATATGGTAAATTATTTCCAATACAAGGGTTTCTAACCCAATATACTTCCTTTATACTAATTTATCTACAATGAAAAAGTCCATGGCCTTACACCACCTCCGGAATCACGGACTAGAAGCAAGTAAATTCTTTGCCACATGGCTAGGAAGGCGGTTAAGCACGTCATTGTGTCAATATCAGACCTGACTTTGTAGACCCAATGCTTATAGTCACCTATCTTTAATGTAGGCCATTATGTGCCTGCACTACCCTGATTATCGGTAGAAGGACAAATAGTAGGACGTCCACAACTAGGACCTTCCTCTATTGTTGATTCTAAAAAGGATTCCATCCATACCCTGGCATGAATAACTTTCTTGTCTTTGAGAATGTTCTTTTCTATTTTGAATAGTTCATGAGACAATGGTGGTGTTCTAGTAGCATTGCCCCATGTGGTAACTGGCTGAATAAACTCATCATAAATTTCCCCGAGAATGGTAACCCCAACCATTTGGTAGATATCCCACAAACTAATGCCAACTTCACCATGCGTCAAGTGGAAATAATTCATTTGAGGACCCCATCCGCTCAGTAATTCAGGAATACGATCGTTTTTATAAACATAAGTTTGTCCCATCTAGACAGCTTCATAAATATAAACATATGATAACGCTTTCTTGAATTCTCCTCTAGTTTGTCACACCCAAAATTCCCACATCCATTCAAGTTTCACACCTACTCTGGAATGAAGATCCCAGTCATATTTCCAACCATTAGACTAATATTTTTGAGAATCCCAAAAAGATTAATCATAGAAATCTGGCCTTGTCTCTACAACACGATCTTTCATATCAGGAGCACAACCACTATGATGAAAAATGAAACCAATAGGGATTGTTCCTTCATGTACTAGCACCCCTTGCACTAATATTCATGCAGTTGCAGTTGAAGTATTGAAGAAACCAATTCTTTGGGAAGTACTTCTTAATAGATGGAACATGGGAATCTTGAAAAATCCCATGCCCGTACAAAGGTAAGTAAGGACTTTGTGGATAGTCACGTTGATGCAGAATTAAACCTTTCCAAAATATAGGAAGATTTCTTTCACCAACATCATAATAGTCTGGTCTGACGATCTTCATCATTTCATTTTTTTGAGACTTCATCAAATGAGACATTTTTTCCTGCAAGAGAATTACCAAACTTCCCCTATTAGGTTGGAATTTTAACTTACAATTAAACTTAAAGGAAAGAGGGAAATAAAAAATTTGTCAAAGGACACTATTCGCGTAGGTCCTTTAACAAGGTCCACTACATAGGTCCTTCGACGAGGTCCCTCAATATGGGTAAAAGCACAAATCCTTCGATGAAGTCCTTCTGCGTAGCTCTATCGGTTAATTAGATCCACATTGAGAAAATTTCAAGGAAACTACACGAGAGCACAACGCGTTGAGACTTGGCGAAGGAGCTACGCAACAAGAGACGGGAAAATTTGAAGGCATGGGTGAAAAAAATCGCTAAGGATCAAACCTATTTATATCCCACCAAGGACCTGCATGACATACCTGCATGACATGCCAGCACGACATGCCTATGTGACAACACTCCATGCCATACCTCCGTGAAGTAGCTCTGTGACAAACCTGTGCTATCCAGCAATGTACTCATTGTCTTTTCCTCACAAGATTACCTCAGGACTCAACCCTTTTTCTAATCGGATCCAATCCTAAGGGGGGTGGGGGGGGATTTTGTTGACACTACTTAAGAATACAAAAAGATCATGTAGATCTCTATGGATATTTCAAAATACAAAGCTAGAGTTTGAATAAATTAAAAGGAAAGCTAAATCCACCAAACATTGTATGGAAAAGCTACGCGACAGACCTGTGCAGCCAAGATATACGACAGACCTGTGCGGCCGAGCTATGCGGCATCAAAATTTCGGTTTCTCTACATGGAGGACCTGCACGGAGGACCTATGAAAACAAAAATTCTATTGACCAGGCCCATCTGTGCCTATAAATAGAGCCCTTTGGCTCCCCATTTCAGGACTGAAAAAACTTGAAAGACTCTCTGAAGCTCCCATTGCGTAGCTATTTTTCCAAGATCCCTCAAATTGTCTCAGGTAGCTCTCTAAAACACGAGATAAGAGATAATTAAATGGGATAAGAATATTTTGAAAGTATTTTATAATTTTAACATAGGATTAGTTCCCCTATGTGAAATAAATTCTTCAGTCATCATAGACATAGGCGCGGTGTACTTGCACGACCTACCTACGCGACACACCTACACGACATACCTCCACGAGGCACCTATGCGACACACCTGTGCGGGGTACCTGCGCGATAGATATTGGTATAAAATCCTTCATACCAACTCAAGTACCCTTTTCAAATCCACTCATGGAAAAGTATCTCCTTCCTTGGTTCCCTTACCTGAAAGGGACTAAGTTTAAGCCTCCACCAAAACCTCCTAACTTATCAAACCATTGGGAAAGGCACATCAGTGGGTCTCCTCTTTGGGTTTGTATTTCCATAGTCAGAGGTTTCCCACATTCATTTCACAATGGGGTTAGGATACATGGAATGCATTTGGGTTTTTATATCCACATTCACATGGACCTTTCTCCCAGGAACAATGCTGGGAAGTTACCGGTTCTAAGAATAAGGGTCTGGGTTATGTCCTCCCCTTTTTGTCTCTAAGACCCAGAACCCCAGGTCTCTAGTAGGGAAGGTAAAATTCACCTTTTCTTTTCCATGAAAGCATAGGAGAAGTCTCCCCTCCATACCAGGATAAATTTCAGGGCAACCATCCTAGTGTATGCCCCTAACCTTCATCCCTTTCTCCTTACATTGGACCCTTTTCAAATGTAAGTAGAACATATGGAAGTCTTGTTGACTCTCCCTCTTCCATGGTCGCCTTGACCTCATCCACTCTCACTACCATAGGTGCGCCCCTTCCAGCAGTAGAGGAGAAAAAGTGTGGATGACTTTGTGTAATCTTTTATATTCTATTGTTTCTCACATCGAGAATAACTCATGTGAGCTTATAAAGTTTTCATGATTAAAGAATTTTCATGATGGAATGAACTACAAGAACTATGATTTCCACCATAAATGGGATACGTTGGAAGCCTTATACGGGCCCAAGCTCACTGGATGTCCTCTTCAGCAATCAAACCCTAATTCCGCTAATCTGGGAATCCCCATTAGGAACAAGCCCCAAATTAAACCCTCAGATCATCCATGCATCCTTTTTAGGATGTAATCCCAAAATTATTTCTCTCAAAGGACTATACTCTCCTATGAGAATTATCGAACTACATGGGCTTTGATTCCCATCTATATGGGATACGTAGGAAGCCTCCTTGAGGTTCCAACCCAATACCTTAAATTAACCCTATTCTCCCCGGGCCATATTCCTAATGGGGTCTGATCCAACTTGGAAAATCATATCCTTTCCCAGTTCCTTCGGCTGCTTTAGCATTAGTCTGACACTATGTTTTAACTAAGCACCTTCCAATTATAAGTTCATACCACATGACATTAAACTGTACAACTAGGTCCTTATCACATGACCTTCAAAGGTATGATTTGTCCCATTCAGTGGAACTGAACTACAAGGGTTCTGATTCTTTTTACAAGGATATGTAGGTAGCCCATTTTATGGGCATGATCCCAAGATCAAATGAGACCTTCGTCTCCCTAGATGACAATAAATTTTAGAGTTCCCCACTGAGAGGCATAAAAACTAGTATCATCATAATTATGATTAAAATAATCTCTAAGTAGTATATGAGAGGATACCATTGATAAGAGAACCTTGAATACATACAGATATCTCCATTAATTAAGAACCTCAAATACATACAGATAATTTTAAACTTTCCACATGCTAAATAAGTGATTGAAAATTCCAAGGGATACTTATGATATACTTCTTGAATTAATAAGGATTCATGAAAATATCTAAAATTATAAAGAGAGTCCTGAAGTAGAAAATAATCCTCCCCAAAAGGGTGTGATGAGTCCGACCACTCATCCTTTCGACCAATGCATGTTCATAAGTATCATGAAGTTAAAACTTAAATAATGCCTGCCTTGGGAAAGCAAGTCCCCTTTGGATAAAGAACTATTGGAAGTTTCCGGTTCCATAAATAATTCCAATGGAAATTGCCTGGAAGCTGTGATTATTAATACTAGAATACACGTTTCAAGGAATTAAGAAACAATCTATGAATATAAATATAATTTTTATCGATATAAATATAGAACGAAATCAATTTCTATAGAATTAGATATCATGTACCTAATTTAAATCATCTTTTATTGACTTCTTTTATTAAGAATTTGACTTTAAAACATGAGATAAGATATATATATATATATATATATAAATTATATTTCAATTCATCATAAAAATAATAATAACCTTGTAGCTAATAATAATCATATTTAGATGTTCAATTCACCATTTTTTCAAATAATAGATATGAGATAACATATGAACTCACAGACTGAATTTATTTTAAGTGTTATTGTGTAAACATTTGTAAATATATTTTCTATTTTAGTCCTTCATTCACCACAATAAATCCACTATCAGTTCCTAAATTTTCTATCTCTTCTCATCTCTTTTGTGTGTTCTAGTACCAGTAGCTGCCTTATTTCATCTTTGTCTCACATTTAGTTAAGGGATTATTTTTTAACAACATATATGATTTTATGATTTAAAATTATATGTTAAAGAGTTATGTTTTTCAAATTTATACTTATTTAATGATTAAAATCATTTTAAAAAAAAATTATAATTTGTGTCCAAATTATATTAAAGAATATTATTAATATTTATCCTCTTTAAGAGACATATCAATTATTTTAATGGTTTTTTGTAATGGAAAAAGTATTATTTTATGTGAAAAATTTATTTTAAAATAAATATATTTTTCACACATAAATATTTATGGCCATTTACTATGTGTTTCAAAAAAATTGTATGCATATTAATAAAAGCAGTTGTTTAAAGTTTGATTTCCAAAAAGTTTGTGAATCCTGTCATGTATTTAAAAATTTATTCAATTATTATGGATTTCTACTAACCTTATTTTTTCTTTCTAAAAAATAGATTTTGATAAAGATTTTGGAAACAAAAAATAATTTTCTTCTTTGACAATAATTTATGTAAGTATTTTAAAGGATTTTAATGGGCTAAGTGAAAAAGGATGACCACATAATTTTTTTTTTCTGAAAATAAAATTCATCACTTGATTAACAAATGCGTTGATGAGGAATGAGGTGTTCACACAACCTCAAAGGGACATTATCCTCAAATAGATACTGCTCGTGGACCTAATAATTTATTATGGTTTTAAAGGTATCATTTTAATCTATAAAAAAATTATTCTTTTAAAAATATTTTAAGGAGAAATATAAATATTTTTCAAAGTATATTATATTTAAAAATTAAATGGTAATTAAAAATGATAATATTTTATAAAGGTTTTAAAAATATCATTTATGGATTTTCTTGAAAAACCTAGTTGTATATATTTTAGAAACTACATATATAAATATATATCAAATTTTTTATATTTTATGTAAATATTTTTTGAAAATTATCTTAATATTATTTAAAGTATTTTTAACCCTGGATTTAAATCCCCTTACTAGGAAATTTTATGTTCACCCTATGTTTTAAAAATTACTTTTCACAAGTTCCTTATAAGAATAAAAGGTGAATGGTTTAAATTAAGTAAATAGTTAGAGTAAATCCAATTATGTATTTTATACTTTTTTGTAAACTTTAATATTATATATGATGTTTTCCTAATACTTCAAAAGCTAGACCGGAGGAGATCCTCGAATGTGTAATGGATAGTGTATTCTTAAATTTTGTTTTATAAAAAAATAAAATATAGTTTTTTTACTAAATTTGGAAGTGTGAGTTTGTTTTGTGATAACTTTCATAGAATTATAAAAGGTATAATAAGGAATAAATTGAAAGAGGTCTGGTAAAACAATTACTTCTTCTTTGGGAGACCTTATTTAGATCCCTTATTAAGGTAATTAGGTTAAGTCCTTTAGGGAGACCATCACCTTCAAAACATGGATAAAGATTTTTCGAAAAGAAATGGATAGGTACTGGTTGAGATAGATGGTTCAATGTGGTGTGAATAAGTGAGGGATGAACTACCCTTTTATAATTATGGTGAGGGTAAATTTTGGAATTTCTCAAAAGACTAAATTTTAATAAATTCATTCTCATGACGAATACCTCCAAATGGAAATGTATTAAATGAAAATGTAGCGAAGTAAAATAATTTTTGAAAATATTTTTATAAAACATGGATATATAATATAAATATTCCCTAGTGGAGAGTTAAACATAAAAAATCTCGAATAATGATGAGATTGTGAAATAAACCCTTACCTCAAGTTCAAATTCTTTTATATTTGTTTAATCCTATGGTATAATAAATTTATATTTATTATAAATATATTATAGAATCATGATTATATATATGAAACCATTAATTAAATACTTATAATCTTTTACCACTCATTTATTAAAAATTCTTTGTTAAAAATCACTAATTTGAGTAAACACTGCTTCGTTTTTCAGGTTTGTTTTGGTTTGGTAGTTTCAGTATTTATAATTTGATCAAAGTTATATAATATAAATAATGATAATAATGATATAAATATCATATTTATTCATTATATATTCATATAAAGTTATCCATTAAAGTTATATATAGAAAAATATATTATGCCGTTCATGGGGACGGTAGGCCGTACGTATGCATGAATGTTGTTTTCATTATTCTATAGATGGAAAAAAATACAAATAATAATTATCATTTGTAGAATCATTATTATATCATATAAATCACATATATATTCATAAAATCTATCCTTATTATAATCCAAGTAAAATATAAATGAAAAATTAATCACATCAATTCGTAATGGTGGTAGTCAACACACACACCCGAGTGATGTTATTATTTAACAATGGTTTGGAAAGTAAGAATGCCAATATGATATTATTATTTAGGAATCATAATTAGATTACAAATATCATATATAAATATTTAACCTATCATAATTCTCATTCATAAAATATGGTAATGAAAAATGAATTGTTTCACTATATGGGGAAAATAAGTCGTACATACGCACGAGCGATACTTTCACTTCCAATTTGATGGGAAAGAGGTGGATAATGGTGGGTTTATAATGATAATAAAATTTAAGTATATTAAGGATAATTAATTTATTGTTTTATGATAAAATATTTATATTTATAAGAGGTATAATAAGAAATAAATTAAAAGAGGCTGGGTAAGAAAAATACCTCTTCTTTGGAAGAACTTATTTAGATCCCGTGTTAAGGGACCTAAGGTAAGTATATTTGGGAGAATAGAACCTCCAAAACATGGATAATTATTTTAAAAAAAATAGAGTTATAGGTATTGGTTAAGCGATATGACTCAATGTGGTGTGAATAAGTTAGGGAGGAGGAACCATTTTATAATTGAGGGGAGAGGAACCTTTGGAATCTCACAAAAAAATTAAATTATAATAAATTAATTATCATACTAAATGTATCTAAAGAGAAAGGGATTAAAATATAAGGTAGTATAGGTTTGTAATACCATTAGAAAATTGAATTTATACACGTTTTGTTGTCTTTTTAAATGTTATCATTTTGATTAACGCCTTGGTTAATTATTCTCGATCTTAACCATGGTAACCACTATTTTAATCATAAAGATTTAATAACACCACTATAAATAGGAAAATAACTAATAAATGGAACATTTATGATATTTTTAACTCTATTCCATTCACATGTCTGAATATAATATTTTTATTAATTTTAAATAATTTAATAATATATTGTTTTGATAAATTATCACTAATATCAATTTTGACACTATTCATTTAATTTGACAAAAAATACATCAAGAAAAAGGGTAATTAAAATATAATAGTTTAAAAACTCACTAATATTTCATGTAGATATATTAATTTTTTTTCAAAAATTAACTCATTCAAATTATATCAAAATTAATAATTTTAAAATTATTTATTTTATTTCTCTGTTAATTAAATAAATATTATATTAGCACTACACAATCATTTAATGTAATTATATAATTTATATTTTTTAAAAAGTATATAATTAATTTTTTTAAATTAATTTAAAAATTGATATTTATCATCATTCATATCTTGATTTTGTCCTTATGTGTAAACATATAATATATTTAAAACAAAGAGAGTGACATTCTGTAACTATCTTTGATTTAAATTACATATAAGTCATTTTTATGAAAAATTATCCATTAAAAAACTCAAATAGAGTCTAAGATAATAATATTAGAATAATATTAATCCAATAATAATTGGGATGAATAACTATGACCTTATTAGTTAGTTTTTACCTAATTTCACCCAGTTTTCCATTTATCTTGGTGACAATTTTTACCATGGTTACTATTCATTTGATAAAAAAAGAGGCCCAATTACCAAATTTAAACCCCATGATCCTAAATATATAATTAATTTTTTCAAATTTAATATTTATAGGTGGTAGAAATTATTTGTAAAATAAGTACGCAAAACATGACAAAAAATATTTTTTAGAAAATGTTGTTTATAAGAATAAAACGTGATTTATTATTATCCCATTTATAATAAAAGAACATATAATTGTTAAAACATTTTATTGAATATATTAGATATAAATTAAATTAGAATCTTTTATCAATAGTGACTAATTAAATTTATTTTGGAAGATGTTCACTATTTTTGAAACCCTATATGATTAAGGTAAGTATAATATTTTAGAATTTTATTTGAGGAAATAATGTTTGAATTTTCTTTTGGAGGCACATATGATTTTATGGTGGATTTATAGTTATCAAGGTTATTTATATAAATGGATATCATATCTTGGAGATTATATGTTTATTGCATATAAATTTTGGGAGATAAATACTAAATATATCTTGGAAAACTATGATCAAATCATTCTGATTTATGGGTTTCAATATCAGTTTGGAATATTCTATGGAAATTTAATGATATTTATTTATTGAATGATCTAAGTTGAACTTTGGGTAACACTGTTGATTTTTTGGAGATTAAAGTAGTTTTTCTTGGTATGATGGTTACTCATTTTGGGGAATTATCTTATCTTATCATAACTATTTTGGTTTTGGTTAATGCCTAAAGCTAGTAAGAATAAATTTTTATTCTTTTTGGATTTTTAGATCTATTATAAGTTGATTTTAGTTCTTCATACTTAAGAAATTCATCTTAAATACTCATCTTTAGGTGAAAAAATATGAGATTGTGATGGAAATTGATTACACAATGAAACTCTACTTATCAAGTCAGTATATTTTCTCATGTTCTTATACTAGGAAGAAATGTAATTATTAAACTCTATTAAAATGATCTTAAGATAATTTTTTTCCAATAACCTTCAATTTCGATATATTTATGGTCTTTTCCACATCTATGGTTTACGATATTGCGATTGTTAACTTTCTCAGGATAATGTTTTCTATACCTCTCTATCTACAATTCGGTGTTAGTTTTATCTTTAATATCTATGTTTCCACTTCCCAATTTTTTTTCTTACATATAAATCAATTTTGTGTTATTCTAGATGACCTCCATACTTCTGTTTCTCTTTTTTTTAATTGGGAGTTTTATTGAACCTTTTTACAATGTGGGATTTCAACAATGTTAATTAGAAAGGTAAAACCCCTGGTCATAAAGGCTGAGTTAATATTACGAAGATGTAGTTTATTAAGTGGTGCGTAGGGGGGATAATTTAATATCCTAATAATTTAAAAGGAAATAATATGTTCTACATCGTACAATATACGTAACATAGAGCTTAAATCAACAAAAAAAATATTATTATGTGACTGTTATATCATTGTTATTAAAATGTAAGGTATGAATATGAAACACTGATATGTGAAATATATAATGGTTCTACTCATTTATAATTTATTAATTAATTCTTTATAAATAAGCACTCTATTTTTAGTAAAATCATTTAATTTTTCATAAATATATTTTCTTTAAAATTGATTTTTATTGATTTTTGTGAGAAAATAATATAATTAATTTATAATTTTTTTAATAAAATGAATTTAAGTTTTGAAATAATCATGTCAAAATTATCTTAAAATTAATTTTTTAGAATTTTATGGAAATATTTATTTTTCAATGAATAATGAAAAAATATTGTTTTTTATTGAAAACTGTATTTTTATTTTAAATTATTTAAAAATTAAAATTATATTTTGTATTTGTATTCAAATTTAATTATTTAACTTTGATTTTAAAAAAATTCAGTTATAATTTTTTAAATGGATTTTATAATTGAATTTATCATAAAATATTATATAATTAAAAGGGTTATTTTTTTCTTAAAAAATGTTTTTATCAAGATTTTATTGTTTAATTTAGAATTTAATTCTGAAACTTCTTTATTCTGAATTTTAAAAAAAGGATTCTATATTTTTAATCACAATTTCTAAATTTAGAAAATAGGTTCCTTTTATTTTTGGTAATTATGAATAGTAACCTTAATAATTTTTATTACCATGGTAAAGGGTAAATTGAGTAATTAAAGTTAAAAATAATATGATAAGGATTATAAAGTAACCCCAAAACTTGTCTTAATTTTATTTTATGACTAAATATTGTCCATTGGGACCCCATATTCAGTTATATTTAATTTTATGGCTGTTTGGATGATATTATGACCTTCATAGTATTTTGTTTCAAGAATATTCAAACATATCAGACTCTTGTTTTTAATAACTATAATATTTTAATGTGGGGCTATAAAAAGGATATGTTTAAATATAAATTTAATTTTTATATATAAAATATTTATATTCATTATGGTAATTTTGTTTTAATTTTTAAGGAATAAATAATTATCTTAAATTCTTACGCAACACTGATGTAGTAATTATTTAATTAATTGAAAAATATAATGAATGATATTAAAAATATTAAAAGTAATGTAATTTGAGATAAATAATGTGATACACTAATTTTATAGATTACCATTACATGTTAGTGAAATAATTTTTTTTTAATTTTAGATGTTTTTTTGATATTATTAATGTTATTGTAATGAATAGTTCTTAAGATTGACATTATGAGTATTTTATAATACATAATATTTTATCAAATGATATAAAATTAATAAAAATGTTAAAATTAGAAAATTGATTAGGGTATGGTTGATAATATTAACCATGATCCATTTATGGTATTTTTTGTCTATTTATAATTACTATATTGACCCTCATAGAGTAAAGAACATTTTTGTCATGGTAAGAGTTAAAGATGTTAAATAGGGGTTAATACCAAAGGATAAGGAAAAAACTATACTCAAATATTATCTAATTTTTATTGGATATAAGGATTTCGACCCATTATTATGTTTTATTATAAATAATTCACTTTTTAGGAATTTATAATTGAAAATTAATTTATATTAATTTAATATTTTGAGAAATTACAAGAGTGCCTCTCCCCTCTCTTATAAAAGGGTACCTCTTCTTCTAAGGTCTTCAAAATTAAAAAAACCCATTTGGGTTATAAAATAACTATCCAAATATGCTCTAAGAATACATCCCCTTTTTATATATTTCTTATTTTAGACATAATAATAACATTATAAGGCTTAATGTGTTAGTCAAATGAGGTTTTCCAAAGAAGAGGTATAATTTTTATCCACTTGTTTTAGTTTTTATTCTTCTTCCACAACATTTAAATATTTTTCAACAATGAAAAAATAATGACACCAGTATAATCCATTTATTGAGAATTATATATGATATTTATAACATATTTATCATTATAAAAATATAATATATCATTTACCTTATTAGAATTACAAGCAACAAAAAGATGATAATGTCGTTTGTGAGAATATGTGGACTACCACCTCCACAAAATGACATGATTTGTTTTTTTATCACATAACATGGATGATATAAATATAATTATATTTAAATAAGTTATATTATATATATGGTATGATTATAATTCTTTATGGATAAAATAATACTTACCTTATTTCATAATGATCGTTGAGAAATGGAAAAATTACTTATGTATATATATGACTTACTATCTCTATGATTATAACATAGTTTATTTTCATAATCATACTTAATATTTGTATTTAAAAGTATAATTTAGAGATAAAAATGATAAATATTTAATTATTTCTATTCTAAATAATATTAAATGATTAACTCTTAAACTATATTCAACCTATCAATGTTTTTGGGACTTATGAAACAAATATTATAAAAAACGTCAGACATGAACATAAATGATTAAGTAATTGTTATAACATGATAATAACTGAGGTAAAAGGAATAATAAACTTTAAAAGGTTAAAAATATAGTATATAATTAACTTAAGTTTATTATTCAAGATGATTAATAATGTACATGACATGTCATACTCAAGGCAACAAATTTTCATCTCAATTTTACTTCTGTGGGACATATGTCTTACATACCACTTGTTTCTTTTGTGTGGTGAATAATCTATCCATTAATGAATTTTATGATTCTTATTATGAAAATTATGGGATATACATATCCATATTAGGTTATTTATTTCATGGTTCTTATGATTCAAATGATACCAAAGCGGTAAGGGTTTATTTAAAAATTTATTCATCATTCAAGATTGTTTATGTTTAAGTATCTACTAAGGAATATTTCTCCTCCATGTCAGTATTTTTTAAATTTTTTCCAAAAAGTTTTTTTACTATTATCCTATAATTATTTAATTTCATTTTTATAAATGTTTTAATTTTTACAAAATGGTTTGAAAGTAATCTTTTTTTTGTTTTCCCAAATGAGACACTTGGTGACTTTTCTGCAACAAATATAGAAGGAATGTTTTTTTAACTTATACATAATGAGTATATTTTAAAATAATTATTACTCATCAATGAATTTAATATTCATTTATAAGTTTAAATGTTTATTTCCAAAGAAAATTTTAACATTTATAAGTGTGAATATTTTAAAAAAAGTGGGGTGATTTTAAAATAGAAAAGTTATTTTTCTCATGAATTATTCCAAGTGATCCTTCAAAATAATTTTCCATCTAATATGAAATCCGTTGATGTTACCTATACTTTATTTTTTATATATAACCAAGTATACTGTCATTATTTTTTATTTGGATGGTTTATGTTTATTATTAATAGATAAAATGTTTATGAAACCCATTTATTTACATGGGTTCAGATACGATGAATGATTTATCATATCATGACACACATATGTATGATATTAATTAGGTGATGGGTGTGAACTATATCTCTCTCTAAAGTATATATTAAATATTTATACATCATGAGATAAAAAGGACTTGAATGAGGATTGAACCCATTTTAGTCTGTATCATTTTGTTCTATGATAGTCTTGGGAGTGAATCTTGACTACTACGATGGTTTGGGGAGTGAATCCATTCCACTAAAATAGTCTAGGAAAAGAGTCATGACTACTAAGGAAATGATTTTTTTATTTTTATGTGTATGCAAAAATTACTTATCATATGCCAATATTATGCTCATGGCTCATGATTTTTAATTAATTTATGATTCACATCTTATTAATTTCCAAGCTTTACTCCATGACTAAAAATTATGATTAATGATATACATGTTATGGTTTTCAAATGCTAAGATCATGTTATCATATCCTTTTTCTCATGTTATGATTATATGATCATTAATATCTCTATTATTTAACCTTAATGAGAATTTAATCTAACCATTTTCTTATGTTTCTTTTCTCTAGGACATAAAGAAAGGTTTTAATTATGTTATAACTAATCGGGTTATAAGATGTAAAGGTTCTAGTGGGAGACGATGCTAAAATTTATGAACCAGTTGTTTATGAACCCAAGTTATTAAAAGTTTGTAAAAATTCTCTAAAACTATAAACCTAAAAGGTCCTTGGGTATGTAAGTGACCCAATATTTCCTTTTGACATTGTATGTTTTTAATTCTAAAAATTGGGTTATATTTATCAGTATCAAATCCAGAAATGTAAATTTTATGTATTTAGCATTGGATCTTGAAGTGTTGGTTTCAAGTTATTAATATTGGTATGAGATCCTGGTTTTGGTCCAAGGACCTAAGCTAAAGTGGGAATTATTAGATGATTCTCTTAGATCAAATTTCTCTATACAACTTGGTAGCACCAAGATGTATAGGAACTTGAAGGAACATTTTTTGGTGGGATAATATGAAGCAGGAAATTATTGATTATGTGTTAAAATATTGGGGTTGTCTATAAGTGAAGGCTAAGAGACAAAAGAGAATTCATGCAATATATGCCTATTCCTACATGGAAATGGTTTGACATTAGTATGAACTTTTTCACTAGACTACTAAAAAATCCAAGAAATAATTATTTGATTTGGGTTATTGTTGATCAAATTACCAAATAAGCACATTTCCTTGCTATATTAGAAGATATTCCACTATAGTTCCCTAAAAAACTCTATATTAATGATGTTTTAAGACTTAATGGTGCACCACTTTTAATTGTGTCTGATTGTGATTCATAATTTATATCGAAATTAAAGAAAATCCTTCAGAAGTCCCTTGATATCAAGCTTCATTTGAGCACCACTTATCACACTCAAATTGACAGATAGTCAAAAAGGATTATCCAAACTTTATATGACATGTTTAGTTCTTGCTTAATTTTCCTTTCAATGTATGTGAGATAAATATTTACCTTCAGTAGAATTTTCCTATAATAATAGATTCCATTCAAATATTCAAATGGTGCCTTATGAAGAATTATATAGAAAAGGACGTCGCACACCAAAGTTTTTATGATGAAGTTGGTGAAAGGAATCTTTTAGGATAGAACTGGTGGAGGAAATAATGTAAAAGGTAAATACTATTAAAACCAATATCAAAGCAGTTAAAAGTACTCAAAAGATCTATGCCGATAACTGGAGGAAATATTTGGAATTTCAATTGAGAGATCATATATTCTTAAAGGTAACTCCATGGAAGGGTGTTATAAGATTTGGTAAGAATAGAAAACTAAGCCCTAGGTACATTGGAACTTTTTAAATCATAGAAATAATTGGATTTGTGACTCACTATTTGATAATTCCCCTACCCTTTCAAAAGTACACGATTTTTTCCATATATATATTTTGAGTAATACATTTTTTATCCAACACATGTTTTCACATATGAGGAAATATAATTGGAACCTGATTTATCTTACTATGAAGATCCTATCCATATTCTAGACATTAGATAATAAGTTTGGAGGAATCAAATGACTCAGCTGGTAAAGGTACTTTGGAAAAATCATAAGATATAAGTGGTCATATGGGAACCTGGGGAAATTTTGATAAAGAACTAAACAAATATATCTATGAGGTGACATTATAGAAATTTAGAAGATGAAATATTTTTAAGGAGGGATTAATTCAACACCTCAAGATTTTATAACATGTCTCTATTAAAATAGATTTAATCTCTTAAATATCTTGTTTTTCATACAACGATGAGTTTAAACGAACTTCGATCTGTTATTATGAGACCATTATAACATAGATGTTAAATTGGTGGATATAAATTGGAATAATTAAAATTTTAAAAATATATGGTTTATACATTTATCGAATAAATTATTTGGTTATCCATTGATTAGAAATAATTTTTTAAAAACAAATTAAATGAAATGTTTTGTTGAAAAACTATTTTTGTGCGCACAATATATTTATATAATAATAAATTTAATGAGTCAATATTGGGGAATTATTTTAATGAAATTTATTTATATAAAAAATCAATCAAAATATTTTAACATTAATATAATATTTTTATCATTCATGGGATAATAATAAATCCTATTTTATTCTTAAAAACTGTATTTTCTAAAAAATGATTTTATGCATTTTGTGCACTTATTTTAAAATTAATTTATTATACTTGTAGGTATTTAATTTTAAAAAATTAATTACATATTTATAATCATGATGTTTAAAATTTTTAGTTGGGACCCCTTTATTTTTGGTCAGAATGAATTTTAACCATGGAAACATTTATTACTTTGGTAAATGGTAAATTGGGTTAATTTAGGTTAAAACTGAGTGATAAGGCCATAATTATTCATACAAATTGTTATTGGATGAAACATGAATCCACCATTTTCTCATTATGTTCTATTTTTATTTTTTTAATGGAAATTTTTCCATAAATATTACTTATATATTATTGAAATCAAAGATAGTTACAAAATGTCACCCTCTTTGTTTTTAATATTATTTATATGTCCACATAGAGTAAAAAGTAATATATTAAAGAAAATAAATATCTTTTTTTATATTAATGAAATTATTTTAATTATAAAAATTTATTTATAATTTTTATAATTTATATAATGACCTTAAATTCTTGTGCATCGCTAATGTAGAACTTATTTAATTGGCACAAAAATTAAATAATTGACTTTAAAGATATTAATTTTGTTATAATTTGAATTGTTTAATGTGTGAAACGAATTATATATATCTATATGACATATTATAGATGTCTAAAAGAATTATATTTTTATTATCTCTTTTTATTGATGTATTTTATGTCAAATTAAATGAATATTTTCAAAATTGTCATTAATGACAATTTATCAAAATAATATATTATTAAATTATTTTAAATTCATAAATATATTATGACAGGACATGTGAATTTAATATATTTGAACACATAATACATGGTCCATTTTTGAGTAACTTTCCCATTTATAGTAATGTAATTAACCCTTTATAATTAAAATAGTGGTTACCATGGTTAAGGTCAAATATATTTTACTAAGGTGTTAATCAAAATGATAAGGTTTAAAAAGGAACCAAAACTTATATAAATTATATTGGTTTATGGTATTAATATAATATAATGACTTATGTTTTAATATCTTTCCATTTAGAGTAATTTTTCATGAGAACGATTTTATTATAATTTACTATTTTGAGAAATTCTAAAAAATGCCCCTCGCCTCAATTATAAAAGAAATCCACCTCCCTAAATTCTTAACAACACAATGAGAAAAAAAATAACTATAAATATATCTTATAAAATTACTATATAAGTTTTTGAGGTTCTTATATATCTAAAATACTTACCTTAAGTCCTTTAGTAAAGGATATAATGTAGGTCTCTTGAAGAAGAGGTAATTGTCTTACCCGACCTATTTCAATGTATTTCTTATTCTACCTTATTTAAATAACATAAAGTTATAATAAAATATTAAATTATGTATACTAAATATAATTAAATTTTATTATGATTATGAAAAAACCATTACCCAACCGCTTTCCCATCAAATGAGAAGTGAAAGTATCACTTGTGCGTACGTACGACTTACCATCTCCATGTGGTGATACAATTCATTTTTCATTACCAACTTTTATTGATGAGATTTATGATGATTTTAATGTTTATATATGATATTTATATCAATATTAACATTTATAAGATGATTTAACCTTTATCAAAGAATAAATACCAAAACTACCGAACCAAAACATTCATGAAAATGAACTAGTGATTACATGAAATAGTGATATTTAATAAAGAATTGTTAAAAAATGAGTGATAAAAGATTATAAGTATGTGATAAATGGTATTATATATATAAGTAATATTATCTAATTCAAGTATAATAAATCTATTTTTATTATTCAAGAGGTTCAAACACTTACTTCGGAAGTTGAACCCATGGTAAGGGTTTATTTCATAATCTCATCGTTATTCAGGATAGTTTATATTTATGTTTACACAGAGAAATATTTCTCTTCCAATACCATTTTTTCTATAAAAAATCAAAAATGTTTTTACTATTATTCTATAATTTTATAAATTCATTTTCCCATGTTTTACTTTATTCAAAATGGTTTGAAACGAATCTTTTTTCCATTTTTTTAACCTGGTACTTTTCAAACTTTGTTAAAAAATACGAAAGGAATGTTTTTTAAATTATTTAGCATGAATGAATTTTCCCAATTTCATGAATAATATATTATTTTATGCTCCCTTTACATGTTTAAAAGTGTATTTTTAAATAAAATTTCTTCTTTTATATATGTGTATTTTTTTAAACAATAAGTGATTTCAATGTCAAAAAGGTATTTTCATAAAAAAACTCCAAAGCTATTTTTAATGTATTTTTATATATGTCAACATCCTTTGTTAAATTTTGTAATTTAATGATATTATTATATTATGGTATCATCTAACACATTTTATTGAATGTATTATGGTTAGTTTGATTGGATATGTGATATTTTAATACCATTCTCCGTATTACTTTGGACGAGTTATGATTATATTTATTGATTGGGGGTAATTATTAACATTTAATTTGTTAGTTTCATTATGAATTTTAAAGTTGATTATGATTCAACCATTTAATATGAGAAATGTATTGGACTTAATAACTGACTGTATGGGCCCACTATATCCCCTCAATGCAACGATATGTCGCATGAGACAAACTATCTTGGATATTGGCTAATGCCTTATCCATTTATATAATACGTCTTAACATGAGGCCTTAGTGGTATGTTTATGACATCCTAAATTATGAATTTACCTCATTATGATACTAGTTATTTATTTTCATTTGATTATTTTTTTAGTTATTATATCCATAGATAGTTTTTAACTAATGTGATTATTTATATGTAATTACTATAAACCTATTTATTTCATACCGTATTATTCATGCCTTATTTTGTTTTTTCTATATTTATAACCTTACTGAGCATCTTATATCACCATTATACACTGAATGTTAATTATTTATGGTGTATATACTACCCATGAATTTATTTTATTATTATTCTCATGAAAATCTGGGGAAATACGTATCCATATAAATTTACTTCTTTCATGGGGATTATGATTGAAATGAATCCAAAGCAGTAAGGGATTATTTCATAGTCTCATAATTATTCAAGATTTTTTATATTTAAGTCTTCATTTGAGAGTATTTCTCTTATATGTCCATGTTTTCAAAAAATGTTTTCAAAAATGTTTTTACTATTCTCTAATGATTGTTTAAATTAATTTTACCCTTATTTAACTTTTTATAATTTTTTTAAAATAAATATTTATGTCATTTTCTGAGTAAGAAACTTTTTAAATTTTATTAAAAAAGTGTGAAATGAATGGTTTTTGAAATTATATGGCATACATGTAATTTATCAACGTCATGATGCCTCAATGATTTGACACTTCCTTTACAAGTTTATTATCAAATAAAATGTTTTCATTTATAAGTGTAAATATTTTTATAAGTAGAAGCGATTTTAAAATGGAAAAGCTGTTTTACTTAATAATTATTCACTGTGATATTTCAAAACCATTTCCCATCATAGATAACATCCATTGATTCCAGTTAAAATTTATGAGGGATATCATCCAATGATACCATCCTTATTCATTCTATATATGGTTTATGTTTATGATGAAATAGTGTTTATGATACTCATTAACTTTATATGGGTTATACTTTGATTAAATGGATAAATTTTTACGAAACCCATTTATTTTTAATGGTTCTCATATAATGAATGATTTATTATGTAATGGAATAAATATGTATGATTTTAATTACGTGATGGGTGAGACCTATATCTTTCTCCGATGTATTGGTTAAAGATTTATATCTCTTAAGATAAACATGAATAAAATGGGGAGTGTACCTAGATTAGTAAGGGGTATTGTCCACTGTGATAGTCTTGGTAGTGAACCTTGACTACAATGATGGTTTGGGGAGTGAAGCCATTCCACTGTGATAGTCTAGGAGAAGATCCTTGACTACCAAGGACATGATTTTCTATGATTATGTGTATTCCAAAATTCCATGTATTATAACAATTTTAGGCTCATGGCTCATTTCTTTAATTCATTTAGGATTCATGTCTTATGAATAACCAAATACAATGACTAACAATTATGATCTATGAAATGAATGGAATAGTTTTCAAAAGTTATGATCATGTTATCATATTATTTTTTCATGTTATTTTTATATGATCATTAATATCTCCCTTATTTACCCTTATTGTGAATTTGAGATCACCTTTTTCTTATGTTTCTTTTTTCTAGGCCAGGAAGAATGGTTTTAAGTATGCTATACCTAATAGGGTTTCTGGATGTAAATATTTTAGTGGGAGATGATAGTGACCTTTATAAATCAATTATTTATGAATCCAAGTTGTTAATAGTTTCTCCTGATTCTATAAAACTATAGACCTAAAAAGGACCTTGGGTATGTAAGTGATTCAATATTTATTTTTGATATTGTTTGTTTTTTTATGGAAAAAATCGGGTCACATTTATCAGTATGAAATCTAGAAATGTAAAGTTTATGTTTTTATCACCAGATTCAGAAGTAGGGGTTACAGGTTGTTACAATTGGTATTAGAGTAGGATTTATATAACTTTAAAGACTAAGATATTTTAGGTGAAAATTTATTAATAGTCATGGATACCATCATGGGTATATAAGTTTGTGGCTGACCATAAGTTTAGAGTCTTAGATACCCCTTTTGAGGTTTTAAGTGATGGAATTTTAAGGAGGATAATGGTATTTTGAGAAAGGTATATGTAACACTTAGGTTAAACATGAAGTATTATTTGAGGAATATGTGTTTAATTTTTTTGGACATAATTTTTAATGTTATTTATAAATATTAGGGCTTACATGATCAATGATTTTGAGGTAAGTATGGGTTATTACATTTATGGGATGAAAAATTAAAGGCATGAGACAAACTTTGAGGTTAAAAATTTTATTTAATTTTAAATATATTAAGGTTATTTTAAGGATTTTTATCATATTTTTTTTGTAATTTTATATAAATTCTATTAATAAAATTTTAGAAAAAAATACAATCCTTAAGTTAGGGAACAATCTGTCAATCTAGCAAGGCTACAAGGCTTAAACCCACAACCAAATGGTGACAAGGATGCATCACCTACCATTAGACTATGTGATGTAGTTTTACATACGGATTTTTTTTATTTATTTAAACTATCTAAAAGGTAAAAGTTAATTTCATTTGGGTAACATATGTTTTATCATATAGATAACCATGGGATTAGAAATTTAATTGTTGTTAATGGTATTTTGGAATACATTCACTATTTTGGTTACCCTATATGATTATGTTAAATAGAATATTATGGAATTTTATTTGAGTAAATAAAGGTTGAATTATATTTTGGTGGAACATATGATTTTATTATAGATTTTTGGTGATATATGTTATTTTGGGAAATGGTTAGCGTATCTTAGAGATTATATGTTTAATGCATGTACATTTTTGGAGATAAATACTAAATTTATATTAGAAGAATATGTGATCAAATCCTTCAGATTTTTGGGTTTCAATATTAGGATGGAATATTTTGAGGAATTATAAGGATAATGATTTATTGATTGATCTAAGTTAAACATTGGGTATTACTATTGAATTTTGGAGATTAAAGTAGTTTTCCATATATAAAGGTTTAGTATTTTTGGGAATAATATTTTCCTAGGACAAAAAATTTGGTCTTTTTAATTCATAAATATAAGAGGAATATTTTATTTCTTTTGTGTATTATGATATCCATTAGAAGTTGATTTTAGTGCTTCATGCATGAAAAAATGAATCTAAAATACTCATAGTATGGAGAAGAAGATCATATTTTGGTGGAAATTCTTTAAAGGATGAAACTATACCTATCAAGTAAGTATATTTCTTCACGTTCTTATTCTAGGTAGTAAAGTAATCCCTTAACTATATGGAAACTATCGTGAGATAAAAACATTATCCGTTTACTTTTCTTACTATGAATTCAATAGCCTTTTAACCCATCACAGTTTTATGGTTTTATGATAGTTAAATTTCTCATGACCAAGTTTTATATCACTCTCTATATGTACAGAGGAGTTTGGGTTTTCATCCATATCCATATTCTCAATTCCCATTAATTTTATCAAATTCAAAAACCTAATATGGGTTATCTTTGATGATATTCATACTTTTATTTCACTCTTTTTGTGAGAAAGATTTTTTAATCCATTTTACATTGTGGTATTTTAGAAAAGGTATTTTTAAAATTCAAACCCTAGTTACTAATTCCATGTTTAAACTATGTGAATTCAATATATTAAATGGGGGAATTAAATATCCTGAGATATCGTACATGATACGCACCATCGTGTTTAAATGAACAACAAAATATTATTATGTGACTGATATATCCTGGCCATTAAATTGATGTGTGTGAATATGAATAATTGATTTATGAAGTATATAATTTTTATACTCATTGTTAATATATTAATAAATTCATTGAAAATCAGCAATCTATTTTTAGTAATGTCAAAAAACACATTTTATTTAAAAATTAATTTAATGGACTTTTGTGAGAAAATAATATAATTAATTTATATAAATTTTAGATTTTTTTTGATAAAATGAACTTCATTATATAAATCAGTATGTAAAAATTATCTTAGTACAAATTTTTTCTAATTTTTTAAAAAGATTTATTTTTCAATGAATAACAGAAAAAACTGATTTTTATTAAAAGTTGTATTTTATTTTACAATATTTACAAAGTAAAATTATGGTTTATATTAGTTTTAATATTTTATTATTTATTTTCAATTTAAATTATGATTTTTGAAATGTATTTTATACTTGATTTTATCATAAACACATTTTATGACCGTTTGGGGCCACTTGGATGCGACTCTGACCTTCAAAATATTTTATTTAAAGAAAAGTAAAACATGTCAAACTATTATTTTTAATAACCAAAATATTTTTATCAATGGGTTATATAGAGTATATTCTTGAATATAAAATTATTTTTAAAGATAAAGTATTTATCTTCATCATGGAATTTTATTTTTAATTTTTATTAAAGAAATAGTTACCTTAATTGCTTTCATAATGTTGATGTAGTAACTATTTAATTAATGGGAAATCAAATACATAATAATATAAATATTAAAATAAATAAAAAATTAGATAAATAATGTTATCATTGAATTGTATAGATGACCATTTCATTTGAGTGAAAAAATAAAATATTTGGGTCAAATTTTAGATTTTTTCTTCGTATTATTAAATTTAAATTAATGGATAGTTCTTAAAATTGAAATTGTAGTTATTTGATAGTAAATAATTTCTTATTAAATGATATAAAATTACTAAAAATATTAAATTCAACTAAGTGATTCAGATATGTTTGATAATATCAACCATGTTCCATTTATGGTATTTTTTTCCTTTATAGTATCTATATTGACCCTAAAAGTGTAAAAATCCTTATTGTCACAATTAAAGAGGTTAAATAGGGGTTAATACCAAATGATAAGGATATAAATATTGTCAAAACTTGTCAAATTTTTATTGGATGGGGGTATTTAGATCCATATTTTATTATATTCAAAATAATTAACTTTAGAGCCATTTTGAATCGAAAATTAATTTATATTAATTTAAAATTTTGAGAAATTCCAAGAGTGGTTTTGGTATAATACCAACCTTATAAGGATTAAGGTGTTAATCAAAGGAGGATTTCCAAATTAGAGGTATAATTTTTACCTGCATTCTTTATTTTTGTTTCTTCTTCCACCTCTATAAAATCTTCTTCAACCATGCTAAAATAATAAAAACAATATAATCTATGTATTGAGACATTACTATATTAAAAAATTAACCTAAATCCAAATATAGTATCCATCAAATGGGTGAATAATTTTTATTTTTGGGAATCATAAACATACTGTTGAGGACTCTTTCCAAAACATCTTACATAAATGGATAAGGCCTTATCCAATACCAAGGATAGTTTCTCTCATGAGAATTATTGAGGCATATAAGGATGATAGAAGGCCCCTCCTATCACTTAATATGTATAATTAATTCCTTATATTAATGTATTGAAACATAATCAATAGAAACATTCATATTGAAACTAATGTACGAATTTTTTTTAATTACTCCATCCAATAAACATAATTATAACACATCCAAAGTAATATGTCAAATGGTATCAAAATAGAACACTTACAACAAAAATAATCATAAAACATAAAATAAAATATGGTAGATGGTATAATAATATAATAACCTTAATAAATCATAAAATTTAACAAACAATGTTGACATAGATTAAAATAATTTAAAATGATTGTTGGAAAACTTTTCATGAATATACCCTTTTCACTTTGAAATCACTTATTTTTTATGACTATATACATATAAAAGAAAACATTTTATTATAAAATAACATTGTAAATTTTTAAAGGAATCTTTAAATAATATATGATTCATAATGAAGGAAAAATCCATCCATTCCATATAAGTTAAAAAATAGAACTTTCATATTTTTTTGGAACGGTGGAAGAGTACCTTGTTCAGAAAACATCATGAATATTCCCTTCAAACCATTTTGTAAAAATTCAAACATGGGTTAACATGAATTTAAAAAATAATAGGATAATTGTAAAAAAATTGAAAATATTTTTAGAGAACATAGAAATGTAATAGAAATATTCTCCAATTGAGACTTAAATACAAACAATCCCGAATAATATTGAGATTGTGAAATAAACCATTACATTGGGTTTGAATTCATTCATACTTGATCAAAACTACTGTATAAAAAATATATATTAATTATAAATATATTGTAGAACCATAATTATATATATCATACCATTTATGACATACTTATAATCTTTTATCACTAGTTTCTTAACAATTCTTTGTTGAAAAACACTATTTTGGGTAATAAATTCTTTATTATTCATATATTTTTTAGTTTGATAGATTAATTATTTATACTTTGATAAAGATTAATTTATCAAAAATAATTAATAATGATATTAATATCATACATAAACATTAAAACCATCATCATTCCCATCCCTAAAAGCTGGTAATGAAAAATGAATTTTATCACCACATGGAGATGGTAAGTTGTATGTACGTGTTAGTGGTAATTTCACTTATAATTTGATAAGAAAGTGGGTGGGTAATTGTGGTTTAATAACTATAATAACATTTATTTACACTTACACTACTGGAAAATGGGTCTATACCCACGGTTTTACAAAAAACCGTGGGTATAGAGTACCCCTATAGCCACAGTTTTTCAAAATCGTGGGTATTGGGTTAATATTGGGACCTATACACATGGGTTTTCCTGAAACCATGGGTATAGGTTTATTTTGAACACCTATTCCCACGGTTTTTTAAAACCCTGGGTATATGTGTTTTTTTAAACCCTATACCCATGATTTAGCCAAACCGTGGGTATATGGTTTTCCCCGAAAACCTATGCCTACGGTTTTTTAAAACCATGGGTGTTGGGGTTTTTTTGAAGGCCTATACCCACGGTTTTGGAGAACCGTGGGTATAGATTTCCCACATAATGGTGGGAAAAACAATTATGTGGGACGATAAAAAAATTTGGCGGGAACATGCTTTTTATTAATATTATTAAGAAAATACAAAGATAAGCACTTAAAATATCTATAGATTAGTTGGTCCGGGTGTTAATCTACTCAGCATGATCAAGGGTTTGAATTCCGTATATTTTTTTTCAATTAATTTATTTTCATAAATATATGTAAAAAGACATACACATGTAGCATTAAAACATCTGCTGGTTAGTTGGTAAAGTGTGGCTTCGAAGACCAAGAGGTCGGGTGTTCGATTCTTGCCGGTTTATTTTTCATATAAACAGACATATTAATATATTAAAAGAAATAAATATATAATTACCAGTAATGGCATTGTCTTGGTTAGTCCAGGAACTCGGTGTTAAACGGAGTGTGTAGGGTTCAAAACTTCCTAGTAGTGATTTTTTAATATGAATTGAATAAATTTCCCATGGTTTTCAAACCATGGTGTAAGTGCCTGCCACGCTGTGCAGTAGGGTGTTGGTGTGTGACATACCTATACCCACGATTCTACCAAACTGTGGGTATTGGTCAAGACCCCTATACCGACGCCATTCCAGCCCACGGTTCCCAAAATCGTGGGTATAGGATATACCCACGGTTTTGGGGGCTATACCCAAAGTTTAAAATCGTGGGTATAGGTCATTTTTTCAGTAGTGTTAGGATGCTTAATTTATTATTTTATGACAAAATTAAGAGATTTATAAGCGGTAGAATAAGGAATAAATTGAAAGAGGTCGGTCAAGAAAACCCCCTCTTCTATGAAAGACTTTCTTTAGATCCTTGTGGGATGTAAGGTAAGCATTTTAGGGATACCTGAATATTCATAAGTTAGATAAGGATTTGTATAAAAGAAATGGGCGGGGATTGGTCAAGCTATATGGATTAATTGGGTGTGAATAAGTGATTTAGGATGTTCCCTTATCTAATTGAGGTGAGGGGAACTTTTGAATTTCTAAAAAGATTAAATTATAATAAATTAATTCTCATGAAAAATGCCTCCAAATGGTTATATATTCAAATATAATATTGGATAAGGTTGTAATACCATAAAAATAGAATTTAGATAAGTTTTTATTTCATTTTAAACTTTATAATATTGATTAACCCCTTGGTTAATTATTTCTGACCTTAACTGCAGTAACCACTATATTAATAATAAAGGGTTAATAAAATTGTTATAAATTAGAAAATTACTCATAAATGGACCATGTATGATGTGTTAGATTACATTACATTCACATGGCCTAAGATAAGTTTTTTTTATTAATTTTTATTAATTTTATATTATATTATGTTTATATATTATCAATAATATAAATTTTGACACTATTCATTTAATTTGAATTCCAATACATCAAGAAAACTAGGGAATTATAAAATATTTCTTAAAAAAACTATAATTATCATATAGATCAATATAATTCTTTTTATCCATTATCTCATTCAAATTATATCAAAATGAATATTTTTAAAATCACTTATTTTATTTTTCTATTAAATAAATAATTATTGTATTAGCATATCTCAAGCATTTTTAGTAATTATATAATTTGTAAAAATTTAAAATAAATTTATATTAGGAAAATAATTTTATTAAGATCAAAAAAGATATTTATTTTTGTTCATATATTTATTTTATCCCTATGTGGACACATAAAAGATATTAAAAACAAAAGAGTGACATTTTGAAAAAATATTTGATTTAAATAATATATAAGTAATTTTCATGGAAAAGTGTCCATTAAAAAATAAAATTAGATCCTAAGGTGATAAGGGTCAAATTATCTTCATCCAATAAGAATTTGGATGAATAATTATGGCATTATTACTTAGTTTTATCCTAAATTAATCCAATTTACTCTTTTCTATGGTGATAAGTTTTACCTTGGTTACTATTCATTTTGACCAAAAATAATAGAGGACCAATTATAAAATTTAAACTTCTTGATTATAAATATTTAATTAATTTTATGAAATTCAATAACTAAAATTTTCAAAAATTAATTTTAAAATGAGTACTCAAAATGTGACAAAAACCGCTTTTTTGAAAATACAGTTTTTAAGAATAAAACCGAGTTCCTTCTTATCTGATGAATAATAAAAATATTATATGAATGTTAAAACATTTTTTTTGAATATATAATATATAAATTTCATTAAAATTATTCCCCAATAGTGAATAATTAAATTTATTATGACATAAATATATTGCATGCACAAAAATAGTTTTTTTTAGAAAAATCTTCTTTTAATTTTTTTAATTTATATTTCTAATAAATTGATAACCAATGAATTTATTCTATAAATTTTAAAACCATATATTTTAAAAAATTCAGTTAGTCCTATTTATATGCACCAATTTAAGGACTATGTCATAAAGGTCTCATAATAAAAGATCATTGTTCATTTAAAAATTGTGTTGCATGCAACAGAAGCTATCGAAGAGATTAAATTTAATTAAAAGAGACATACCATAAAATCATGGGGCGTCACATTATTCCCACATTAAAAAAGAATTAACCTAAAAATTTCTAGAATTTTTTTGATCATAATGTATAAGAAGATGGATAAATATAAGAGGGGGTGAATTATAAGTTTAAAATTTTTTTTTAACTTAAAGGAAACTTTGTTTTATAAGGATAAACAACTCATATTCAGAAAACCTATTAAGTATTTTAATGGTGATCAGACTTAGCCCTTGGTTTCAATAATAAATATATCATAATCAAGTATATTATGATATTAATTCCATATGTCATAATGATAAATTTATTATATCATAAACACATATATAATCATAATTAATAAGAAGTGGTAATTTAATCAGAGTTTAATCGTATTCATAGTAGAAAACAAATACAAAGAGAATCATAATCACAATATTTAGAATATATGAGATTAATATAGAAAAAAATTATAATCACAATGGTTACAATATATCATAGTAATAAAAAATTAGTTATTCTTAGTTAAAGTGTATAGAATTGTAATCAGTGTGATATCATATTCACAGAATAATATATGGTAAAACAATTGTATCATAATCAAATTTATTAAGATAAAAAAAATAGAAATAGAAATATTAATATAAAAGTATCCCTTTCTATTATATGCAACGAAAATAAAAGACTTATAATAAAATAAGTAATACAGATGAATACACTTATTTTATCCCAAAGAGTAGGGTATACAATAGCCTATGATAAAGGTCCCTTGTTTTATACTTAAAATGAAGTCTATCTTTACCTTACTATAGAAATCCCCTGATACAATGATGAGTCTTTCTCACTATCCTCATGAGCTCTCAATATGATGATTGGTTTTTTTTGTATCTATATCGTCATGATCCTTCAATATGATTATTGGATTATATCACGCTATCCCTATGTGCCCTCGATCAATACAATGATCGATATCTCTGTATTCTTAGCCTCATAATCCTTCAATCTTATTCAAAAAACTAGAACACACAAAGCAATTACAAAATAATTTCTTAAGGAGACAACCTGACAAGGTTTCTTTAAGAGGGACTCACTATAAATCAATACAAATGACTAAGAACAAGTTGTTATTTCTTTGTAAAATTTAGAAATTTTGAGAGTGAAAATATAATCATCCCTTCACTTAGTGAATCTTCATGTCCCTTTTCAAACTCTTTGAATGACAAATAATTTATAAGATATCATCGAACAGTCATCTTGATCCTCCAACGATCAAATTTTCTCTAAGTTTTTCACAAGGACTTAGACACTAGACACTGCAATGGTCATATCATAATAGAATGTACAACATCATTTTTTACACCATTAATGTGTAAAAGGAATTCCATGATGATAAAATAAAGTTTTCTATATTAAAAATTTAAACTTAGATAAATTCAATGGATTTATTTATAGAATTTCATTAAGATTTTATTTATGAGTATAATTTTGATGCTATCAGTTTCGATCTCACGTCTGATTATAAAAACTTTTTTCAGTACAAAGTTGATAGAGGAATTCTTTAAATCTGATTTGATAAATGTTCTCATTATCATATCTATGATCATTATAATAATTTTAATGAATAAAGTAGGTTTAGATTCATGAATACTTTAAAAAAATTCTATTTATGGTAAAACATATATTTTTCTACAAAAAAATTCTAAAATACTTTATACATGAAAGAGTGAGTAATTAAGTATTTACGATAGATCTTGTGTTTTAAAAAACAAAAGGAATTGAAAATTCAAAAAGAAACTTTAGACTCAATAATATCCTCCTTTTTGGAAAGCACAAACCACATGACTTAAAAAAGAAATAAATTTGAAAATTTTAAATTCATTATATTTTACGTACATCGTATTTAGAATTAAACATTAATTCTTATCTTTCCCTTAGTTTATAACTCTTCTAAATGAAATTATGAATATGACTAACTACCACTTAGGATAAGAACTCCCCCTAAGTGTTGTATTCTTTTATTTAAAGATATGTCTCTCCCTTACTTAAAACATCTCCCCCATTCTTTAAAATTCTCCCCTATGATAATTTCAAAATAAATTTGAAAAAGTCTTTAAGTACCTAAAAAGTGTTAGATAAATATATTTACAAAACAAAATAATGAATTACTTGATCATATGAAATGAATGAAATAACATTGAACCAATTGTTGATTAAATTATTTTCAAAAAATTTGTGAATAGATGAAAAATTATTTAATTGAAAGTTGTATTTATAAAAGAGATAGAACAAGAGTAAAAAATAATAATCTTTCATATTTATCATGGTTCTTATGATAATCTTCATTTTTTGAGCTCTTTATTTTTTTCAAGAAGACTAGCAATTAGTTCATCTTGAGATTTGTTCTTCTCTTCCTGAATCCAATTTTTCTATTCCAAAACATCATTTTAATTCTTTAGATTGATGATTTCATCTTTTCAACTTTGATTCTAGAAATCTATAAGACAATGTATTTAATTTTTCTATTGAGATCTTTGATATTTGAAACCAGATATCTTCCTCAGAATTCATCCTCTATGCCATAATTTTTTATAAACCTTTCATGTAATCTTTGTATTCTTTAAAATAATTCTTTACATCATCAAAAGTCTCATAAAAAACATTGAGATCAACAATTATTTGATGAGATCACTTTTTTACTTCTATAAAAGATTATATATGAGCTTGATAATTTTATTGATGAGTTTTCAAAATCAGCTTCAAGTCTAATAAACTTTTCTGCTAGATGATTTTTTGAGGCTGGTCTTTGATTGAGGGTATCTTGAATCATTTGGCACCAGGACTCAAGAATAGAAAAATAATTAACAGTTCCTTAAATTCTTTTCAACTTCTAAGCCATACAGTCAACTCCTTGGAAAGAATTTTTCCTGACTGAATTGGATTGGGAATTTTGTGAAAGAAGAGATGTTTTTGTAAAAATGGTTATGACTTTACTTTGTTTTCATTTTCCTTTATAATCTCTATTTGAAAATGACTTTTAAACTCTTTCTACTTCTTGATTTCCACCATAAATTTGAATTGAATCATCATCACTTATTTCATCGGACTGGTTTTTATCATCTTCGGTTTTGGAATTATGCTCTTTTACTTCCTCATTTGATGAAGATTCTACTTCTTGAAATGAAGTGGACTTTTTTTATCAATAATTTTGGATTTGGTTTCCAAAAAAAGGTAAATCTATTGGAGAATCTTGAGAAGTCCTTAAGGAAAACTTATCAAACTAAAAATCTTTTTATTTTTTTCTCATGATCACATTTATCCTATTCATCTTTATCTTCTTTATGTTATCCTTTATCTTATTTATCTTCTCATTTGTTTTAAAAATTAGGTACATATTCTTAAATTTCGTCATTTTTGGTTCCATCTTCATATTCTTATACTTCTTGTGCTTCTACAGCTCCTTCGTCTATTTCTTTTCAAACTTCCTTATGAATTTGATCATTTATTCTTAAATTAGTTTTACCAGGGAGTATAGGTTCTCATGATTTTTCTTGAGATACAGGTGATACCGATTAATCAAAAACCATTGTATTTCCTTTGTCTATGATAGAAGGAACTTGGGCATTTATAACATCTATTTCTTGAAAAGACAAAATATCATTAAGAATATGTATTTTGGTTTGAGTATATGGTAAAAAAATGTTTACTGATGGTATTTAAACTCTTTTTAACAATTTATCACTTAATTTTGATTCCAATAACTTTTTCTTTTGTTTATTTTCCTTTACTTATTTACTTGAGATTTAGGACCATGTATTATTATTAAAAAAATTTCATCTGGGTTGAGTCCGAACTAATGATCTCTTTATTTAGTTTGAGCTATATTATTTTTCTATTCTACTGCTACTTCATTAGATACCTTCTTTTGTTTCTTTACTTTCTGAGGTTCCAAAGATTATTCTTTTCTATTTTCACCTTGATTTCCCTGGTCATATTTCTCTTTATTCATTTTATCATTATTATTATTGAATTTCTTCTTCTACTTCTTTTCTATAGTTTTCCTTATATTCTTGGAGGATTCTACTTCAAGACCAGCACTACCTAACTTAGCAACAAATTATTTTGTTTCCTCATAAAAAGAAAATTTCATCATTTTGACTGTGTCATTACTTACAAAAAGTATTTTTTATTTTCTTTGGATTTTACTTTTATGAAACTCTTAAGGAATTCATGCACTTGAGTAATAGTTTTATCAACACAATTGGAAACATAATAATTTTATATTTTATGGAGTGGGTCTTCAACTTAATAATGGTGAGAAATAATTTTGACATTAACTCAATATTTATCATGTTTATAAGATAATACAAGATAGAAAATCTATCACCTTAAGAGTATCTCATTCCCCTTTTCCCAGGATTAAGAAACCTTGCATCCACAAAACTATAATATTATTGTTGGTTGTAAGATGATTTAATTTTCTATACTTTTTTAAAAACAAAAAATAGAATACATTTATTTTTCTTTATCAAAAGATCTAAGACTATCAATAAGTTTATGAGAAGGATAATGAGCATCTCCTTCTGATGGAATTTCATGATGAAGGGTTGATTTTATATAAGGCATATGATAACCTTTTCCATAGATCATAAAAGAGATTTATTGTCTTACATATTCTTCTAGAAACTAAACTAATTTATAAATCTCTATGACAATTTCAAGAATAAATAGATCCTAATCCTTATGAAATTTAGTTATAAAATATATTCCCATCATTGAAAATGTATGCTCTTATTTGAAATATAATTATACTTGTCATAAAAATATCTTTCTATTAACCTCTCTCTGAAGAAAAACCATTCTACAAATTATTTTTGAGTGGGAATCATATCCTAGGAAGAATATTGAGATTCTCATATTTGAACTTACAGATTTAGATGGATAGATTCTAACTAGATGATTTTGAAAGAGGAATATCTTTAAGGAAAGAATCTTGGAGATTTATGATATTGGAAAACAGGATCACCTCCTTTATATATGCAATTGAGGTGATGATTCAAATTACAGAAACAATATGATGGTTAAGATTTTATCTTTCCAATATAATGGTTGATATTGACCCAAAGAAGATTTAACAAAACTTTAACTCTTGGGGTTTTATCATATTAGGGTTGAATACAATTAATTTTTTTAAAAAAAATTATGAAATAAAAATGTAACAAAAAAAGATAAATAATTAAAATGAAATAGTATAAAAGTTAAAAATAAGAAGGATACCATTTGTAGTTGGAAATATTATTTAGTATGATAATGATTTCATTATTGAATTATGAATTACAATAGTTTTTGAAGTTATTAAATATGACAGTTTTAATAAAAAATAGATAAGAAAAAAAATTAAAATTAGAGAATTTTTTAAAATAAGAATATGAAAGATTTAAAAAACTTGAGTCTTATGATTCTTTTAACAATATTGGATTCAAACAATTTTATGAAGAAATATGAGTCTGGTAATATTATTATATATTTTTTGAGAAAAACAATTTTTTTCAAAAATGAATGTTTTGAAATACATCAATCATGTATACCCCATATGAAAATGAGTAATTTAGAATAAGGATATAGATCAAAAAGAAGTATATGTGAATGATTAATTTATATTGATCATTATTATCATCTGTTTAATGTATTTAAATATATCATAAGGTAATGGTTTTTAAATTATAAGAAAGTTTTTCTTACATTCTGATGAATTGTAAAATGATATCTCTTTTAGGTGTGTGATCCCTAAGAAAGTGATACCTAATATCTATGTGCTTTTTATGAGAGTGATATGAAGGGTTTTTTACTTAAAGCTATGGAACTGGTGTTATCACAAAGTGTTTAATTTTTTTAAACTCATGCCATAATCAGTGAGTGTGTTTTGCATCCAAAATACTTCATCACAACAACTTCTAGCTAACACATATCCGGATTCAATAGTAGAAAGCGTTACAGAGTGTTTTTTTCTTAAAAGACCAAGAAAATAATGAATCTCTTAAGAAATAAAAAGTTCTGAAAGTACTTTTTCTATCCATTATACAACCACCAATATTAGTATCTGAAGAAAAATTAGTTGAAAATCATTTCTAGATGAAAATAAAAGTCCTAAATCTATAGTTCCAAATACATAATTAATTTTTTATCTTTTTTTAAATGATATTCATTTGTATTTTCCTGATACCTTACACATATGCATATTGACAACCTTAATTCTGGATGACTAGCTATTATGTATAGTAGGCTTCATTTCATACCTCTAAAAATTGTTTGATCAACTGGTTGCCAAAACCCATCAAGATCAATAGTATTTGAGGCACCGATGGGAGTACTAATACTTTTAGTATTTTCATATTAATACTTTTTAAGAATATATTTTACATACTTATGTTGATAAATATAAGTACCTTCTACTTTTTGATAAATTTGAAAACCAAGGAAATATGTTAACTCACCCATTATACTAATCTCAAAATATGATTTCATAAGATATACAAAGGAATATTTTAAATATTATTGATTTGATCCGAATATAATTTCATAAACATATATTTGAAAAATAATAATATTTTTGTTAACTTTATTTAGAAAAATAGTTGGATCTGTAGTTCCCTTAACATATTTTTTTGTAACAAAAATTCTGTTAATCTATCATACCAAGATCTAGGTGCTTTTTTAAGGCCATATAAATCTTTAGAAAATTTATAAATGTATTTTGGATGTTTTTTATCTTCAAAACCAGGGGTTTGTTCAACATAAACTTCTTCTTGTACACATCCATTAATGAAATCACACTTCATATCCATTTGGAAAATCATGAAATTAAAGAATGATCTAAAGTCTAATAGAATTCGAATAGATTCAAATATTTCTACTGAAGCATATGTTTCTTCCTAATCTATTCCCTCTTGTTGATTATAATATTTAATAACAAGTATTTATTTATTTATAATGATTATTCCATTTTAATCTAACTTGTTTCTAGAAACCCATTTTAAACAAATTACTGAAGTTTATTTAGGTCTTTCAACTAATTTCTAGACATTATTCATTTTGAATTCATTTATCCCATCTTGAATGTACTTAATCCAATATTTATCACATAAAAACGCATCTAGAGTTTTATGTTCAAATTAAGAAATAAAATAAAGATGTTCTACTTTATTTCTTAAGGAAATTCTAGTGGAAACTGGTTGATTAACATCATCAATAATAATATTACTAGGTTTTTTCTTATGAAACAACTAACTTGGGTTTTGTAAAACCTACTCATCAACATAAGGTAGAAATTATTCCTGATTAAATACTTTTGAAACTATTTTATGAGTATTTTTTTATTAGAAGAATATTCCAACAAAGTTTTAGAATCAGTTTTGGAAAATAAATCTAAGGATATTGGTTATGTTTGTTTAAAAACAAAAGCACCAGTTTCCTTAAATTTAACATGTACTATTTCCTCAATAGTACAATAATTTTTATTAAAAACTCTATATGCCTTTGAAGTAGTGGAATAACCTAAAAATACACCTTTATCAGATTTGGGTGTGAATTTAAGTAAGTTATCTTTCATATTCAGAATGAATACTTTGCATACAAATACTCTAAATTAAGAAACTTTTTGTTTTCAATTAGTTCATAACTCATAAGATGTTTTATTAAGACAAGCTCTTATTAAAACATAATTTATATTGTAACAAGAAGTATTGAATGCTTCAGCCCAAAAATGTTTAGCAATTGATTATTCACTCAACATTGTTCTTTATATTTTTTGAAGAATATGATTTCATCATTAAACAACACCATTTTACTGATGAGTTATCAGGGATGAGAAGTTATGTGTAATTAATTTATTAGTATAAAACGTTTCAGAATTAGAATATAAAAACTCTCCACCAATATCACTAACAATAGTTATCAAGTGAAGGTTTTTCTCATTTTTAACTTTGGATACAAATGTTTTAAAATAATAAAAGTCTTCATATTTATTTTCTAGAAAATAGACCCATATATATCTGGTGTATTTGTGAACCAAAAAATAAACATAGTATTTTCCACCAAAACATCGAGTTTGTGTAAGACTAATAAGTTCCATGTGCACTAATTTTAAATAATTAGAAGTTGTGACTTTACTAATAGATTTAAAACTTGACTTAGGTTTCTTACCATATTGACAAGGGTCACAAATTTTTTAAGAATCAAACCTTAGCTCCAGTAAATCCTTAACAAGACTTTTCTTAGTCATATTACATATGTTTTTAAGTTTATAGTTCCCAAACCTTCTATTATATAACTGGGATTGATCTTTCATTGCACAAAGGGAATATAAGTCTTGGACCTTAAGATCTACTATGTTTGGTGTGTTTATATTCTCATGTAGATGGGAAGAATGAATGAATTCATCCTTGTAATTATGTACTATAAATTTATCGTTCCTAAAATTCACAAGGTATACTTAATCACATAATTGAATTATGATTATTAGGTTGTACATAAGACCTTTAACAAACAAAACATTTGAATTTAAACATTTTATGAGAAAAAAATATTACATATACTGACAATCTCTCCTTGATCATTATCTTTTAATGTAATATTTCCACCTTTCTTCTTTATAATATTTTCCAAGAAATATTTTTTCCATTAGAATGTTTGGAACACCCACTATCAATGTATCAAGTATTATTATTATTGGTAAAATTTTTTTTTCCTGAAAACAAAACAATTAGACTTTCGGAACCCAAACCTTCTTGGGTCCAGAAATGATAGAATCTTTTTAGGTTTCCACATTTTTTAAAAAAATGGGCTTTGTGGAAACATATATATTGAAATTTATTTAAGGAAAAACTTTTATTCTAGTAACCAAAACTTTGTCATTTTATACAAAATGGTTCACTTTTTAGAACACAATAATTATTACTGAAAACAGGTTTTTTATTGGATAAATTTTCTTATACATTTTATCAAAAACATCATTACCATAAGTAAAGTTTGAAAAAAAAAATATTAAAGAAGAAATTTTAAACTTTATTTGGAAAGCTAAATTCTTATACTCTTGTGTAATGGTTTTATAATGGAGTTTCTCAAAACTGGTTTTCAAACTATCCTTTTTAGAAATTACTTTTTCTAAATCCTTAGAAATTGTATATTTTTCAGAATTGGATTTATCAAGATATTTTGATGAAACTGATATTTAATTTATTGAAATATAAATTCTTGAATTAGATTTTAAATTTTTTTCATTATCTATATAATTTGTTTTACAAAATTTACAATATTAATTTTCTAAAAGTTTTGTAAAGAGAGAAACTTCTTAATAAGAAGGTAAAGTATTTTCATAACTAGTTGAAGAGGATTATTCATCTGAAGATATAAAATTTTTATCATCTGGATAATTTTCATTTAAAGAAATTTTACATATGAAATTGGTTGTGTGTAAATTTTCCATAAAACATTAATTTTCAATAGATATTATAGAAAGAAGACCAATATTACTCTAATATAGACTTTCAATGTCTGAAGAATTGTTTGAAGAATCACCTCCACCAGCACTCCAAGTGTCATAAGCTTTAAGAACTTTATTAAATTTTAACTTATAAATCTTCTTCTAATTTCTATCAAAATGTCTATCCTTCTTGTATTTTCTTTTCAACTTGGGAAAATCAGGTCAAATATTTACAGATATTTTTCACTCATAACTAGTAACTTCATATCTTTCTTTTCATTCATGTATTTGTTACTTTTCTTATAAAGATACTAAAAATCCTTATTTAAAACTATCCTATTCATCCTATGAGTAATATTATCTAATTCATTCTCAAAATGTTTAGAATAAATTAAATATGATTCAACAATAACTTTCTTTTTCTTTGTCGACTTAACAAATTTATCATGAGTCTAAACTTTTATCAAATTTGAAGTAGTAGTAAAATAAACTTCACCATTATTTTTCTTTACTTTCTCTACATCTCTTTTCAACCTACCTTAATATTTAAAAAGGGTTCCAAATAAATCATCAATAATGATATTTTTTATATTTCTTGATTCATCAACAATTGTTCTCTTAGATTCCCACTCATTGGGAATGTTATAAATTATATTTTCAACTAGGATTTCATCTTCCAATCCTTTCTATCTCTTGGATTGTTGACTATTGACTATTTTCACAAACCAGTGTTGTACCTTTTCAACATGTTCACCAAAAGGGAATTAAAATTCTTGATAGTAATCTCTAAGAATTTCTCTACTGGTTTCCAAAATATTTGAGGTTAAAAAATGAGTAATATCTAACTTTTTCTAAATACGATCAGATGATACACAAGAAGAAACATTACTATAAATTCTTCTGGTAATATAACAAAATAAAAAATTTATAATTCTATAATTCAATTGATACTATTGCTTATCCTGATTTGTAAAATTAGTCCCCTCTTTGTTAGGGATCTTGTAATCTCTGGTAAAAAAGAAGAAATTTTCAACTCAAGTATTTATAATGAATGTATTAATTCTATCTCTCTAATACTCACAATTAGCTCCATAAAAAATAGGGGGTCTATTTGGATTGAGGTTATCTATTGAACTGACATTGAGTCATACAATCTTTAAAAAAATAAAAAAAAATTATATTTCACAATACACATTAGTGTAGAAAGTATTTATAAACAAATAGTTTATAATAAAATTTTACTAACAAAAAGTTTATAACAAAATTTTATTAACTTTTAAGTATTTAAATGGTGATCTTACTTGTACCTTGGTTCTGATAATAAAAATACCACACTCAAGTAGATTTTGATATCTAATTCTCTAGGTTGTAATGATAAATTGATTCTATCTTAAATGCGTATAGAATCATAGTCAATAACAGTGGGCACATGATTAGAGTTTAATCATATTCACAATAGAAAATGAATAAAAAAGAATTATAATCACAATGATTATGATATTTTAGAGTAATACATAATGAATCATAATCACAACAATTATGATATATTAGTGTAATAAAAAGTAGTGATTCTATATTAAAGTTTATAGAATCATAATCAGACAGAAATCATATTTACCCTACAATACAAAGTAAAAAAATTGTATCTTAATAAAATTAATTATGATAAAAAAAATACGAATAGAAAGATTAATATAAAAGTAACACTTTTTATTATAAGAAGAGGAAATAAAATACTTGTAATAAAACAAGTAATACAAATGAATACACTTATATTATCCCAAATAGTAGGGTATCCAATAACCTAGGATAAAGGTCCTTGTTTTATACTTAGAAGAGAATATATCTTTCCCTTACCCAAGAAAGACCTTGATACGATGATCAGTCTTTCTCATTATCCTCTTGACCCCTTTATATGATGATCGACTTTTTTTCCTCACTATCCCCAAGAGCCCTCAATACGATGATTAGATTATTTCAAACTATCCTCGTGTTCCCTTGATCAATATGATGATCGACATCTCCATCTTCCTAGCCTCAGAAGCCCTTGATCATCTTCAAATAGTTGGAATACACAAAACAATTACAAAAAAAAGTCCTTAATGATACAACCTGAAAAGGTTTTCTTATGAAGGAATATCTCTAAAGAAATAAAAAAGACTAAGAACAAGATGTTCACACTTTGTAGACTTTATAATTTTTGATAGAAAAAATGGAATCATCCTTTCACTTAGTTTATCTTTGTGGCTCTTCTCAAACACTTAAAAGTTCAGGTATTTATATGCAAGCTTCCAACTATCATCTTGATCCTCCAATAATCATATTGTATATTAGTTTTTTTCAAGGACTTAGACACCTAGAACTTCAATGGTCATATTATAATAGAATATCAACTTCATTTTGTTTTAGACCATTATAGTGTAAAAGGTATTTCATTATGATAGAATATAGTTTTCTATATTTAGAATTTAAACTTTGATAAATTTGATTTATTTCATTACAAAATGTCATTACAATTTTCTTTATGATTATGATTCTGATGCTATCGGGTTTGAGTAAAGTTTGATTATAAAAACTTTTATTATTAAAAAGATGAAACTGAAAGTCTTTAAATATAATTTCATAAAGGTGATCAGGATCATATCTATTCTCATTACAATAATTATATTGAATAACATAGGTTTATATTAATTAATACTTTAAAACAAATTCTAAGTATAGTAAAACATATATGTTTTCTATAAATTTTTTCTGAAAATACATTGGATATGAATGGGTTAGTAATTAAGTATTTAAGAAAGAGTTTTTGATTTTCAAAATTAAAGGAATGAAAATGTAAAAAAAAAAAAATTGACTCAATAAATTTCACCTCATCAATAGATTTCGATAGTTCTTCATCATAATTTCCTCTGGTTTCCACACCACTAATTCAATCTTATGATTTCTCCAAAGTACCTTTACTAGTCAAACTAATTCCTCAACACTTATTCTCTAGTTTCTAGAATCGAGATAGGATCTTAATAGTAAGATAAATCAGGTTCAAATTGAGTTTCTTCCGAAGTGATAATATATGTCGGGTCTGGAATATACTTCCTTAACAAAAATAAATGGAACACATAATGAAATTTATAAAGGCTAGGCGGAATTAACAAATGGAAATCAATAACTTCAATTATTTCTAGGATTACAATAGTTTCAATGAACATCGGGCTCAATTTTATTTTATTACTGATTCTTATAACACCCTTCCATAGAGATAACTTCAAGAAAATGAGATCTCTCACTGGAAATAAAAAATATTTCCTTTGGTTATCAGAATAAATCCTTTATCCTACTCTAGGATACTTTGTTATGGGTTTTAATAGTATTTCCCTTTTCTATTATTTCCTCAACATGTTCTCGACCTACATACTCCCTTTCACCAACTTCATCCCAATAAGTTGCTTTAAAAAATGTCTCTCCATATAATGCCTCATACGACAAAATTTGAATACTTGAATGGAAGCTATTGTTATAGGATATTTCTTCTAAAGGTAAATACTAATCCCACATACCCTAAATTTCAAGTGAGAAGGACCATAGTATGTCTTATAATGTTTGGATAGTCCTTTTTGACTGCTTATCAGTTTTAGGGTGATAAGAAGTGCTCAAATAATGCTTGATAACAATACCATTCTAAATAATTTTCTATAATTTTGATGTAAATCATGGATCACGATCAGAAAAAATTGAAATAGGTACACCAAAATGTCTTAAAACATCATTAATATAGAGTCTTATAAGGATCTTTGGTGGAAATGCTTCTCATATAGTGAGAATATGTACAAATTTGGTAATTTGTTTAATAATAACCACATCAAATCATTATTTCTTAGAGTATTTGGTAATTTGATGAAAATTTCCATAGTTTTATCACCCCATTTACATATATGAATAGGTAGAGGTTGCATAAATCCTCTAGGATCTTATATCTCAACCTTCACTTGTTGAAAAACCAAATATATTGACACATAAGAATCAACTTCCCACTTCATATTACCCTACCAAAAATGTTCCTTCAAATATCAATACATCATGGTGATACCAAGGTATATAGAGAAATTAGAGTTATGAAAATCATACAATAATTCTATTTTTAGCTTGATTATAGAGGGAAAAGAAATCCTCTTTAACAATCTCAAAACACCATCTTTATATGAGAAGTCTACCAATTTCCCATCATTCATAGCTTTAATTTTATTTTTAAAATTATCATCATTAGACTGAGAACGTTTTTTATGTTTGAAAATAATGTTGGTTTGGAAATCATTTGAAAAAGGAGTGATGTTTCCCTTCCTTAATAATTATCATTTCTATCTTTACTAGATTCATGAACAAAGGATTCCCGTTAATCCCCATTTTATTAAAAACTCTATGATACTTCCTTCTTAATGAATCTACTACCTTATTTTCCTTCCCTGGGTGGTAGTGTATTGACAAATCATTATACATGAGTATCTCAATCCATATTATTTTCCTCATGTTTATTTCTTTCTATGAGAACATGAATTTTAAACTCTTATGATATTTATATATCTCACATCATTCACCATAGAGATATTGTATCCATGTCTTTAGAGAAAAGATTATGGCTCCAAACTCAAGATCATTAGTTTTATAGTTCTATTTATGAGACTTTAACTAGCTTGATGCATAGGTAATAACTCTATCATTCTATATAAGGGAACAACTAATACCCTTCCTCTATGCATCACTATATATCACAATTACACCATTTTTTGATGATGTAGTAAATATTAGAGAATTCACTTATCTCTTATTAAATTTTTCAAAACATTCTAAACATTAATTTTTCCAAATAAACCAAACCCATTTTCCAGTAATATAGATTGATATGGGTTAGCTAATCCGGGAATTTTTTTAAAAAAGCGCCAATAGTGACTTTAAAACCCAATAAAACTACATACCTTGGTTATGTTGATCTGTATAGGACATTATTTATCTTACTTTTAATTTATAACATCAATTGTGATTCTATCCTTTGAGATAATATGACCACGAAAAGAAACTTTTTAATGGTATAATTAAAACTTTCAAAATTTCCAATATAACACTTTTCTTCTAAGAGTCTTAAGAATGATATAAAGTAGTTTTAATAATCCTTATAGTTCTTAGAGTACACCAATATATTATCAATAAATAACAAAAAAATATCAAGATATTATTTTAATAATCTATTCATTAGATCCATAAAAACATAGGATTTATTAGTGAAAACAATTAGCATTATTGTAAACACATAATGTCCATACCTCATTTAAAATACTATATTTTGGAATATATTCCTTCTTTATTCACAATTTATAATATCTATAATGAAGGTAAATATTTAAAAAATATATAACTCTATAAATTTGGTGTAATAATTCATCAATGATAGGTAGAGGATACTCTCTCTTTGTCTTAATAGCAGTGATTTCCTTATAATCAATGCACAATATCATAGACCAAACATTAATCTAAACAAAAAGAACATGGGATCCCCATAGTTAAAAACTAGGGCATATAAATCCCTTACCACTCCATCCCTCTAGTTTCTTCTTCATATATAATAACTACACAATATAGATTCAATAGGAAGTATTTGATATAGGTCTTTCAGTAGGGATTAAATAAATTGAAAACTCAAATTCCCATTCTGGTGGATATCGAGGTAATTACATTGGAAAAAAAATTAATATATTCCTATACAATAGGTACATCATCAATTTTAAGATTACATTTTTCATCAGTAGATTTTTTCTTCTGTTCTTATAAAATAATATCATTTAGAAGAGTGATTAGAGATTGATCTATACATGAATTAGATGAATAAGTATCCCCTATAAAGGTAATGAATTCGATGTCTTCCTCACAAATCATAATTTCCTTCCCTTTGAAATATTTTTTTATTATATTTTGAAATTAAGTCTATACAAAGTATTATTTATAAGTCAACTAATCTTATAATAATAAAATCATCAAAGAGAGCATATTTATATATCATCATAGGAATTTCTTGACACATCTTTATTTTAGTGAGGTTTCCACTATGAGTTTTTTCTGAAAACTCCCTTATTAAGATGAATGGGAAATGCCTAATTTTTTTAGAAAACTGAGAAGATATAAAAGAGTGTGATGATCCAGAATCAAATAAAGCATTATATAAATTTGAGTATATTATTAAAGTACTCACCACCAAATTGTTAGGAACTTCAACCTAATCTATTGTGATCAAACAATCTTGGAATTTATCCCTTGGAATTATATGGGAAAATTTCCCTTTATGAAAAGAAAAATAATTTAAAAAGGTTCCCATATAATTATAAGTGAAGCATTGCACATTTCTAGATTCTTTATTTCCCTTGAAATCAAAGGTCTGGTGTCCTTCTTCTTCACACTTTTATCAAACTTACCTTACCAATAGTAATGTTCCATGATTTTTCATTCAAAATTTATTGAAATATGGAAATTCCACCATTACCTTATTTACCTTTGCCTTATTTCTTGTATATAGTACTCAGAATACCTCTTTTTATTTTTCTTCTCTTTGAAGCCATAATACTTGGAGAACGCTTTATATTTCTTGATAGAACATGATATTATATCCTCATTATATGAGAATGATTAGGAGACTAGTTCCCTTCTAAGAATTGTCTTATTCCCATTAAAGAAATAGTCAATATTTATCTTTGGATTGCATACATAGCCTAATAAATGCATTTATAACCTTGTAAAGTTGGATTCATACTTAGAAAAATTCTCATCTTTCTTTTTTCTTAGACTCAATAAATTTCTCTTTATCTCTGCTCATTGTTGATATGGAAAATATTTGTCAAACAAAAGGTCCTTAAAATCCTTCCATTCTATGGTTTATATTTCCTCATCCTTTTCAGTGTTTTGAATCAATATCCACCATTAACCCACATCTCATAAGATATGATAAAATCCCATGAAAACATTTTTCATTTCATTAATTACTAAATTAAAAAATATCTTCTCTACATAACTTATCCATTGATCTATTTGAAATGGATTTGTAGTCCTATTTAATGAAGGAGGTTTGTGACACATAAAGAGGTATAAATTTTTAAAGAATGTTGTTGATCATAAGGGTTCTCTATATGAGAAAGTTTATTACTCATAACCTGTGTCAGCTATCCCAATATAATTATATTTTTTCAACTCCAACTATAACTCCTGCTCCAACATCATTATCATTCCTAGGATGGAAATACCCCCTATGTATTACATGCATTCATAGGGTTTTCATTTCTTCTATTAGGATATATTTATAAACTATGGTATATACTATATTAGATTATGAATAATAATGTATAATTATTAAACTAGTTAAATAATTGAAAGAAAGTAAAAAATTATGTATAACTAATCTCAAAATCATAATATTTATTTTTTTGATAATATTATCAAAGTCTGTTATTGGATAACATTTCCCTAATCTAATTCCCAAGGTTTCTACTAATCCTCATATGATACTAACTGTAAAGACCCTGACCTCAGTAGCCTAAAGTTGGTGGTTTCTTTATTAAATTGGTATTAGTTACAAATAATCACATCCCAAAGGAAAAAATAGTTTAGTAGTCTTGGAAAAGTAGATACATACTTGAATGTTTCAATATAGTTGAAAACATAAAATATAACATAATAGTTCATTTGAGAACACTATTATTCTCCTAGCTTATCCCTTCTTATAAATCTTAATATAACTTCTTGGTATCCTAAGGAAAAATAATCATAGGAAAAAGAGTGATCTCAATTGGTCACTAAGGGTATGCGTACAACATAAAATAAATAAGGCATGAATAATATGGTAAGAAATAAATAGAACTCTATTAATGCCATATAAATAATCACATGAGATAAAAAATGTCCATGAATATTATAACTAACAATATAATCACATGTAAACCAATAAATGATATTATAATGAGAGAAATGTATAATTTTGGACATCATAAACATTCTGTTGAGGCCTCGTTCCAAGACATCTTATATAAACAAATAAGACCATATCCAATACCCAAGCTCTTTTGTCTCATGAGACCTGAAAATGCATCGAGAGATTATAGTGAGTTCTATCCATAACTTAAAAATTCTAATAAAATCCTAATATTAAAGGGTTGAAACATAATTAACAGAAATAGTCATATTTTAAATAACATATGAAATGTCAATAATTACCCCAATCAATAAACATAATCATAGCCCATCCAAAGTAATAAGGTTAATGGTATTAAAATAACACATCTCCAGTCAAACAAATCATAGACCATCCCAAATAATATAGAAGATAATACTATAGTATAATAACTAAGTTAACCCTAAAATTTAGAAAATTATGATTACATAGATGAAAATATTTTAAAAAGGTCATTGGAAAGATTTGGATGAAAATACCCTTTTCATTTTGAAATCACATTAAGAAAATGGGAACATATAAAAGAAATTTTTTTATTTTAAAATAACCTTATAAAAAGTTAAATGAATCTTTAATTAATATATTATTCAGGATGGGGGAATTTTTTTCATTCTTTATAAGTTAAAAAAACATTCCTTTTTTATTTTTTTAGAAAGCTTGAAAAGTGCCTCATTCGGAAAATGACGAGAGGATTCATTTCAAACCATTTTGTAAAAATTAAACAATGGGTAAAAATGAATTAAAAAATTAATAGGATAATAGTAAAAAAAATTAAAACATTTTTATAAAACATGTATATGGAAGAGGAATATTCCCCAGTGGAGACTTATACATGAACAATCCCTAATAATGATGAGATTGCGAAATAAACCCTTACCTCATGTGTGAATTACTTTGTACATGTTTAAAACTATTTTATAAAAAAATATATATTTATTATAAATTAATTATAGAACCATACATAAATATATCATACCAATTATGACATACTTATAATTGTTTATCACTTTTTTCTTAACAATTCCTTATTTAAAATCACTATTTTGGGTAATAACTGCTTCATTTTTCATATTTGTTTTGGTTCAATAGATTCATTATTTATAATTTTATTAAAATTACAGTATCTAAAAAAAATTTAACAGTGATATAAATATTATATATATTAATTATATATTTATTTAAATTTATCCATTAAATGTAGATATAGAAAATGTATTATACCATTCATAGAGACGGTAGGTCCTACTTATGAATGACCGCTATTTTCATTATTATACAAATGGAATGAAATAATGGTTAATAATAATTATCATTTATAGAATCATTATTATATCATATGTATTCATTAAATCCATCCTCATTACCATCCAAGTAAAATAGAAATGATAAACGAATCACATCACTTTGTGGAGGTGGTTATATACACGACAGACGTTATCGTTTACCAACTATTTGGAAGGTAAGAAGGTAGGTATGATATTATTATTTGATAAATATAATTTTATTATAAATATAATTATATTATAAATATAATATATAAAATATTAAACCTATCATAATTACCATCAATAAAATATGACAATGAAAAATGAATTATATCACTATGTGGAGACGGTAAGTCATACATACGCACGAGCGATAATTTAACATCCCATTTGATGGGAAAGAGGGTGGGTAATGGTAGTTTCACAATTATAATAAAATTTAAGTATATTTATGATAATTATTTTGTTATTAATGATAAATTACATGCATTTATAAGAGGTATAAGAAGGAATAAATTGAAAGAGGTCAGGTTAAACAATTACATCTTCTTCAGGAGACTATCTTAGTTCATTTCTCAAGATACTTAAGGTAAGTTCTTTAGGGATAAAAAAACCTAAAAAGGTTTTATAAGGATGTTTAGAAAATAAATTTACAGGTATGGGTTTATCTATATGTCTCAATGTGGTATGAATAAGTGAAGGAGGATGTTCCCTTTGATAATTGAGGTGAGTGACACTTTTGGGATTTTCAAAAAGATTAAATTATAAAAAATTTATTCTCATAATAAATTCCCCCAAATGGAATATTATTATAAGATAATTTAGTATAGGGTTTTAATCCCATCAAAAAAATATTTTATATAATTTTTTGTGTCATTTTAAACCTTATCATTTTTATTAACCCCTTGTTTAATGTTTTTTGACCCTAACCGGGGTAACCGCTATTTTAATCATAAAGGGTTAACAAAATACTATAGATAGTAAAATGACTCGTAAATGGGTAATTTATGATTTTTTAAACTATATTAAAATCAAATGTCCAAATATGACATTTTTATTAATTTTTAATATTTCAATTATATATTATTTCGATAAATTATCATTAATGTCAATTTTAAAAATATTCATTTAATTTCAATTAAAGTACATCAATAAAATAGTTAAATATAAATATAATGCTTCAAAAAATCTATAATATGTCATAAAGATCTTGATAATTTGTTTAACACATTAAATAATTCAAATTATATAAAAAATATTACTTTTAAAATCATTTATTTATTTTTTCTGTTAATTAAATAAATACTGTATTAACATTACTCGAGAATTTATGGCAAATATAAAATTTATAAAAATTAAAAATAAATTTATATAATGAAAATATTTTCATTAAGATCGAATTAGATACTTAGGTTCATTTATATCTTGATTTTTCCCTATGTGGACACATAAAAGATATTAAAAACAAAGAGAGTGACATTTTGTAACTATAATTGATTTAAAAAATATATAAGTAATTTTCATGGAAAAGTGTCTATTTAACAACTCAATTTCGATATAAAAGTGATACGGGTCGAATAATATTAATAAAATAATAATTATGTTGAAAACTTAGGGTCTTATCACTTAATTTTAACCAATGTAAACTTGATTTACCCTTTACCTAGGTGATAAAATTTACCATGGTTACTATTTATAATGTCTAAAACTAAATGGAAACTATTTAATAAATTTGATCCTCATGATTAAAAATATTTAATCCATTTAATAAAATTAAATAACTAAAATTTTCATAAATAAATTTTAAAATAAGTACATGTAACATGATAAAAACCACTTTTTAAAAAATATAGTTTCTAATAATAAAATTGGATTTATACTTATACCAAGCATAATAAAAATATTATATAAATGTTAATTTTTTTATTGAATATATAGTATATATATTTTATTAAAATCATTCACCAATAGTGAATAATTAAATTTATTATGATATAAATATATTGCCTTAATAAAAATAGTTTTTCAAAAAAACACTTCTTTTATTTTTTTAATTTTTATTTATAATCAATTGAGAACCAACAAATTTATTCTATAAATTTATAAACCATATATTTTAAAAAATTTATTTCCTACCATTTATACCCACCAATTTAATAGCTAGATTAAAATGGTTACAAATATGATATCACAGTTCGTTTGAACTCGGTGTTGCGTGCAACAAAAGCTATTAGAGAGATTAAATTTAAAAAGAGAAATACCACAAAATATTTTGTTGTTAAAATCTCCCCTACTTAAAAAAATTTTATCCTCAAAATTCTTTAATGTCACCTCATAAATATATTTAGTTAGTTCTTCATCATAATTTCTTTAGGTTCTTACATTGCATCTTTTATATTATAATTTTTTAAAATTACATTTATGAGACGAGTCATCTAAATCCTTAACAATTTTTCTCTAGTGTCTAGAATATTGATAGGATCTACATAGTAAGATAAATAAGGTTCTAATTATATTTCCTTAGTAGTGAGAACATGCATCAGGTCTGTCATGTACAATTTTTACCAAGAGATATGGAACACATCATGTACCTTTGAAAGTCTGGGTTTCATTTCAAAATGGTTAGCCAAAAATCTAATTATTTCTAGTATTTCAAAAGTTATGATGTACCTGGGGATCAATTTTCCTCTCTTACAAAATCTTATAACATCTTTATATGGAGATAACTTCAAGAAAATGTGATCTTCTTCTTCAAATTCCAAATATTTCCTCTAGTTATTGGCATATCTATTTTTCCTACTTTGGGCTTCTTGGATTTGAGTTTGAATAGTCTTTTCCTTTTCCATTATTTCCTACATAAGTTTTGGGCATAAAATATTCCTTTCACCAACTTCATCCCAATAATTTTGTGTACAAAAATATCTTTTCATATAATTCCTCTTACAATGACATTTTAATACTTGAATGGAAGTTATTGTTATAGGATAATTCTACCAAAGGTAAATACTGATCCCACACACCTTGAAATTGAAGTGAGAATGACCTCAAAATTTCATCTAATGTTTGGATAGTCATTTTTGACTACCCGTCAGTTTGAGGTTGATAAGCGATGCTGAAATGAATCTCAGTATCAAGGGACTTCTGAATATTTTTCTGCCATTTTATCAAAAATCATGGATCATGATCAGAAACAATAGAAATAGGTTCACCTTGAAGTCTTAGAAATTCATTAATATAGAGTCATGCAAGGTGATTGAGTCTAAAATATTCTCTTATAGTGAGGAAATGTGTATATTTAGTAAGTCAATCAATAATAACCCATATCGTTTAATTATTTTTTAAAATATTAGGTAATATGGTGACAAATTACATAGTAATTTCATCCCATTTCCATGTAGAAATAGGTAGATGTTTGATGAATCCTATAGGATGTTGTCTCTCAGCCTTTACTTTTTAACAAACCAAACAACTTGACACATAAGCAGTAATTTTCCACTATATATTATCCCATAGAAAAATTTCCATCAAATCACTATACATCTTGGTGCTACCAGTGGGTATAGAAAAATTTGAGAATGTGAATCATCCAATAATTCCATTTTTAGATCGATTATAGAGGGAATGCAAAGACTCTTTCTAAATTCTAGAATGATATCTTCATATGCAATGTATTATAACTTCACATCATTCATAGATTTAATCTTATTATCCAAATTCTCATCATCATACTAAGAATTTTTTATCTTTTCCAATAATGATGGTTTGGAAATCATTTAAAAAAGGAGTGATGTTTCTCCTTCTATATTAATTCCCAAATCCATCTTACCAAATCCGTGAATAGAATATCTCTGTAAATCCTCATTTTTTTAAAACTCCACGATCCTTCCTTCTCAATACATATGCTACCTTATTTTCCTTCCCAGGGTGGTAGTGTATTGAGAAATCATAATCCTTGAGTAGCATGAGCCATCTATTTTGCCTCATGTTGAGTTCTTTCTGTGAGAATATATATTTAAAACTCTTTTGACCTATAAATATCTCATATATTTCACCATAGAGATAGTGTATCCATATCTTCAGTGAAAATATTATGACGACTAACTTAATATCATGAGTTGGATAGTTATATTCATGATTTTTAACTACATTGATGCATAGTCATTAAATCTATAATTATTTATAATGATAAAACTAAGTTTGTTCTTCGATTTATCACTATATATCACAAATCTACCATTTCTTGATGGTAGATTTAGAATCAGATCATTCTCCAATATCCTCTTCAATTCTTTAATGTATTTTCACATTCATTTTTTGAAACAAACATAACCCCTATATGAGTAATCTTGGTTAATAAGTTAGCTAATCAGGTAAAATTTAAAAAAAAATCACTCATAGTAACCTACAGAACCAATAAAACTATTTACCTCAGCTATTTTTGTTGGTATAGACCATTCTTGGACTACCTTTATCTTCTCAAGATCACTTACATACCCAAAAAACTTTTAGGTTTAGATTTTTAGATAATAAAGACAAACTACTAACAACTTGGGTTTGTAAATAACTCATTTATAAAGGTTATCATCATCTCCCACTAAAATATTTACATTTAGAAACCCTTTTAGGTATAACATACTTAAAACCATTCTTTAAGACTTGTAAAAAAGAAACATAAGAAAATTTTGATCTCAAATGCTCAGTAAGGGTAAACAGAGGATATATTAATGATCGTATAAGCATAACATGTGAAAAGGGGAATAAAAAAATAGGATTAAGATTTGAAAACCATACCCTATATATAATATATCAAAATTTTGATTCATGGTATAAATATTGGAATCTCAAAGGGTATAAATCATAAAGGGATTAAAGAACATGAGCCATGAGCATACCATTTTCATAAGAAATGGGTTTGTGACATACAAATAAGCATAGAAAATCATTTACATAGTAGTTAATGCTATTTAACTAGAATATAATAGTGTAATGGGTTCACTCCCCAAACCATCATAGTCATAAAGGTGCATTCCAAAGGCTCTCATAGTAGATAATTTCCCTTACTAAATTGGGTTCACTCCCCATTCCAGTCCTCTTCATCTCATGAGATATCAATATTTACCCAATGCATTGGAGGGAGATATTATTCCCACCCTTCACATAATTAAAATCATATATATGTATGGAAAATTATAATAAATCATTCATCATATCAGAACCCATAAAAATAAATGGGTTTTATAAACATTTCATCATTTCAACAAAGTATAACCCATGTAAAGGTAATGAGTTTCAGAAACCCCATATCATAAAAAACATAAAACATACATTGAATGAATAAGTATAATATCATTGGATTTTATTACCAATAAATATTAAGTAACATCAAATGATTTTATCTTAGATGGAAAATTATTTTAAAAGATCACTTGGATTAATTCTTTAGGAAAATAAATTTTCCATTATAAAATCAGTTCTTTTTTAAAAAAATATGGCAATTATAAATGAAATCATTTTATTTAAAAATATAATTGTAAAATTATAAAGTAAGTATAAAATAATTAAGGTTTCATGATGGTGGGAAATTCCTTTCATGCTGTATGAGTTAAAAACATTCTTTTCACACTTTTGTAAGAAAATTCAAAAAGTACCTTGTTTAGAAAATGATTGGTTGATTCATTTTAAAAAAATTTGTAAAAAATAAAACAAGGGAAAATGAATTTAAATAATCATTGGATAAGAGTAAAAACATATTTGATTTTTTTATAAAACATATAAATATAAGATAAATATTCCTTAATGGAGACTTAGACATAACAAATCCTGAATAATGATGAGATTGTGAAATAAACCCTTACCAATTGGGTAACTTTTGAATCGTAGGGAAAATGAAAGAAATAACTTCAAATGAAACCTTAAATACCATTAATTTAAATATATTCATGATATAAAATTCCAATGGGAAGTATATACACCACAAAAATGAAATAAGCGGTGAATATTCCATATGTATCATCGAAGTAAAAGTGAGATGAAAAACCCTTTCCACTTTGGTATCATTTCAATCATTAGACCTATGAAAGAAATACCTTTTGATATATATGTGTTTACACTAATTTTCATGTTTATTATTCCTTTTATCTCACTTATTACTATGTTATAAGAATTACTTAATCATTTATGTTCATGTCTGATGCTTTAGCGTTATTTGGTTCATAAGTCCAAAATGAATTTTGTAGGTTGACTATGGTCGAAGCGGTTATTATTCAATCATATATAGAATAATAATAATTAAATAATTATCATTTTTTAAATAAATTATACTTTTAAATCAAACTACTAAATAGGATTTTGAAAAATGAACCATGTTACAACTATAGAGATTGTAAGTCATATTTATGCATGAGTAACATTTCCATTTTTTTAACAATACTTATGGAAAGAAGGTGAGTATTATTATAACTTTATATAATTATAATAATTTCATATATATCATATAAATTATTTAAATATATTTATATATATATCATCTATGTGATGTGATGAAAAACAAATTATATCGCTTCATTGAGGTGCCAGTCCACATGTACGCATGAACACCACTATCATTTTTCAGTGCATGGAATTATAAAAAGATAAATGACATATTATTTTCTTAAATTGATAAATACTTCATGAATATCATATATAAAAATTAATTCTATCATTAAAACTTTTATTTGCTGACAGTGATGGAAAACTAATTACATCGGTTCGTGAGGCGGTAGTCCACTATACACATAGAAAGATGAATTATTCTAAATTTGATGGATGTTGGTGATGGATATATGATATTATTTTTTTATAATAACATCTTATTATATAGATTATACTAGTTTTGTTATTTTTTAAAGGTTTAAGAATATTTGATGGAGGTGGAAGAAGAAGCGAAACTAAAACCAATGGATAAAAATTATACCTATTCTTTAGAAACAATCCTTTGATTAACACCATAAGCCTTATAAGGTTGGTGTTATGCCTAAAATAATGAATCTAGAATTAGGGGAGGGATTCTAGGAATCGATCTGGTTATGTATTAGCCAAATCAAATGGTGTTTTATGTGTAAAGGATTGAGAAGAAGAGGTTCCCTTTTATAAGAGAGGAGAGGGTAACTCTTCGAATTTCTCAAAATATTAAATTAATATAAATTAATTTTCATTTCCTAATAGATCAAAAGTGAATTATTTATAATATAATAAAATTATGGGTATATATCCCCTCATAAAAAAATTATATGAGTTTTGACTATCTTTTTATCCTTATCTTTTAGTATGAACGCCTTTAACTCTTACCATGGAAACACATATTTTTACATTTTGAGGATCAATATAGTGGTTAAAAATGATTGAAAAAACCCATAAATGGACCAAATATGATATTATAAATAATATACTAATCACCTGATATAATTGACTATTTTTTATGAATTTTATATTATTTAATAAAATATTATTTACTATAAAATACCCATAATGTAAATTTTAAGACATATTCATTACATTGAATTTAGTAATATCAAAGAGACATCTAAAATATATATATTTTATTACATCCATTAATTCCATGTAAATATATAAAATTCAATTATAACATTATTTATCTCAAATTATTTTTATTTAAATATTTTTAATAACCATTATTGGATTTTTGATTAATTAAATCACTACTTCATCATTATTGTGAATTCATTTATGTTAATTATTTATTGACTAAGAATTAAAAATAAATTAAGATTATGAGGATAAATCTGTTATATTTTAAAATTATATTTATAGTTGAGCATATCTTCTAGATAACGCCTTGTTAAAAATATTTTAGTTATTAATAAAAAACAGTGACATGTTTGAATTTTCTTTAAATAAAATATTATAAAGGTCATAATATCATCCAAGTATCCCCAAAAGGTTATAAATTTGAAAATAAGATTATTATGTTCAATATATACATATTCTATACTATTTAGTTAAGTGTTTCAGTCATTTAATGGTTCTTATCATTTTATTTATAAACTAAATTACTCGATTTACTCTTTACTCTGGTAATAAAAATTATTATGGTTACTATTCATATTGTCCAAAAGTAAAAGGTACCTATTTAAAAAAATTTAACCTTTTTATTATAAATATTGAATCCATTTTCAAAGTTTAATACATAGAAATTGTATATTTTAATTTAAAATCAAATTGAAAAAACGCAATAAAAAATGGTTTTTTTGAAAAATGTTCTTTATAAATATAAAATGTTTTTATAGTAAATTCAAGTATAAAAAAAAAATTCAAAAACCATAATTTAAATAAAACTTACTAATTAAAATTAAATGTAAAAAAATTTAATTTTACTTTGTAAATACTTTAAAATAAAATATAGCTTTTAATAAAAATCATTATTTTCACCATTCATTGATAAATAAATCTTTTCAGAGAATTCATTATATTATACTTTTTAAATGATGATTTCAAAAATGAAGTTAATTTTATAAATTAAATTAATTATTTTCTCAAAAAAATGAATAACAAAAATCTCTTCTAAATAAAATTTATTTATTAAGTATAAAATGACTTTACTAAAAAATGAGTGATTCTTTATAAAGCATCAATTAATACATTAGAAATGAGTTGAACAATTTTATATTTCATAAATAAGTTATTCCTATTAATACACTCCAATTTAATGGCTAGGGTATAATAGTCATATAATAATTTTTCATTATGCCTTTAATCTCGGTATTGTGTACCTTGTACTCTATCAAACATAGAATTTCATTTTGAAATATCTAGATATTAAATTCTCCCCATTTAATAAATTTCATCCTCCCAATTTGGTCTTATGATTGAAAACTAAAGGTTTTGAATTCAAAAATTACTTTGCGGAAACCCATAACATAAAAAGGGTTAATAAAACTTCTTTTTAAAAAGAGATAAAGGGAAGTATGAAGGTTATCTGGGATAACACATACCAGGTTTCCAAATAGTAGAACATTAGTGGAAAGTGAATATATAAACTTGGAAGAAAAGTAATTTTCATAAATCATTTATCACAAGGAACTAAATATTCTTGATAAAGTTAGAAATTGAAAAATCATAAACCAAAAAAATAGAAAAGTTTACCAATTCATAAGAAGTAAATATTTTACAACAATATTTTTTCTTATGATCCTTTTCCAAGAGTTAAGGAATTAAATTACATCCTAGTCTAAGAATATGAGGAAATATACTTACTTTACAAGGTTAGATTCATCTTTTAATAAATTTCCACCATAATATCATATTTTTCTCCAAAATATGAGTATTTAATATTAATTTTTCATCACCAAAGCACTAAAATAAACTTCTATTGTATCTCGTTATCCGCAAAAGAATAATGATTTATTCTTCTTATCTTTAGGAAATAAAAAAATGGTTAGTACACAATAAGATGATTCCCAAAAATAATAAACCTTCATATAAAGAAAACTAATTTAATATCCAAACCTCAATAGTAATATATAATGTTTAATATAGATCATTTAATAAATAACTATCATTAAAACTCTTAAAAATATTCTAGGATAAGATTAAAACCCAAAAATTAGAATGATTTGATTTCATAAACTTTAAAGATAAATTTATTATTTATCTCCTAAAATTTACACATCCAAAAAATATAATCTTCAAAATAGGATAACCATCTCTATAAATTACCAAAATCACTGTAAATCCAAAAGAAAATCATATATTCCTCCAATAGACAACTCATACTTTATTTCCTAAAATAAAATTCCATAATATTTTGTTTACCTTAATCATATAGATTTTTGAAAATAGTGATCGTCTTTAACAAGCCAAGGTTTTGAAAATAAATATTTAATGCACGAAACACTAAGTCCCTAAAAAGAAACACATTTTATAATCTATTCATTAAGAGGTATTTGATTTCAAATAATAAATTGTGTCTTCGGCCCCAACCTTTAAAAAAAATGTTTTGAATTTTGAAAAACACTCATATAGAGTTGTGATCAGTATGTCATTTGGAGTATGATGGAAACAACTTCATTTTTGGGTGAATAATAAAATTCCCTTATGAATAGTAAATAATAATATTATTTTATTTTAGTAACCTTACAAGATAAGGAGATCTTGATAAATGTTTCAATGTCATATAAAACGAATTATAGTTTTAAAATTGTTATTTTTTGAATAAAAAATAATTTTATTTTAAAATTAAATTAATTATATTGAAAAAATTATTTTCAAAAAATGGATTTCATTTTTTAATTCTACACATTGAATAATGTTTTGGGTAAATTTTTGGTATTTTTCTAAAATTCTTGAATTTTTAATGAACAGTGAAATACGATAAAATACTGTATATACAAATTATCAGTTAAATACACTATTTATGAAATCATGAGTGATCTAAGGACAATTGGTTCTAACTCAAATGGACTTGTTACTATGAGGGGTCATATAAAACAATACTATTGTCTTTGTTGAGGGAATTAATAAAATAATGAATAAATTATTCAAAATTCACTCTATTGTCCACTATAACCCCCCACTCCCTCTTCTCCTCACTCATCTAAGACTTGAAGATCCTCAAATTTCTGACCAAATACACTTACCTAGTCACTAACCACGTCCAATAAGCTCTTGGTATTTCTAAAAGACTAAAACCCCTTCCCTTAAAGAGATTCTCAAGGAGGTGGATTCAAGAGGTAAATTCACATTTTATTTCTTTCATTTTCATTTCAACTTCCTTTCTATTGTTATACTCTCATCACCACCACTTTACAAATGACCATTTTTACTCCAATATCATATGCATACTGGAATTATATCATGATAATGGAAGAACCTTCTTCAATATTCTTACTCTCTCCCTTTTATTTTATAAATGAAATCGTCATCCGTGAGATTCCAATTTACAACCTTTGTGGACGAAAAAGTTTCTTTCTTCAATTTCTCATTCATTACTTGTCATAAAACCATTTTTATGGTTTAAACAGACTATTATATATGTATTATAACCTATTTAATATTCATTTACCAGTACACGTACATATTATTAAATCATATGACCAAACTAGTTCATAATAATCAAAATACCGCTAAAATAATCTAATTGATTTTCATTAATATTTAATCTAATCATTCATCCTCATTCTATGTAAATAAATGATATAAATTACCATTAACACCTATTTATATTCATAAATAATATATAAATTCAATTATTGATATTTAAATCCATTCCACATGAACTCCATTACATAAAAACAAGTGTACTGATTATAAAAATCAAGAAAATGAACACTTTAGAACGATGGAATTAAATCTTATAACTAATCAATAAGGAAATAATGAACCTAATAAAATCATGATAAACTAAATAAATATCAAATAGTTTCTTAATTAAGTTATCAACAAGTCTAATTTCATATTCCAGTACCTTAAGTTCAAGATCAGAACACATTTGGACTTAAGGTAAGGGTTTTTCACCCAAACCTCCATTTTCATTGAGGCTGCTTTTATTATATACATAACTCAATTAAATTATTATTCATTAATATATACTCCTAATAATTTATTTTTAAATGATCTCTCTCTCTACATATATATATATATATATCTTCCAACCATAATCATACCTTTATTTATGGGGATTTATACGTTTTAAAAGAAACGTTCAAAATTATTTTTGAAATACAAGCCCAATTCATGGTAATTTCTCAAATTATTACATATTTTCAATAGAAATCTATAATATATTTCTATAAACCATTACATTTATATAATTAATCATTTTATTATGAAAATACTATCTTACTTCAATTCTGGTTTTATTCAAATACTTTTCTATAAGAACTCTTCTTTTCAAAGTAAAAGAGTCTTTATCTCAAGAGTTACTTGATTATTTTATAAGAGTATATTTATCTATTTCTATGATATTGTTGAGTATTATGTATTATATCATCTAATATATTTAATTTAATGTTTTATGATTATTTTGACTATGGATGTGCTATCCTAAAACCATTCACAAACTTACTCTGAATGGTTTGTGTTTAAGCATAATGTTCGAGAAAAGTTATTTACATTTCATATGTTAGTTTCAATATGAATATATATAGTGTTTATGTTTATAACTGGTTATATTAGTAATTAATTGGACTTATTATGTGATGTATGGTTCCTGATATATCCCCTTGATGAATTAGTAGGTCTCATCGGACAAATATGCATGGACTTGGCTGAGGCCTTGCCCATTTTGAGATATGGTTTTGGCCGAGGCCTTAATCATTTTTAGACATATTGAAAGAGTCCTTGACGATATGTTTCAATATTTACAACATATCCAATTCCCTTATTATGAATCTATTAATTGAAATTTCATGTCATTATTCAACTAGTAGGATACCCATGATTATGTTTTATTATGACATTATTTAACCAACTCATATTCCTGCTATAACATGTTCAAGTTTATTATTTGTAAAGGTGTGTGTTTTCAATTACTCAAAAAAATTAATGTTTATGTTTATGTTATATTCTGCTTTATTTCTTACTCTTACTAAGCATTTGAGCTCACCCATTTCTTATGTTTCATTTTCCTAGGATCTGAAGAAGAATGTTATGAGTGACTTGCAGGCATAATCTAGGAGGCATGGATGTTTGTAATGGAATAAATTAATGTTGTATTTTCTTTCAAGATGTAATGTTAAACTTATATACATATCTTGTTTCCAAAATCTGATAAACTACTTTGTCCTTCAGGATTTGTATTCCTTGTTTATATGCCAATTTAATGTAATAAGGCACCGACTCTGGGAAACTGGGGTCGGGTCTTTACACCATCCTTCGAAATAACATTAATCACTTAATACCAAATAAATTTAAAATTTCATGGTTATTTATAAGCTAAAAATATGTTACCAAAATGAAATTATCTTCTATATTTTAGATTGTTTAAATAAATAAAAATAATTTCTTTCTAACCAGGACATCACGTAGTCCATTGGTAGGTGATATACCCTTATCACCCTTCGGTTGTGGTTTCAAGCCTCCTGAACTATACAAGGGAAACAAGTTGTCTCCTAACTTGAAGTTTATATTTTCTTATAAAAATATATAATTATTATAAAATTACTATAAATTTGATAAACATCTTAAAAAACAACCTTATTATATTAAACATTAAATTAATTTTTTTAACATCAAAGGTAATCACATACTGTTCATTTTGCATACCAAAAATATAAAAACCTATAATTAACTGAAAATAAAACACCATATAAATCCCAGAGTTTATAAATAACATTAAAAATTATATCCAAAAAATATAAACAGATTATTCCTCAAATAATACTTTATGTTAAACCTAAGGGTTACATATACCTATCCCAAAATATAATGAGCCTCTTTAAAATTTGATCACTTAAAAAAACAGAAGTGGTGTCTAAGACATTGAACTTACAATCAACGTCAAACTTATATAACGAAGATGGTATACATAAATATTATTAAAAATTCTCATGAAATATTATAATATCAAAAGTTTTCTAAAACTGGATATGATACCAAATATAAAAAATCAAAACCCACACTTCTGGATCTTGTCCTAAAAACATAAACTTTACATTTATAGATTTCGTACCAATAAATGTTACCTAATATTTTCCATTAGAAACTTAAAACTTCAAAAAGAAATATTGGATCACTTATATACCAAAGAACCTTTTAGGTATATAGTTTTAGAGAATGAGGAAAAACTCTTAAAAACCCGGGTTTATAAATAACTGGTTCATACAGTATAATATCATCTCCCACTACAATCTTCACATCTAGTAACAATATTAGGTATAACATAATTAAAACCTTTCTTCACAGCCCAAAGAAAATAAACATAAGAAAGGGGTATGCTAAAATGCTTTGTAAAGGTAAATAATGGAGATATTAATGATTATATAAGCATAACATGAGAAAAAGGATATTATAACATGATATAAACATTGTAAAATCATACCATACACATTATAGATCATAACTTAGATTCATGGAATAAATCTTGGTAATTTATAAGATATGAATCATAAAAGGAATTAAAGATGATGATCCATAAACATTACCTTGGTATAAGACAAGGAATTATGGAATTCACATAAGAATAGCAAATAATTTCATTAGTAGTTATGTTTATATCCCTAAACCATCATAGTTTAATGAGTTCACTACACAAACCACTATAGTAGTTAAGGTTATCTCTGAGGACTATCATAGTGGATAATGTTCCTTACTGAACTGGGTTTACTCCCCATTGCAGTCCTTTTTATCTCATGAGATATTAATCTTTACCCAATTCATTAGAGGGAGATATAGGTCCCACCCATAAGATAATGAAAATCATACATATGTTTACCACAACATAAAAAATATTTCATCATATCATAACCTATAAAAAGAAATGAGTTTCATAAACATTTCATCAAGTCATCAAAGCATAACCCATGGAAAGGTAACATGTTTTATAAACACCATGTCATCACAAACATAAGACCATACATAGAATGAATACATATGGTATTTTTGGATAACATCCCTATTAAATATTATGTAACACCAAAGGATGTTATCATATATGGAAAATGACTTTGAAAGATCACTTGGAATAATTATTTAGGAAAATGAATTTTCCATTTTGTAATCACTTATCTTTTTAGAGAACTGTGAACTTATAAATGAAAAAATTTTATTTAAAAATTAACTTATGAACGTGTAAATTAAACTTCAGATAATATATTAGTCATTATGGTGGTAAAATATATTCACACCATATATTTTAAAAATCATTTCTTTCATATTTTTTATCAGAATGGTTGAAAAGAACCTCCTTTAGAAAATGACAAGAATATTCCTTTCAAACCATTTTCCAAAAAGTCAAACATGGGTAAAAATGACTTTAAAAAATCATATGATAATTGTAAAAACAATTTTGGAAACAATTTTAGAAAATATGGATCTAAAATATAAATGTTATCCATAGGAGACATAAACATAAACAATCCCGAATAATGATGAGGTTTTGAAATAAAACATCTCCACTTTAGTATCATTTGAATCATAAGACCCATGAAAGAAATAAATTTACAAGGATATTAATTTCCCATAAATTTAATTATTATAATCATAAAATAAATTCTTGGGTAGTATATAGACCATGCAAAAGAAACATGCATTGTATAACAAATATGTCTCACAAAAATAAAAGTGAGTTGAAAATACCTTATCTTGAGTCTAACTCATCAAATTCATTATTTATCATTCTGAATAATAAAGTTAGGTTAATTATTTATTTATTTAATAACCTTTTACAATTATATTATTTATTTTATCTCACTCATTATCATGTTATAATAATTACTTAATCATTTATATTCACATCGAACGTTTTAGCGATATTTGGTTCATAAGTCCAAAATGACTTTGGTAAGTTGATTATGGTAAAAGAGATCATTATTGCATGATCTAAAGAATAATAAAAATTAAGTAATTTCAATTTTTAAACATGAATGATACTTTTAAATCTAACAATTACAATTTATTATGAAAAATTAACAACATTACAATCATGGAGATGGTATATCGTACGTACGCATGAGTAAAATTTCCATTTTTCAACGATCATTATGGTAAGAAGTTAAGTATTATTTTATCATTAAAAAATCATAATATATATATATATAATATTACTTATTTAAATATACTTATATATATATCATCTATTTGATATTATGAAAAATGAATCACCTCGATTATTGGTGGTGGTAGTCCAAAAGTATGCACAAACGACGTTATCATTTTTTAGTGCATGGAATGGTAAGAATTTAAATGATATATTATATTTTTAGAATTATAAATATATATTCAACATCATATATTAATAATAATTCCATAATTATAACTATTCATGAAATGTGGTGATGGAAAATGAATTACATTAGTTCGTGAGGCGGTAGTCCGTCGTACACATGAATGATGAATTATTCTCCCATTTGATGGATGTCAAAGACAGATATTGGTTATGATTTTGACATAATAACATCTAATTATATTTAGTATACTTTTATTATTATTTTATCATGGTTTAAGAATATTTTAAGTAGGCAGAAGTAGAAACAAAACTAAAACAAGTAGATAAAAATTATACATCTTCTTTGGAAAACCTCCTTTGATTAACACCACAATCCTTATAATATTGGTTTTATAACTAAAATAAGGCCTATATAATGATTATATGGATTATAATAATGGATTTTTATAGGTATTGGATGATCCAAATGAGGTTTTAAGAGTGAAATATTGAGAATAAGTGGTTCCCTTTTATAAGAGAGGAGAGGGGCACTCTTGGAATTTTTCAAAATATTAAATTAATAAATAATATTTTTTAATTAAAAACGGATAAAATGTGAATTTTTTTGAAGATAATATAACTAAGGGTCTAAATATTCTGATTTAATAAACATTAGACATGTTTTGATTATATTTTTATCCTTATCTTTTGGTATTAACCCTTATTTAACACCTTTAACTCTTACCACGACAAAATAGATTTTTTTTCTTTAAGGGTAAAATATGGTCACTATAAATGTAAAAAATCCCATTAATGGAACATGTTTGATAATATTTATTATAAAACATGAATAATGTGAATTATAAGAAATATTCATTATGTTGCCTTTAATAATATCAAGACAACCTCTAAAATTCAAACAAAATAATTTATTATATCCCTAACATGTCATGGTCATATAGAATTTTTTTTATCACATTATTTATCTCAAATTATATTTATTATAATATATTTAATATAATATATATTTTTTCCATTAACTAAATAATTACCACATTAGTTTTGAGAAATAATTAAATGTAATTATTTCTTTACTAAAATTTAAAAATAAATTATCATGAAGAAGATAAATCATTTATCTTTTAAAAAACTATTCATAGTTGAGAATATACTCTATATTATTCCATGTTAAAAATACTTTATTTATTAGAAGTAATATGGTGACATTTTTTGATTTTGTTTTAATAAAATATTATAATGATCATAAAATCATCCAAATGGCCCCAAAAGGTCATAAATTAAACCCTTTGATGACTATTGTTGATATATACTTATCCAATAAGATTTATTCAAGTTTTTAGGTTATTTAATGGTTCTTTTCATTTTATTGGTAAACTAAATTACCTAATTTAATCTTCAACTTAGTAATAAAAATTTATAATATTACTAGTCATATTGTTCAAAATTAAACGTGAACTATTTACTAAATTTGGAAAATGATTTTGAAAGATCCAATAGAATTATTTTTTAAGAAAATAACTTTTATATTTTAAAATAACATATCTTTTTAAACAAATTTACACTTATAAATGAGAAAATTTTCAGTAAAAATAAACTTACTAACTTGTAAAGGAAGTGTCAAGGAATTGAGGCATAATGAAGGTGAAAAATTATGTTCATGCCGTATAATTTAAAAAAGCGGTGATTTTACATTTTTGTAAGAAAAAAGAAGGCCTTCGGGCCATTCGGGTAAAAAATTAGCTTTGTTTGGAAAATCATTGAAATATTATTTTTAAAACATTCTATAAAAAGTAAAACAAGGGTAAAATGAATTTATACAATCATTGTAAAATAGTAAAAATATATTTGAAAACATTTTTAGAAAACATGGGAATGTAAGAGAAATATTCCCCAATAGTTACACAAACATAAAAAATCTCGAATAATGATGAGATTAGGAAATAAAACTTTACCTCTTCAATATAATTTCAATCATAATCCCCCTGAAAGAAAGAAATTCAGATGGATATGTATCTACCATAATTTTCATGATAATAGTCACATGGAATTGTGGCATACAAATAGGAATAGAATATAATTTCCTTAATAATCAAGGATATTTTTCTGAAATATCATAGTGTAATTGGTTCACTCCCCAAACCATCATAGTAGTTAATGTTCACTCCAAAGACTATCATAGTGGAAAATGCACCTTACTAAATTGAGTTCTATCCTCATTACAGTCTTATTTATCTCATGAGATATCAATCATTACCCAAGGAGATTAAGAGTAATATATTTTACACTAATAATATAATGAAAATAATACTTATGTGTTCCACAAGATCACAAATAATTCATCATTTATAAATACATGAAAAGAAATGGGCTATATAAACATTTCATCTTTTCATAATAAATATAAACCATCTAGAGAAAGAGTAAGGATGGTATCCTTGGATCATATACCCAGTAAAGTATAAGTAACTTTAAAGGATTCCATCTTAGATTGAAAATTATTTTGTAATATCACTTGGAATAACTCTTGATAAAAATTTTCCATTTTAAAATGACATATCCTTTTTAAAAATATGTGCACTTATAAATGAAAAAAACAATTCTTTGAAACAAACCTTCTAAACCTATAAAGAAATATTCAAATAATTGTAGTGTCATAAATTCATAAAATTTCATTCATTCTATGTAATTTTAAAAAATATTTCTTTTACTCTTTTTTAATAAAATCTAAAAGGTATCTTGTTTGGAAAATGAAAGGAATATTCCTTTTAATTTTTTTTTGTGAAATGTTATAAAGGGTAAAATGAATTTAGAAAATAATTTGACAATAGTAAAAATATTTTTGAAAACATTTTTAGAAAACATGTATATGGAAGACAAATATTCCATATCAATGAATTAAAAATAAATAATCTTGAATAATGATGAGATTGTGATATCAACCCTTACCACTTAGGTTTCTTTTGAACCACAATCCCCATGAAAGAGATAAAATAAAATTAAAGTTTAAACAACATAAATAAAAATATTTTTATGATATAACATATAAAAGGAGAATTACATGCACCAAAATAAATAAATAAGTGGTGAATATGACATATGTCTGGCAGAAATAAAAGTGAGATAAGAAAACCTTACCTTAGGTCTGACTTCCTTTGTACTCGTTCGAACCTCCTATATAATAAATATAGATTTATTATTCATATATTAAATAATAATAATAATATATATCATTCCATATATGATTTAATTATAATATTTTATCACTTTTTTATTATCAATTCATTGATAAAATAACTGTTTTGGGTAGTAACAACTTCATTTTTCATGCATGTTTTTATTTCATAGTTATAGTCCTTAAAATTTAATCATGGTTCCATAATATATAGAATATTATTTATTGTGTAAATATCATATATATTTATATATATAATATTTATATTCATATATCAAAATACTTTAAAAATATATTTGTAAAACTTTTTATGAAAATACCTATTTTATTTTGAAATCAATTATTTTTTTAAAAAAACTACGCACATATAAAAAGAACATTTAATTTTAAAATAATATTGTGAAATTTTAAATTAAAATTAAAATAATATATTATTAATGTAATTGGTAAAATCTATCTATGCTGTATAAGTTTAAAAAAATTCCTTTCAAATTTTTATTGGAAATGTTGAAAAGTACCTCGTTCGAAAAAAAGATTCCATTAAAAACATTTTATTGATAGTAAAACATGGGTAAAAATGAATTTATACAATAATATGCTAAAATTAAAAACATTTTTGAAAATATTATTAGAAAACAGGGATATTGAAGAGAAATATTACACAGTGGAGACTTATACATAAACAATCCTGAATAATGATGAGATTGTGAAATAAACCCTTACCTTAGGTTCGACTTGCTTCGTACATATTCAAACATATTATATAATAAATATTTATTTATTATAAATTTATTTAATAACAATAATTATATATATCATACCATTTATGACATACTTATAATATTGTATCACTCATTTCTCAATAACTTTTTGTTAAAAATCATTATTTCAGGTAATAACCGTGTCATTTTTCATGTATGTTTTGGTTAAGTAGTTTTGGTATTTATAATTTTATCAAGGTTAAATAATCCCCATAAAATTAATAATGATATAAATATAAAATATAAACATTAAAACCATCATATTTCATATCCATAAAATATGGTATTGAAAAATTAATTGTATCACCATGTGGAGACGGTAAGCCTTATGTACGCACTAGTGACACATTCAGTTCTCATTTTATGAGAAAGAGGGTCTGTAATGATATATTAATAATAATAATATAATTTTATTACATTAAGTTATTACTTTATTGTAACTTCCATATAATTAGAAGTGGTAGATGAAGGAATAAATTTAAAGAGGTTAGGTAAGACAATTATCTCTTCTTTGAGAGACCTTCTTTAGATCCTTTCTTAAAAAACTTAAGGTCACTATTTTAGCTATAAAATAACCTCTATATCTTGGATAAATTTATTTCTAAAAGAATTCTATAGGTATTTTTTGATCTATATGGCTCAATTTGGTGTGAATAAGTGAGGTAAGAGGTGCCCATTTATAATTAAGGTGAGGGACGCTTTTGGGATTTCTCAAAAGAATAAATTGAAATAAATTAATTCTCATGAAAAATGCCTCCAAATAGAAATATATTAGAATATAAGATAGTATAGTTTTTAATCACATTCACCAATAGAATTTAAACAAGTATTGGTGTTATTTTAAACCTTATCATTTTGATTATCCCTTAGTTAATCAATTTCAATTTTAACAATGGTAATAAGTTTTTCTATTTTAAAGAGTTATAATTTTTAATTATAAGGGTAGAATTAGCCCATAAATTTATAATTTATGAAATTTTTGATCATATAATATCCACCTTTTCTTTTTTTAATATTTTTTTATTTTTAAGTAATTTAATACAATATTATTTTGATAAAATATCATTTTTCCAATTTTGAATCTATTCATTTGATTTGAATTCATAAACATCAATACAAAGGGTAAACTCGAATATAATACTTTAAAACCTATATAATATGTCATAGTGATCTAGGAAATTAATTATAAACACTAAGTCATTTAAATTATATAAAACTACTATTTTTAATATCATTTATTTTATTTTTTTAATTAAATAAATAATGTATTAGTGTTGCACACACATTTAATGTAATTAAATAGTTTATTAAAATTTAAAAATAAATTTAAATAATGAAAATAATTCCATTAATCCAAGAATAGAATTTTTTTCTTATATTTCTTTTTCTTTATGTAGACACATAAAATATATTAATAACAGAGTAGCATTTTGAAACTATCTTTGATTTAAATAAAGTATAAGTATTTTTCTTGGAAAAATGTCCATTAAACAACTAAAATTCAAGAATATGGTTATAAGGGTCAAATAATATTCATACAATAATAGTTAGGATGAATAATTTTGTCCTTATCAAATAGTTTTAACCTAAATTAACTCAATTGACCCTTTACTGAGGTGATAAATTTTATCAAGGTAAATATTCATTTTGACCAATAATAAAGGGGGAAAACTAAAAAATTTTAACCACTTCATTATAAATTTGTAATTAATTTTATTAAATTTGATGCCAATAAGTTCCATAAGTTAATGATAAAATAAGTGCACAAAACGTGATAAAAACCACTTTTTAGAAAATGAAATTTTTAAGAATAAAACTGGATCTATTATTATCCCATGAATAATAAAAAATTTATATGAATTTTAAAATATATGATTTAATATATTTTATATAAATTTAATTAAAATAGTTCAAAAATATTGACTAATTAAATTTATTATTATATAAATATACTGCACACTAAAAAATAGTTATTTATTTTAGAAAAATACATTTAATTTTTTTAAATTTGTATTTCTAATCATTTGATAACCAAGTAATTTATTCTATAAATTTATAAACCATATATTTTTCAAAATTTATTTATTTTCTTTTATACCTTCCAATTTAAAAGTTATGTTATAATAGACTCATAATAATAGATAGTGGTTCGTTTTAACTCAGTGTTGCATCAAACACAAGCTATCAAAGAGATTAAATTTATTTAAAAAGAGATATAACATAAAATCATTGGGTGTTACATTATTTAATCCTTCAAAAAAATTCACCTTACAAATTTAATTAATGTCACCTCAAAAACAGATTTGGGTAGTTCTTCATCATAATTTTATCAGGTTCCCACGTAGCCTCTTTTATCTTTTTATTTTTCTGAAGTACCTATACCAAACAAGCCATCTGATTCCTCAACACTTGTTCTCTAGTGTCCTAAATCTAGATAGGATCTTTATAGTAAGATAAATCCAGTTTTATTTCTTAAGAAGAGAGACATGCATTGAGTCTGAAATGTAATTTATTAATGAAGATATACAGAACAGATCATTTACTTTAGAAGGGCTCAGTGACATAGCCAAATGGTTAGCCACAACTCAAATTATTTCTAGGATTTCAAATGGTTTGATTTACTTGTGGCTCATTTTTCCTTTATTACCAATTATTATTATTGATCAACTTACCAAATATTTATATTTCCTCGATATGAGAGAATATTTTCAACTTGATCGCCTTGCACAACTTTATATTAATGAAGTTGTAAGACTTTGTGGTGCACCTCTTTCAATTGTGTCTGATCATGAAAAATGATTTATATAAAAATTCTAGAAAATTATTTAGATGGACCATGATATATAGATTTTATTGAGCATCATTTATCAACCTCAAACTGATGGTCAGCTAGAAAGGACAATCCTAACATTAGAAGATAGGTTGATGTCCTACTCATATGACTTTCAAGGTATGTGGGATCAGTATTTACCTTTCGTAGAATTCACCTATAATAATATCTTCCATTAAAGTATTGAAATGATGTTGTATGTGGTGTTATGTGGGAAGATATCTCATACACAAACTTTTTGGGATAAAGTTGGTGAAAGAATGTTTATTGGCCCAGAACTTGTGACAAAAACAATATTAATGATAAATACTATTCAAACCCCTATAAAAACAACTCAAAGTAAGAAAAAGAGATATACCAATATCTGGAAGAAATATTTATAATTACAAGTGGTATATCAAATTATCTTGAATGTATATCCATGGAAGGGTATTATAATATCTTATAATAAAGGAAAAATGAGCCCCAAGTACATTGGACCTTTTGAAATCTTAGAAATAATTGGAGCTATAGATTATCATTTGGAAATGCTGCCTAGCCTTTCTAAAGTACACAATGTGTTCCATATATATTTATTAGGGAAGTACATTATGGACCCAATGCATGTTATATAGTTGGAAGAAATATAATTGGAACATGATTTATGTTACTATGAAGAGCTTATCACTATTGGAATTTGAGGTATTTGTGACGATTTATTTGCGACGGGATCTCGTTGCAAGTGGGATTTTGTGATGGGATCTTGTTGAAAATGGGATTTTGCAATGGGGTACGATCACAAATATCCCAATACAAAAAATGGCATCGTAAATAGTTTTTCGGTATTATATAAAAAACCTTTTTGCGCCTGGCCTGTTGCAAAAAAGTATTTTCTACGGGCCTGTATTCTTGTCGCAAATAGTTTTAAAAAAAATATACAAACCATTTACAATGGAAACTCGTCACAAAAGGTCCCATCACACATATTTAATAAAAAAATATTTAATAAAATTATGATAAATTAATATTATAAAATAATAATAATATTAACACTATTAATATAAATAATATCATATTATATAATAATAATACTAATATTAATAGTATAAAAAATTATATTATTATAATATTAATAATAAAATAATACTAATAATATAACAATGTTATTATTATTATTAATATTTATGAAAAAATATTATTAATATTATGAAAATAATAAAAAAATTATAAAATATTAAAATTATCAATATTCACAAAAAATATAAATAAATTTAAAATTATTATTATTATTAAAATAAATAAACATTAAAAAAATAATACTAATAATTAATAATTAAATAATAAAATATTAAAAATAATAAAAAAATTAAAAAAAATTAAATTATACAATATTCACACCAATATAAAAGACAGAAACTGTAAATAGTTAATATTACAACAAAATTTGAATTCAAATGTTTCTAACATGACAAAAAATCAATATGGGGGATGGTCTTATGGAGGAGGTGGAGAAGTTAGAGGAGATAACAGAGGAAACTACATCCCTAAACTACGAGTCAGATGACGCATGTACTCCATCTTCTTGTGTTGCTGCAACTACCATTGATGAATTTTATCCTTGTACAACTGCTACTATCATCGATTCTCTTCCTCCTATTGTTGCTGCTGCTAACACATCTCCACCTACTACTTACGCAAACTCTCTATAAGCTCACCTTGAGCTCGCAACTGCTCCTGATACTATGAGACAGAAGATGATAGCTCTTCACGAGCTTCTCTAGAGATAGACGCCAACATTACATCAATACCAAAATAAGTCCCAAGAGTCAATTGAGAGCTGATACCAACTAATCATCCCTTCTAAAAGGCATATTGGGTCTCCTGCATCTATGTCGCCTCATCGAAATGGTGGTCACTAGTATAATCAGCCATCTCGAACTGACTATCAGCCTGTGTCTGAAAGGTCACAGCCTCATGTGACTCCTTCTATTCCAATTTGAAATTAAAATAGTAAAAATATTATATGCAGTTAATTTCAAACTGAAAAAGAAATAATACTGGCCACAATCTGATGCTAGCGATCACCTCTAATCTCTCTAGTGACTGGATCACGGTACATCCTTCAAAAATGATATACTCTGTAATATCGGCATGCTCTATTACCTATATGAATAAGAAATAAACTATTTATACTTAAAGTTATATAAAATATTTCTAAAAAGTACTTACCAGATGCTCTTTATGCATACTAAATACACAGATACCAGATCAATGCATCACCTCCTATCTCCCTCGATTATGTTGGCCCAATGATGATCTTCTTTGAAATCTACCATCCAACCAGTGTGAACATAAACCATCCCAAATATGTGATGAAATGTACTCTGGTCGGTGGGCTCTACACGACTCATCAAATACTTCCACTCCTGATTTATTCATTGTCGTCCTTCTCTAATTTTGAAAAAAAACCGATGGAAACGGTCACACATAGAAACCTCCCATGCCATGTGGATAACATCATGCATGCTATCATCGCTGAGATACCACAAACACTACATATAATTTATAATATCAAGTTATTAATGAAATAAATTTCAAAATAAATATTATTTATTTACATACCAACCAATGATCGAACATGCCGAGCTAAACATCAACGAGAATCTATTCCCATGTGATCCAAAGATGAGATAAATAATGACACAATATTGTACTCCCCTTTCCAACAACTATATGTGAAAAACTATGAAAAAAGAACATATAATTAAACAATTAGAATATAAATAAATTAATGAAAGATAACTAAAATACACAGGTTATTATACCTTAGCGTGTATGGATCGATGCCAAGACATGGACGTTGCTCGAGGATAGGTCTAGGAATCATCTGTCACGCAAGACCACTCCCCCTTCACATACCTTCTGAACCTCCAGTTGGTAAGTTTCAGATGATCCCAAATCCTCCTCATCCAAAGGTAGCTCAGAATCCTGCAACTGAAGAAAGAGATCATCGTCCATCTGAAACATAAAATGATTATTGTTAGAAAATAGTTAAAAATAACTATTATATATAGATATATATTAGTTATGATTACAACCAGAATTTAACTGTGTCAATGTTCACCTTCATCATCATCTTCATATCTGACTATGTCAATTTCTTCATATTCCTCCTCAGCATTATCAATATTCATATGAGTTCCAGTTTCATCATATCTTTTCATTTCAAATTTATTGGTAACATCATTAACATCATTGTCACCACCAACCCTTAATTGTGGGGTGTCATCATCGATATTTATATCTCTTTGTGAAATAAATTTATTTTGAGTAGTCTCTTGAAAAATTTCAATTCCTTGAACTTCAGTGAAACCACATTCACTTTGAGTAAAATGATTTTCCAAAAATTTTATTTTTATTAACCTCCACAAATCACTCAGGTCTCTTGAAGTAGCACATTACTTTTCGTAATAAATTTGATGTTCCTATTGAGCCAGTAAAAATGGATCATTTACTGCAATAAAATATATCTATTTAATATCAACGATTCCATGAGTCAGATCAACACGCAATCCTATCTCAATATCCAACCATCGACATTTAAACACCGTTTTGTAATTTTTTCCTAGATAACACAGTTCAATAATTTTTTCAAGCATGCCGTAAAAGTCAAATTCATTTTCTCTACGATTAGATCCTCTTAAGAAAACTCCACTGTTCATTTTTTTTGATTCCCCATATGCATGTTTATGAAATAAAAAACCATTCAAAAAATATGAATTATAATATTTAACCATTTTGGATGGTGGGTTAATCAATATACACAGTCGATTATCAATTTTATCAAAATTTTGAGACACCTGAAAATTTCTAAAATATTTTTAATATAATAAATAATAAACTGAATTGATATGTTAAACTATAAATAATTTATGTTACCAAATTTTGAAACTATTGAGAATTTTTTTTTACAACTATTATTCAAGATTAGCTGCTGTAGTTTATGGAATTTGTTTTTTGATATGATTATTATATAAACTACACATAAAATAAGTTTACTTACTATAACATAAATTGTTGAATAAGTGATAAAATCACTCATAGTATAAATGATTTCATTTCTTCACAATTAATCAGAACATATGTATGAGCTTTGTGATGTTCATCATCTGAAAGCCATCGTTCATGAACTCCAGCAAACCCAAACTCTGGCTGATTAAAAACTTATAATTGATTTTCCATTTCATCATCAACATTACCATCATTCCATCCCATGCAGTTGTGTTTTGAGGGATATTCAGATTCAAAATAATGAGAGTAGAAAAAAATATTTCCTCTTGCAAATAAGCTTCAGTAATTGAGCATTCAACTGTTGCATTGTTACGTAATTTTTTTCTTCACTTTCTTCTTGCATCTCTCGATTGGGTACATCCATAAAAAACTGTACTAGACCACCAAATTATACTTCATGTGGAAAATTTAATATCAAATTTTCTATTGAGTCAAAGAAATCTGACAGAAATATTTTTTCCAGTTTACATATAATCACAACAACATCTTCTCCCAGTTTTCTTAGTGCATTATAGTCTATTTTCACTGCACAAATGTCTTGGAAAAAAATGATATGTCTATTATTGAATCCAATATCATATAATTATACAACCCTCTTAATCCAATCAGTATAATTCTATCCATTATAACATGAAAATCTGGATTTTTTAATCCTAAAATAAGACCATTCCTAACACATCTTCCCAAATTATAAGCATAGCAATCTGAAAGTCTCAAATCTATAATCCAATGAAAAAATAATAAACAAATCTCTTTGAACAGTGTATAAGATGCCTTCGGCTTCATTAACCTATGTGATCTGACATTTTCAAAAAGTTCATGTTCTGGTCACCTACAAATTTGGGTAAGATCTAATTATGAATTTAGATTATATTTGGTCTTACCTGGTGTATCCAAAAAAATATGAAATAAATTATCAAAACAGTTCTTCTTAATATGGATGACATCCAACATGTGGAAGACTAACAAATCAGACCAATATGGTAGATCCGAAAAAATTATCCATTTTATTCAATTGTGTTCTTTCCCAAAGACATGATTTTTTTTTTCGATTTATTGTTGGTCCCAATGTGATGGGAGGTAATGAAAATACAACTAATTTTAACTCTGTACCTGAGATCATTTTTGGAGGTCCATCCCTTTCAATTGTGTCGTTTCTGAATGATATTTGTTTCCCTGGAAAGGATGATCAGTTGGAAGAAATATGCGATGAAAGTCAAAATAGCAAGGTTTTTTCCATTGATGAGCATAAATGCATTGTTTTCTTCTATACAGTAAGGAAATGATTTTAGACCATGTGTACTCTAGATAGATAACATTCCATATACTGGGAAGTCCCTAATTGTTAACATTAATGCAACTTTTAGTAGGAAATTTTGTTTCACAGCAACATCATATGCACTAACACCATTACTCCACAATGAATTTAACTTATAAATCAATGGTTTCAAATAAACATAAATATTATTTTTCAGATGTCCGAGGATTACTTAGGTCAAAAAGATATAAGTCTCCTTCATCAACCTCCACGGAGGTAACTTTTATAGAGTTATAAAGATAGACTAACATGAATAATGACTACCGTAAGAACCAAACAAACAGAAATCGTTAGTAGAAAGACCCAATCACACATTTCAAGCTTCTAAAGAAAAAGACAGATGCACTAAGTCAAAATTTTTCTAGGAATAACCATTAGATGGATGATTCAGTATTTTACTAGTTGAAATCTTGGTTTTGTGCCATTACATCATTTTCACTGTGTTCTGAAACATAAATAAACATTGTAACTTGGGTGTAAGCGGGAAATATCTCAACTATTTTATAGGAATCGATCTAGACTTCCCTTATTGATGTTTTTTATACCTTGATTATCCACATGTGGGACAACTATCCAAAAAATCATTTTCACCTGAATATAAGATACAATCATTTAATCATGCATGAATATTTTGATAACTAAGGATCAGATTACAAACCAACAACTTTCTCTCATAGTAACTTGCATGCAACACATTTCTTTCAGGTAATAGTGTTTTAACCAAAGAAAATATATGATCATAATAGTTTTTTGACATTCGATTATCTGATTTAATAGCAATAAAATTTTCAACCGCTTCTAATTGTCTTATCTTGCAGCGATGATATAATGCATCATTAGCAGACCTCAACAACTCATAAAATTCATATGGTTCCAATATAGGAGTTAAATCAATATTATCCAGAGTTTTAGTTTGTCTAACAGATGGGCCTGCAATATAGTGTACTAAATTTTGAAATCGAGATGGATCTGGAATCAAGTTATTTATATCTTCTCTAGAATTTCTTTCACCGTATTAATACTAAAAAAAATAATCTATTTGAAAACCAAAATGTAAGAGATGTCCCCCAACATTTTAAAATGTTTCAAAAAATCTCAGAGAACATTTTTTACAACGACACCTAATTGTTCCTTTTAAAACAAATTCTGGTTTTTATGATGCAAATGATAAGAATTCTTCAACACCCTCAATATATACATGATTTAAACTAGAAACATTTGGATTTCTGTTCTAATTTATCTAAGTGTGATCATCTAATAATGACTGTTGTCAATTTCCTTGTTCCATATTTTTCTAAAAAATATAAAATCATTAATGTTTTGGAATAATTTTATATAAGAACAACTATATTTAAAAAAGATAAGGTAAATAATTACAGCTACTTCTTACTAATTACCACTAATTACGGGCGACACAATTTCTAATGGATTAGTGACTGCTCTTTTATGTAATGACTCATTTACTTGTAACTTTATCACACTGAAATCACAATGAGTAATCTTCTCAGAGGTACATATATATATTACCATGCACACGAGAATGCATAAGCGTACCACTGACAAGATTTTTCATTGTGATTTCAGTGTGAGAAAGATTCAAGTAAATGAGCCTTTGGAGAAAAGTGCCCACTTTTTGTCGATGAATAATCTTCTTGCAACTGTCACCACCTGAAAACATAATCAGGAAAATGCGGTCCTACGAATGCATATCCAATCTCGTGCATATAAGATTGGATATGCATACGTAGGAGCACATTTTTGATAATGTTTTGAGTTGGTGAGAGTTGAAAGGAGAAGAGTCATCAAGAAAAAGGAGTAGCACCAATCCACTAGAAATTATGCCCAGTTCTTACAATTTATTACAATTATCCCTATTTATTACTAATTATTTCAATTTATTTCTAATTTATTAAATTTATTACTAATTATTACTAATTATTTATAATTATTACTAATTATTTCAAATTATTTAAAACTATTTATAATTATTAATAATTATTTCTAATTAATAATAATCATTTCTAATTATTACTATTTATTGCTAATTATTACTATCAATTAGTATTTATTACCAAATATTACTAATAATTTCTAATTATTACTAATAATTACTAATTATTTCTTATTATTACTAATTATTTGTAATTATTAATAATTATTAGTAATTATTAGTAATTATTACTAATTATTTGTATTTATTACGAATTATTAGTATTTATTACAAATTATTAGTATTTATTACTAATTATTTGTAATTATTACTATTTTTACTAATTATGACTATTTTTTCAAATTATGACAATTTTTAATTAATTATTACTATTTTTAATTAATTATTACTATTTATTACTAATTATTAGTATTTATCACTATTTAATAATAATTAATACTAATTAATAATAATTAATACTAATTAATACTAGTTAATACTAATTAACACCATTTAATACTAATTATTAGTATTTATTACTAATTATTATTATTTATTACTAATTAGTAGTATTTATTAGTAATTATTAGTATTTATTAGTAATTTTTAGTATTTATTACTAATTATTAGTATTTATTAGTATTTATTTGTATTTATTACTAACTATTAGTTTTAGTTACTAATTATTAGCATTTGTTTGCTAATTATTAGTATTTGTTGCTAACAATTAGTATTTGTTTCTAATTATTGCTATTTGTTGCTAATTAATGCTATTTATTGCTAATTATTGCCATTTGTTGCTAATTATTACAGTTTGTTGCTAATTATTTCTAATTACCGCTAAAATAGTTATAAATACTAATAATTAGTAACAAATAGCAACAAACACCACTAATTATTACTAATTACTGCTAATTATTGCTAATTACTGTTAATATTTGCTAATTACTTCTAATTATTGCTATTTATTACTAATTATGGCTTATAAATTCTAATTATTTCTAATAATTACTAATTATTTCAAATTATTACTAATTATTTCTAATTATTAGTATTTATTACTATTTATTAACTAATAATTAGTATTTTTTACTTTTTTTACTAATTATTACTATTTAGTCCTAATTATTACTAATTACTGCTAATTATTGCTAACTACCGCAAATTATTACTAATTACCACTAATTATTACTATTTACTGCTAATTATTACTAATTATTGCTAATTATTACGAATTATTGCTAATTATTACTAATTATGGCTGATTATTACTAATTATTGCTAATTATTACAAGTTATTTCCAATTATTACTAATTATTGCTAATTATTACTAATTATTTCTAATTGTTATTAATTAATACCAATTATTACTATTTATTAGTAATTCATACTAATTATTTCAATTCTTACAAATTTGTACTAATTTTTATTATTTATTAGTAATTATTACTATTTATTAGTAATTATTACTAATTATTAGTAATTATTACTAATTATTAGGAATTATTAGTAAATATTAGTAAATATTAGTTATTATTACTAATTATCAGTAATAATTACTAATTATTACTATTTATTGATATTTTTACTAATTATTACTAATTATTACTAATTATTACTAATTACTGCTAATTATTACTAATTAGCATTAATTACTATTAATTATTGCTAATTACCACTAAAAATTACTAATTACCGCTAATTATTTATATTCATTATTAATTAACATTAATAATTTCTAATTACGACTAATTATTAATAATTAGCACTAATAATTTAAATTTATTACTACAAATATATACTGATAATAAAACAATATAAATCTAATTTAACTACAACTAATTAACAATTATTAAAATTCATATAAAAAAATGAAATCAATACAAAATTATATTAAACATAAATACATTTAAACTTGATCTCTTATAGGTGTAGACGACTTCAAAATTAGTTCGTAAAAAAATTAACTCAGAGAAATTTTATCTCTAAAATTAGAGTTTAGAGAGGGAGAGAGAGTAGAAATAGAGAGAAATAATGAAAAAAACAGATGGGGGTATATATTGGTTAGATTATTTATAACGGTACTATTTGTGATGCAAGACCCGTCACAAATACTTTCGGCCGCATTAATTACTGTTGGCGGTTACAAGGGTATTTGCAATGGGACCCATTGCAAATAGTGACATGCTGACACACTATTTATGACATGGGTATATCCTGTCACAAATAGTATTTACGATTTTTAGGTATTTGCAACAGGGGGTGCCTCCCAGTCGAAAATACCCTTCCTGTGGTTTGGCACGCAAATCGGGCCAAACCTTTTGCGACGAGACCCCTTTTCCCATCGCAAATTATCATTTCGACGAACTATTTGCGATGAGATCTATTCCCGTCGCAAATAACCCATCACAAAAAGTCGTTTTTCCCATAGTGTATCCATATTTTGGACACTAGAGAACAAGTGTTTGGGAATTAGGCGACTCGACGGGTAAAGGTACTTTTCAAAAATCATAATACAGAAGTGGTGATATAGGGACCTGAGGAAATTATGATGAAGAACTACCCAAATATATTTATGATCTAAAATTATAGAAATTTTTAGGATGGTTGTTTTTTTGAAGGAGGGAAGTATTTAACACCAGTGTGTCTCTTTTCTAAAAAAATAATCTCTTCGATAGCTTGTGTTACCCGCACCATTGAGTTCAAATGAACTGCAATATATCATTATGAGACTTCTATAAACATGATTTTGAATTGTAGGTGATAAATGGGATTTACTAAAATTTGAAATATACATGTTTTATACATTTATATAATAAATTCTTTAATTATCAATTGACTAGAAAAAAATTAAAAAAAATTCAATGAAGTGTTTTTCAAAAAAACTATTTTTTTTGCGCAGGTTATATTTATATCATAATAAATTGAATTAGTAAATATTTGTGAATTATTTTTTAAAAATATATAATATATTCAATCCAATTTTTTAACACTCATATTATACTTTTATTAAGCATGGAATAAGAATAAGGATAGTTTTATTTTATAAAACCGCATTTTCTAAGAAGAGATTTTTGTCGTGTTTTGTGCACGTATTTTAAAATTCATTTATGCCACTTATAGGTATTTAATTTGATAAAATTAATTAAATATTAAGAATTTAGAGGGTCAAATTTTGTAATTGGGACCATTTTTTGGGTCAAAATTAATAGTAATCGTGGTCAAATTTATCCCCTTAGTAAAGGGTGTATTGGGTTAATTTAGGTTAAAGCTAGAGATAAGGCCATAATTATTCATCTTAGTTCTTATTGGGTGATTATAATTAAACCCTCATCACCTTGTTATCTAATTAGAGATGTTTAATGGTCACTTTCCATTGATAATGACTTATATTTCATTGAAATCAAAGATAGTTTCAAAACACCACTCTGTATATTTTTAAAATCTTTTATGTTTCCACATTGTTATTAAAGAAATATATAAAAAAACTAAATATTTATTTTTATATTAATGAAATTATTTCCATTATAGAAATTTATCAATAATTTTTATAATTTTTTTAAAAAGTTAAATTCTTGTGCAATGCTAATACAATATTTATTTAATTAAGATAAAAATAAAAGAATGATTTTAAAAATATTTATTTTTATATACTTTGATTGATTTAATGTGTATAATGAATTTTATAGATCTATAGGACATATTAGAGATGTTTTAAAACATTATAATCTAATTTACCATTTTTATTTAGGTATTTGAAGTCAAATTTAATAAATAGTCTCAAAATTGACATTAATGACAATTTATCAAAAGTAATATATTATTAAACTACTAAAAATTCATAAAAATATTATATTAGTCTATGTGGATGTAATATAGTTTAAAAAATAATACATGTTCAAATTATGATCAATTTTTCCATTTATTGTAATGTTATTAACCCTCTATGATTAAAATAGTTGTTACCATGGTTAAAGTAAAAAATAATTAACCAAGGGGTTAACCAAAATGATAAGGTTTAAAATGACCCAAAAATTGATTAAATTATATTGGCTGATTAGATTAAAACCCTATACTACATTATATTCTAATACATTTCCATCTTGAGGACTTTTTTATGAGAATAATTTATTATAATTTATTCTTTTGAGAAATTTCAAAAGTGACCCTCACCTCAATTGTAAAAGGGAATATCCTTCCTCACTCATTCAAACCACATTGAGATATATATATAGTCCAATAAATTTATATTTCCTCTCTAAATATCCTTATCCAAGTTATGGAGGTTTTGGTCTTCCTAAAAGACTTTCCAAAAGTCCTTTAATAAAGGATCTAAAGAAGGACTCCTAAGGAAGAGGTAATTTTCTTACACGACCACCCGAGCACTTTCAATTTATCCATTCCTATAACTCTTATAAATATCTTAAAGTAATCATAAAATAATATCTTAAGTATCATAAATTTACTAAAATTTTATTATGATTATTAAACCACCTTTTCCACCATATTCCCATGAAACGGAAAGTGAAAGTATCGCTCGTTCATATGTAAGACTTAATGTCTCCAGGTTTTGATACAAGTCATTTTTTATTGCCATATTTTATGGATGTAAGTTATGATAGGTTTAATATTTATATATTATATATAAAAATTTAATTCTTAAATAAAAATATAAAATCTTCCTTCATTCCTTCCGAACTGTAGGTAAATGATAACGTCGCTTGAGTGTACATGTGAACTACCACCTCCACGAAGTGACACAATTCGTTTTTCATTTATATTATATATGTATAGTAATATGAATAAATTTTATAAATATATATATGATTTATATGATATAATAATTATTCTATAAATGATAATTACTATTTAATTTTCTTTCGTTTTGTCTAAAGAATAACGAAAACATCATTTATGAATATGTACGACCTACCATCTCCATGAACGACATAATAAATTTTCTATATCAATATTTAATGGATCACCTTAAATAAATATATAATGAATATATATGATATTTATATCATAATTAAAATTATGGAGATGATGTAACCTTTATTAATGTATAAATACTGAAACTAAAAAACCAAAACATACAAGAAAAAAGAATTAGTTATTACCCAAGACAGTGATTTTTAATAAATAATTTTTAAGAAATGTGTGACAAAAGATTAAAAGTTTTTCATAAATGGGATGATATATATAATTATGGTTATGACATATATTTATAATATATATTTATTTATTATATATGAGTTTTGAACATGTATGAACAAAGTCAAACCTAAGTTAAATGTTTATTTCATAATCACATCATTATTCATGATTGTTTATGTTTAAGTATACACTGGGAAATACTTATCTTCCATATCCATGTTTTATTAAAATGTTTTATTTTTTTTAATATTATCCTATTATTACCCGTATTTTAATTTTTAACAAATATTTTGGAAGAAATATTCTTGTAGTTTTCCAAAAAAAGTACTTTTCAACCTTTCCAAAAAAATGAAAGGAATGTTCTTTGACATATATTGAATGAATTAATTTTCCAATAGTCATGACTAATATATTATTTTTTGTTGAATTTATAATTTTACCAAACTATTTTTAAAGGAAATTTTTTCTTTTATATGTGCACAATTTTTTTTAAAATAAGTGATTTAAAAATGAAAACAGTATTTTCATAAAAATATTTCCAAATATTTGTTTAATATATTTTCATTTATGTTAGAATCATTTATTGATTTTTATGATTCAATGAGGATATTATATTATGGTACCATATAACATATTTCATTGGATGGTTTATGCTTATTTTGATTGGATATGTTCTATTTAATACCATTCACCAAATTACATTGGACGAGTTATGATTATATGTATTGGCTGGGGTAATTATTTACATTTTAAATTTTAGTCGAAATATAAAAGATTAATTTTATTATGTTTAAACCATATCATATAAGGAATGCATTAGACTTAGTAAGTGATGGAGGAGACCTACTATATCCCCTCGATGCATCGGTAGGTCTCATGAGACATACTAACTTGGTTATTTGCTGAGGCCATATACATTTATGTATGATATATTAGCACAAAGCCTCGATGATATGTTTATGATGTATGATATTTTTTTCCCTCATTATGATATTACTTATTGATTCCCATATGATTATTTGATTAGTTTTGATATCCATTTACAATTTTTATCTCATGTGATTATTAATATGGAATTATTATATCTCTATTTATTTATGACCATATAATTCATGCCTTATTTTGTTTTTGTTGTACACATACCTTATCGAGCATCTAAGCTCACCCATTTTCATATGTTTATTTTTCCCCAGAATTATAAGAAGTATATTATTATTTATATGAATGAATAAGAAAATAGAATAATAATGTTATCAAAGGAATTACTATGTTATATTTTATGTTTTCAATTGTAATATTTGATTCAAGTATACATCTAGTTTTTCAAGACTAATAAAATATTTTGTCCATTGGGATGAAATTATTTATATCTAATTCCAATGTAATAAAGTAACCACTATATTAGGAATACTGGGGTCGGGGTATTTAAATTTGTTATCAGAGGAAGTTTAGTAGAAACATTGGGAACTAGATTAGTGAAATATAATACTATAACAAATGTTGAGAATATTCCCAAAGAAACCAAGATTATGATTTTTAGATTAGTTATCAGTAGTTCAAAAACTGGATCCACGCCAGTTTTATTGAATTTTTTACATCAGTTTTTAACAGACATCTATAAAGGCGACATAAAAACAACCTCTTCAGTTTCAGTTTTAAAAAACCGATGCAAAAAATGTTACGGTCTTGGTTTTCCGTGTTATTTTTACAAATAAACAGACACTTAAAATCGATCACTCACTTGTTTTTTATGTCATATTTTTATAAAATGATGCTAAAAACCATAGACGAGTCAGTATTCGGCGTTAGTTTAAATGAAAACCTTTTACTTTTAAAAAAAATGTTTATTTGTCCATTTTTCTGAAAACCGACACTGAAAGATAATTTTTTTTATAGAATTCATAATGTTACAATTCTAAAATAATCAAAATAACTATCATAAAAACACAGTATAAAAAAATAAAATAGCATTTATCATTGACTAAAATCTATAAAAAACTTACATTCTTTAATCTAGTTAATAAAAAAATTATCTACTCATTTGTATTATCAAGTAGAATTAAAATAAAAATACAAAAAATTTACAACATGATCATTGTTAGTTATTATTTAATCATTCGTTTGATATCATTATGTTTGAACACATATTATAAAAAAATAATTAGTTTTCTGAACACATTTTATAAGGATAATGTACTATTATTCATAAAAATTTGAATATACATACCTCAAATCGTAATCAGACTTACAAAATAGTTCACAAACAAAGATCAAAGATGGGAAAGTTTAGTTTGGGTATATGACTCATCATCATTGAATGTATACAATAACATTAAATGATATGAGATTAAAAAAAATATAATACTAAGACATAAAATAGAAAAAAACAAATATAACTAACTTTATCAAATTAAATAGTTACCCTAGTTGTGATTATCTTATACATGAATTATAGAACATAATAACCACATTGAGCATGTCCTTGTTGATGATGAAAATATGGTTATAAAAAATTAACTTGATAATAAAAAAACAATACACACATATATATATATATCAAAAAATTAGAATACTATCAAATATAATAATTAATTACCTTTACTTCCACATATTGGATTGAATTTGGTTTCTTTATCTATATGTGTTATTTGTTAATTTTTGTCCATGAACTGAATTTTCATATATATGAACAAATAATACATGTATAAAACATTATAATTAAACATAATGAGCTTATAAAAAACAAAAAAAAACTTACCTGTATAATAAGGTGTAAAATATTTTATGAACATGTCCTGATGAAGAGAAAAACCAATAAAACATGAATTCACTTGGGAAAAAATACGTCTAACACCCAATGCCCTATACAATACAAAAAGTTATCAATTAATGAAATTATAATGATAATTAGTTCATAATTAATTTTCTGTTATTACTTATCAAGAAATGGAAAAAACCAACATCCAATCTCTCTATGTGATAATCTCTCACAGATATATGCAACTCTATTAGCATTCCTCATATGTTTCACTTTCACATAAATGTATTCTAGATCTATAAAACCATAAATTATTATACATTCATTTTTTACAAGAAGTATGTATAGATACTTAATTTAAAAAAGAAAATATAGTTAGTCAATTTAAACAATATTTTATTAAAGAAATGAAAATTTAAACATCAATTTACTAACATAGAAAACAATTGTAGCACATTCAGGATGATATCTTCAAAATCAACTAAATGCATGATATATTATTTTAGTAATATCAATGGATAATATATTATGCATATATTCAACGTCATCTAAAACTCAAAGATATAATTCAAGGAACAATAATCCTAAGATAATCATTGTATCCCATAAAAAATATCAAAAATGTCTATAGTTGATTGTTCCTAAACATTTTGTTTCATTTGTGAAATTTATTTTTCTTTCGGATAATCTATATAAGTTAAATTACAGAAAACATTATAAGTAATTTTCAATCATATGTAATTAATATTTAAAAAAATTCATTTCTCATGTGAAATGTAATGAAGAAGAATAGTTGTAAAATGTAAAAAATGACCCAGAAATCCCCAAATCTAGTTATCTCTTTGGTAGGAAATGGTTGTAGATAATTAGGACCAATAATATCAAGTATTGATGCTCTAACATGACCCATCTTCATAGGATGGTGATGTACAAAATCCCCCAACAAATTCACAAGTCCTAAAAAACAATATGTATAGGAGGATCTCCATCAAACAACTCACAGTATATGATTTGGTCCGAGCGAGGAGGTGTAGGATCAAAGTAGGAAGGTTGTGAAGGGTAGTTCGATTGGGTGGCTGTAGAGGCTGCACAACTAATTGACCAGACTGGGAAGGTTGGGATGGTTGTATAGAATGTGACTATTTTTTCAAGTGTTCTATGAAATCCCGCTACATGACTTCTTGAATTTGATCACCCATAAACTATTTCATCTCTTTCAAATCAGCTTTTAAGGATTTTATTTTTGGGTATTTTGATTTATTACATTAAACAAAAACTTTCCTAATACTAACACCAGCCTAATATCCTATAACATGGATGGGGTGTTCTTCATTTCCTAAATCAGTGGTTAGGATTTACTTCTTACCCTTAGAGATAAAATATCCCTGTACCTCTTTCTTCTGAAGTTCATCCTGAAATGAAAAATGAAAATGTTATATTAGCATTTATAATTTATAAAATAGAAACATTTATGAAAAATAAATAATATTTACTTAAAATTTTATTAGTTACTTACTTTGTTTCTTATGTAAGATACTTTTCATTTTTCTTCTTCTCGCCTATTTCCATTTTTCATGGCGAGTGGGAGGAGATGAAAGATCAAACTAGACCTCTTTTGAACCACTGCTACTTCGAGCTCTTAATGATTCAAGTGTTTCTTCAATCATTTTTCACCCCAATAATGGATACCCTCCACATTATATAGTATAAAGGTATACATTTTTCAACTGGATCTCTTGATGAGATCTCCTGGAGGATATTATATAAAAATAAATTAATAAGTAATTAGATAATATATAATAAATTTTACAATATAAAATTATTATCATACTTTAAAATTTTCTTTATCAACAAATTTCCTCCATGTATCTCCATCTATTGACTGATGCTTAACGCATGGGTTTTCAAACTTTTTCTTTCCAAAACAATTTTTTTTAGTTTTGTTTAAAAATATCTCCATCGAACCACCACTAAAGAGAGATGTATTTTCTTAGTTTCTTCTGTTTCCTCAAAATTGAATGTCATATGTAATTAAATAAATGAAATATTTCCTTTAAAATATTTAATATTCAAAAAATGAGATAAAATAAATTAATTGAGTTATTTTACAGTCAAGACCTCCCAAAGGTGTTGTTTCTCAATCATGTCCATGCACATCCAATCAGGATATAAAATACTAATCCTACAATGGCTCTGCATTGATATATAATTGATAAACTGAACTACATTTGGGCTAGTTGCATTATTTTTATCATCAAAACGAATATGTAATCTCTCATCTCCATGTGCAAGTGAATTTTTTTGTAAATGTGTAATACCACATTTACCAACTTGAGAACTTTATTTCTCTATAGTAACAAGAGAATTATCCTCCGCTGAGGATGCATCAGTAGTCCTGCAAATAAAATTAAAAGTTTTCTTTCATTAAATCAGTATATTACTAAATATTTAACAACATAAAAAATAGATATACATCTATTACCAATCCTCTCTCAGTGTATCTGACATTGATACAAGCAAGTGTAATGAAATTTTGTGTACCTTCATATAATTAGAAAACTGAATATTTAGAAACAAGGATGAAAAAATTAGTAAAACAATATGAACACATTTGTATCTTTCAAAAAAAATAGCAAAATATAAATAATTATGAGAAAAATTAGGAGACTAATTTATTTTTTACCACATGCCTTCATCATGATCATTATGTACTACATTTACTATATCTATGTTGTAGTCATTGTAATTATCCAGAAACCGTGTAATAGATGAATAAGACTCATGTAAATCAATAACATCATTAGCATCATTCTCATCACCCAAATGGTATCTTTTTTCCTTATAAAATGATGGACCACTGATCATTCAATGCATCAATAACAAAAAATATCTGCTTTCCATGTGTCGCCATGATAAATGGTTCTTTGTTGCAATTAAATCTTTTCAAATCAACCAATGTAAATCCAAAATCATCATGTTTCACACCACTATTTCTATCAACCCAATTACAATTAAAAAAATGACTCAAAATTTTGTATAATAATTTTCCTATATATCCTCAAGACCTCCAAAATATGCAGATAAATCAGAAATTGGGTTTTTTATCCTTTTGACTAGAAAAATTCACTACTTCAGTGATAACGATCACACCATTATTTTGAAAGGTACTCTTATCATCATTATTTTTTTTGTGTAAAATGAATAACCATTAATATAAAAACTATTAAATGTTATTACATTAAGATATAGTCCCCCTACCAACCAGTTCAACATTTCTGATGTAGATATATATGTTCTTACTTTCTCTTTAAACCATGAAACACATGTGTCTTTAAGCTCAATCATCAACAAATTTTCATTTCTTTTTGGATATTGTATCTTTAATTAAAAAATATGTAATGAAATATATGATTGAACATCATATGTTTTGTTTAAAATATATAAATGTGTATTTATCACTTCATCATGTGGAATGAAGATTACCTTTAAGACTCTAATACCTCTAACTTCACAATCAACTATCAGATGTCGAGATATTGGGAGACCAATATGCTCCACTTCATACAAATAATCTATAAAGAACTCAATAAATTATTTCGATACATATTTTTGAACAATATAAGATTTTAATTGATAAGGATTTTTAATATATCACTTTAAAATTTCCATATATCTTTTAAAAAAATACATCCATCATAAATAAACAGGCATTCATGTTCTTATTTCACACAACAGATGAATCACCAGATGAACCATTATATCAAAAAATGTTGGTGGAAATTACATTTCTATTTAAAAAATTATAAGAACATCTTCTTTATCCAACTCATCTAAAAATTTGGATCAATAACTTTGATACAAATTGATTTCAAAAAAGTACATAACTTGATGACAACCTTTCTGAAAGCTGACATCAATTTACCACACAATGAGATCGGTAATAGTTGTTGCATAAATACATGAAAGTCATGAGATTTCATACCTATTAATTTTCAGTCCTTCACTGACATGAAATTTATAAAATTCAAAGAATATCTATTGGGTACTTTTATACCCTATATACACTAAAAAAAATTTAACTTCTCATTCTTTCTTAATGTGTGTTAAGCCAAATGTAAATATGTTCTCTTTCCTTTAATAGTGGGATCTCACTCTAAACATATTCCCATTACTATTAAGTGAAATATAGAATTAAATACATCTTTTTTCTTTTCTTTTATATCTAATAAAGTTCCAATCAAACTGTCACATATATTTTTCTCAACTTGCATAACATCAATGTTATTTTTTATCTCTAAAAATCTCCAATAAAGTGGTTCATAAAAAATAGAGTGTTTCTTCCAGATATTTTTTTAAAGACCATAACTATTTTTCTTTCCAAATGTAGAATCAACATTTTTCACCCTATTGTAATATTCTTTAACTGACAATGGTTATGGGGGAATATTTTATTCATATAAACTGTTAAATTCCTTTTTCAATCTACGATACAGATGGCCAATTCGCAAAAATCTTCAATGTACCACATACATTGTCTTTCTTCTGTTATGTAATTGTTAATATAAAGTCTATTATTCACAAATGGGACATGATTTATGTCCATTAACCCTATAACAAGATAAGTATCCATATGCAGGAAAGTCATTTATATTGAACATCATCATAGAATGAAAAAGAGAACACACTTTCTTATATGTATTGAAAACATTAACACATGCCTCCTATAGAATTTCCGAATTATCAACTAATGGTGAAAGATATACATCAATATCGTTTCCTGACTATTTGGGTCTAGAAATCATCAATCACATCATAAAATATTATTTCTTCATACATATCTATAGGGATAAGTTGTAAAATACTAAAAAATAGACCATGAACTATTTTGGATACTTAGGCTCTGATATGTATTTATTCCATCTATACACTCCCATTGTGTGATTTAAAACATCACCTCCAAAATCAGGAAATTGTTTATCAATTCTATTCTATTGTGATGAGTCAGAAGGGTGACATAATTTTCCATTAGAGATGCGTTCATCTAAATGACATCTTAACCTTTTTTTTGCATCAATGGAATATGAAAATTAACGCTTCAAATGAGGAATTATTGAAAGGTTCCAAATTGTTTTAGCAGGAGATTTGATTTTAGTACCTGAGAATAAATCAGAGTTACTTTATTGAAATTATATTAAGGGATTATTGGATGATGTTATTTGATTTATCATGAGGTTAGTTGTCTGTACCTGAGAATGAATTTGAATTATCTTTTTCATCCATCTTATAGCGTGATGTTCCACATGTATGACATTTTGATAAAAAATTATATTCTTTCCTATAAAACGTGCAATAATTGGGGAAAGCATGTGTCTTTTTATACCCCAATCCCATTGGGCATAATATTTTTTTCACCTCATAATTAAAATATTGAAGCCTATTTCCTTTGATAAGTAGCTATTTTAAAAGCTAAAGTAATTTGGGAAAAATAGTTATCACTCCAACCATTTTTTTATTTCAAGTCAACCAATATCAAAACTACTGATAACACTATATATTTACAACTAGAGAATACTATTTTATCATAATATGCATACAATCATTCAACAGTTGCTGTTTTTTCAATGGTTTCAACACCTAAATCATGAATTAATTCCTCAATACGATCCTCTATGTCATCATGAATATTATCATCAACATTAGATGTTGATTTTATATTATTTTCACCATACCATATCCAATGTGTATAATTAAGGATAGACCCATTTCAAATGAGATGATCCTTGATTTCTCTAGAATTTTACTTTATCATATTAAAACAGTTCACACATGGACATACAATCTAATCCACCTTTTGAATATTGTGTTTAGAAAATTCCAAGAAATCATCACCTCTTTTTTCATATTCATTACTGGTTATTCGTAAATTTATCCAATTAAAATCCATTAAATACCTGAGATTATAATATAATTAGTGAATACGTTAAAACATATAAACATTTAAATATATATATATAAACATAGAAATTTTATTCATAAAAACATAAAATAAAAATGATTGGTACTCATACATGAAATATTAATGATTATTATTAATATAATAAAAACTAATATACTATAGGTATTTATATTTTTGTGATGTGTCACTATTCCAAAAGTAGATGATTTGTTTAGAATCAAAAATTAAAAAATGCAACTAATTGCAATCAACATATATACACATATATAAAAACACACACACATATATATATATACATATAAAACATATAATCATTTAGAAATATATATATAAATAGATAGATTTTAAACGAAAATTTAATTAAAAAAATTTCTGCTCTGGTGAGAGATCAATGATTATTATAAGGAATAAAATAAAAAATAAACTAAACTAGATATTTAGTTTATTTAAATAAATAATTATAAAAAATTCTTGATGACAATTTTAATGAATAAAGATACTTCTGTAAATATTACAAAGATTTTTTTAAATGAATATGAAACAACACCATTATCATTCCACCTAGATTTATCAAAATAGAAATACATATTCCTCATAGTTATAATCTAGAAAAAAACCATTTAATAGTCCCAATAAATAAATAATTTATATAATTAATTTTTTTTAACAAAACATAGTAACTAAAAGTGAAATGAGTACAAATAAACGATTGAGTAAATGAAATGTATAACTAAAAATAAAATTTTTTTCTTAAAATATTTTGTAAAAAACTTAAAAATTTAGGAGTTATAAACTACAAGATTGATCCTAAATATATATGACGTCTCTTGAATTCGATGGCAGGTAGAACACTAAAAAAATTAAAACATTTTAAAAATAAAACAAATAACAAAAAACAACAAAAACCTCTAATCGCGGAGTGACCTGAACATGAAAGACATCCCTTGAAGTTGGCAAGAGAAACACTTAAAATAATTATTATGGAATTTTCAAAATGATGAGAAAAAACAAAGAACCGAAAAACTTACGATCCACATACCAGTCGATTATATAAATGTAATAGAGATGAAATAGGTATCAGAATCATAGATGGATGAAGGATTGATGATCATAAATTGTGAAAATATGATTTAACTCAAGAAAACACAATCACATACTCAATTGGAAGGGTTTCAGTAGCCTTCAAAGTCAAATTAAATCGAGAGAATGAAAGAACGAGCGATACTCAAAATAAGGGTTCAGTGTTAGGGTTTTTTGAAAAGAGTTTTAATATCAGTTTTAGTAAAAAACGACATGAAAAAAAATTTATTTTTATTTTCAACATCATTTTTATGACAAACCGATGATGGAAATATTTTTTTTTTATTTTTTTCATCAATTTTAATAAAACTGATACGATAAATATGTTCGACGAAATTTTTGGCATCGATTTATACTAAAAACGATGCCAAAAATATTATGCATAATTTTCAGCGTCAATTTTCCAAAAAACCGACATCAAAATATAAAGTATTTACTATTATAACCTCAGTTATGTTGAACCGACATTATAAAAGCGGTGTTAAAAATACTTTTTCTACTAGTGTATACATAAATTTTCAATTTACTATAAGTGTTTAACTAGTTTCAAAAGTATAACTTATGATTCACAATCTAATCTAGTGTATACCATTATGTAAAAATTATTCCTAGAAAAAGGAATAAAAACCGTATCAATTCACATAATCCATTTATGGATTTTCCTCCTGGTAAGACAAAGATGTTGGAGATGGATATGTTGATGGAGATGAACGACTTATAACTATATTGGGAAAGCTAGCTCTAGTTAGGGGTAATAAAATTTCTTATATTGAGAATGTTGTTAATCCAAAATGTAGTGTAATAATTTTATACCACTTCATATGTCTGCAACCTCCATCATTCAATGAGGCTTCAAATCCATTTGTAGCAAATCAATAGATAAGTTCCTTAGATAAGATATTTCTCGTTTTGTGAATAAATTAAAGAGAGAAGGTTATCATAGAGGTTTATTATCTATTTTGAGATATATATCAATAGTGGTAATTGATTCAAATCACTAAATAGGAATAGGAAATAACAAACATGGAATGGAGGGATTTTAAGAAACTTTTATTGGAAATAATTATTTTCCTTACAAACAGTGAGTGGAGATGGGGATACAATATTTGAGTATGAGAAAAAAGGTTTATATAAATTTTAATAACTATTAATCCGAGTTTATAAGGTTATCAAGGTATGTCGTGGACTATTTACATAATCCAAAGAGAAATATTGACTGATTATTTTATGGACTTAAGCCAGTTCTTCGATGGGCACAAATATCCAAAATAATTTTACCATAGGAGGATATTGTATCATGTCCTTATCAAGATAAAGAAATAATTCTCCAAGTCTAATAGATTTTAAGGAAAGTAATATATGAATTAATATACTAAATACTATAAAAAAGAAAATAATTCAATGGGACTGAAGGGAAGGTTGGAATTTCAAACATGAAATAAATATGAAAGAAACATCATGGAAGCTGTTTATTACGAATGAGAGTTTTATATAAGTGTGGAGAAAAGGACACTGAGACCATGATTGTAAGGGAAATAAAGAATCTAGAAATTTGTAATGATTCAGCTTTAAAGAGATGGGACACTATGTAAATTATTGTCTCAGGAGTCAATGAAACATTCTTTATAAAAGGCTAAGGGATAAAGGCCAAGCTAATATGATCACAATGGTTATGGTTGAGGGTCCTAATGATGTGGTGGTAGGTAGTTTAATTATAACCTCAAGTTTATCTAATGATTATTTGATTCTGGATCATTACATTCTTTTTTATACTATCAATTTTATAAAAAAAATTAGAAATTTTCCATTCACCTTAAGAAGGAAGTTGTCAGTCAAAATTCCTAGTGCAAACCACACTGAAAAAAACATGTGTCAATAAATCCCTATTTTGACACATAAACATTCTATATTTTATAATTTTATTATTAGTACCTGTATATGGTAGAAATTAATTTTACAATAAGTGTGAAAAATGTGACAAAAACCACTATTTAGAAAATTCAATTTTTAAGAATAAAATTGGATTTATTTTTATCCCATGCATAATAAATATATTATATGAATGTTAAATTTTTTGATAAAATATGTAATATATAAATTTAATTAAAACAATTAAACAATAATAAAAAATTCAATTTATTTTGATATAAACATATAGCACACACAAAAATTGATTTTCTGAAAAAAAAACTTCATTAATTTTAATAAAAAAATTATTTCTAATAAATCGAAAAAAACTAATTTATTATATAAATATATAAACAATATATTTTTCAAATTTTATTTAGAACCATTTATATCCACTAATTTAACAACTGATTTATAATAGTGTAATAATAATAGATCAAAGTTCATTTGAACTCAGTGTTACACATAATGAAAGCTATCAAAGACATTAAATTTATTTCAAAAGAGACATAATGCAAAATATTGGGGTATTATATTCTTCTCTCTATAAACATTTTGTCCTAAATATTTCTAGAATCTCACCTTATAAATAGATTTGGGTAGTTCTTTATCATAATTTTCTCAGCTTCCCACATTGCCAGTTTTATATTAAGATTTATCCAAAGTAACTTCACCTTCCAATTTGTTTGATTCCCCAATAATTTTTCTCTAGTTTCCATAATATAGATAGGCTCTTCACATTAGGATAAATAGGGTTCCAATTCTATTTCTCTAGAAGTGATAACATGCGTCAGGTCTAGAATGTAATTCCTCAACAAAGAGATATGGAACACAATATGTACTTTTGAAAGGATATATGGAATTTCCCAATGGTAAGCCATGTCTCTAATTCTTATATTGGAGGTTTGAACACGTATGAAGGAATTTGAACCTAAGGTTTGAGTTTATTTCACAATGTCATCATTATTCAAGGTTGTTTATATTAAATTCTCCACTAGGGAATATTTCTATTCCATATTGATGTTTTCTAAAAATATTAGCAAAAATATTTTTACTATCATCCTATGATTGTTTAAATTAATTTTTATCCATGTTTTAATTTTATAAAAAAAGTTTGAAAGGAATATAATTTTCATTTTACGAATGAGGTATTTTTAACCTTTTTGAAAAAAATATAAAAGGTATGTTTTTAACTTATATGTAATGAATGGATTATCCCGATATCATGAATAATCTATTATTTGAATATTACTTTACATGTTTACATGGTTTCTTTCAAAGAAAAATATTTTTCCTTTTATATGTGTGTGGTTTTAAAAAAAATAAGCGATTTCAAAGTGAAAAGGGTATTTTCATCAAAATATTCCCAATGATCTTTTTAAATTGTTTTAATATATGTCTACATCCTTTGTTAAATTTTATTCTTTATTGAGGTTATTTTATTTTGGAACCATATACCATATTTTATTAGATGTTTTATGATTATTTTTATTGGAGATGTTCTATTTTAATACCATTCACTATATTACTTTGGATGAGTTATGATTATGTTTTTTGATTGGGGAAATTTTTAACATTTCATATGTTAGTTTCAATATGAATGTTAATTTTGATTATTTTTCATCCCATTTATATAGGTAATTAATTGGACTTAGTAATTGATGTGAAGGACCAGCTATATCCCCTCGATGTATAATTTTGGCATGAATAATATGGCAGGAAATACATGGAAATCTAATAATTATATATAAATAGTTACATGAGATAAATATTATCTATGGATATCATAACTAATAAAATAATAACATGTAAATTAATAAATAATCTCATAATGAGGAAATTTCATAATTTTGAGCATCATAAACATCTGATCAAGGCCTCATTACAATATATCCTACATAAATGGATATTACCTTAGCTAATACCCAAGACCGTTTTTCACATGAGACCAACTGATGATTTGATGGGAAATAACGGACCCATCCAATAACTTACTAAGTCTAATTCATTCCTCATCTCAAAGTGATGAAATAAAATCAGCATAAATATTCATATTGAAACAAACATACAAAATTTTAACAATTATCCCAATCAATAAACATAATTATAACTCATCCAAAGTTATATGGTGAATGGTATTAAAATATCACATCTGAAAAAAATCATAAACCAACCAATAAAACATGGTAGATGGTATAGTAATATAATAACCTCATTAAATCATAAAATTTATAAAATTATTTTGACAGAGATAAAAATACCATAAAAATATCATTGGAAAACTTATGATAAAAATACCCATTTCACTTTGAAATCACTTATTATTTTAAAAAAACTATGTATATATGATTTTTTTAAAAGAAACATGTAAAATTATAAATGAATTTTAAAATAATATATTATTCAAGGTGTTAAGAAAATCCATTCATGCTATATAAATTAAAAAAAGTTATTTTCATATTTTTTTTCCGAAAAGGTTAAAAAGTACCTTATTTTAAAAATGACAAGAATATTATTTTAAACCCATTTTATAAAAATTAAAAAATGGGTAAAAATAAATTTAAACAATCATAGGATAATAGTTATCTTTTTAGAAAACATGGACATGGAATAGAAATATTCCCCAGTTGAGACATGAACATAAGCAATCCTGAATAATGATGATATTGTGAAATAAACCTTTATATCGGGTTTGACTTCCTTTATAAAACATCAAACCTCCTGTTTAATAAATATATATTTGTTATAAATCTATTATATAACCATATTAATATATATCATACCATTTATGACATAATTATAATATATTATCACTCATTTCTTAACAATTCTTTCTTAAAAATCAAAGTTTCAGGTAATAACTACTTAATGTTTCATTTTTTTTTGGTTTGGTATCGTTAATATTTGTACTTAAATAAATGTTAAAATATCTACATATTTTTTATAATTATATAAATATAATATATATTAATTATATAAGTATTTAAAGTAATCTATAAAGGTATAGATAGAAAAATGTAGTATGGTTTATAGAAATGGTAGGTTATAAATATTCATGAACGTCGTTTTCATTATTCTATAGATGAAAAAAAAAGTTAAATAACAATTATCATATATAAAATCATTATTATATCATATAAATTCTATATATTCATCAAACCCATCCTTAGTACTATCCTAGTAAAGTAAAAATGAAAACTGAACCACATCACTTCGTAGAGGTGGTAGTCAACATGTACCCACAAGCGATGTTATAGTTTACAAAAGGCTTGGAAGGTAAGAAGGTAGATATGATATTATTATTTAATAATTTTAATTATTTTATAAATATTTAAATCTATCATAATTATCATCCATAAAATATGGTAATGAAAAATGAATTGTATCGCTTCGTGGAGATGGTATGTCGTACGTACACACGAGCGATAATTTCCCATCTCATTTGATGGGAAATATGGTGGGTAATTATGGTTTCATAATCATAATAACATTTTATTATATTTAGGATAATTAATTTATTATTTTAGGATAACTTTCATAGATTTAGAATAGGTAGAATAATGAATAAATTGAAAGAGGTTGGGTAAAAAATATCTCTTCTTTGGGAGGCTTTCATTAGATAATTATTAAGGGACTTAAGGTAAGTATTTTAGGGAGACGATATCCTCAAAAAACTTGGATAATGATTTTGAGAAAATAAATGGACTCAGATTCGTCAAGCTAGATGGCTCAACGTGGAGTGAAGAATTGAGGGGGGTGGTTCCATTTTATAATTGTGGTCCGGGGCTCTTTTGAAATTTCATAAAATATTATATTATAATAAATTAATTATCATACTAAATTCCTCAAAATGGAAATGGATTATAATATAAGGGAGTATAGGGTTTTAATAACAAAAAAAATAATTCATACAATTTTTGTTGTCATTTTAAACCTTTTAATTGTGATTAACCTTTTGGTTAAATTTTTTTCCTTTAACCATGGTAACCATTATTTTGATCACAAGGGTTTATAATGTTACTATAAAAGTGAAAATTACTCATAAATGAAATTTATTATTTTCTCAAAAAAATTACATTCATATGGTCAAATATGAAATTTTTATCAATTTTCACAAATTTAATGATATATTATTTTGATAAATTATCATTAATGTCAATTTTGACACTATTCATTTAATTTGACTTCAAATACATCAAGAAAAGGGTATTTTGAAATAATTATTTAAAAAATATATAATATTTTATATATATCTATAAAAGTTTCTTTACAATTTAACACATTCAAACTATATAAAAATTTATATTTTGAAAACCATTTTTTTATTTTTCAATTAATTAAATAAATACACTATTTTCATTTGAAAATCATTCAAGGTAATTATATAATTTATAAAAATTAAAAATAAATTCATATAATGAATATAATTTCATTAATCTCAAAATAGACATCTTGGTTCCTTCAAATATTTCTTTTTCCGTAAATGTACACATAAAATATATTATAAAGAGAGAGTGACATTTTGTAACTACCTTTGATTTAAATAATATATAAGTCATTTACATGGAAAAGTGTAGATTAAATAACTAAAATTAGATCCTATGGTTATGATGGTAAAATAATATTAATACAATAATAATTATAAGGAATAATTATGGCCTTATCCCCTAGGTTTAACATAAATTAACCAAATTTATAATTTAGCATGGTGATAAATTTTTCCACGATTACTATTTATTTTGACCAAAAATAAAAGTTTTAAAATTAATAAATTTGAACCTTATGATTCTAGATATTCAATTAATTTTATAAAATTCAATACTAATAATTAAAATAAATTAATTTTAAAATAAGTGTACTAAATGGGTCAAAAATACTTTTTTAGAAAATGAAGTTTTTAAGAATAAAATTGGAGTTATTCTTACCCCATGCCTAATAAAACTATTATATGAATGTTAAAAAAAAAATTTGACTGAAAAATATATAAATATCATTAAAATCATTCACTTATAGTCACTATTTCAATTTATTATGATATAAATATTTTGTGCACACAAAAATAGTTTTTAATAATACATTTATTTTAAATTTTTAAATTTTTATTTCTAATCAATTTACAACAAACTAATTTAATCTATAAATGTATAAACAATCTATTTTTAAAATTTTAGTTAGTCCTATTAATACCCACTAATTTAATGGATAAGTTATAATGGTCTCAGAATAATAGATCATTGTTCGTTTTATCCTTGTATTTCATGCAACACAAGTTATTAAAGAGATTAAATGTTTTTAAAAAGAGACAAACATTAAAATCATGGGGGTTTTCATTATTTCTTCCTTAAAAAAATCATCCTCAATATTTCTTGAATTTCACCTCATAAATATATTTGGGTAGTTCCCCATCTTAATTTCCCTAGGTTCCCAAATTGCCTCTTCTATCTTATTATTTTTCCAAAGTACCATTACCAATCATGTTTTCCAATTCATCAAAAATTGTTCTCTAAAATCTAGAATCTATATAGTATCTTTACAGTAAGATAAATTAGGTTCCAATTATATTTTTTCATAAGTGATAACATGTGTCAGTTTTGGCCTCTACTTCCTTTAAAGGGAGACATGGAAGACATCGTGTACTTTAAGAAGGCTATGTGGAATTTCCAAATGGTAATACACAACAAAAATCATTTCTAGGATTTCAAAATGTCCAATATAAATGGGGATCAATTTTCATTTTTACTAAATCTCATTACACGCTTCCTTGGGGACACCTTTATGAATATATTATCTACCACTTGAAATTCCAAATCATTCCTCCAGTTATCAATATAGCACTTTTTCATGCTTTGAGATTCTTTGATATGGTCTTGAATATACTTTGCCTTTTATATTGTTTACCCACAAGTTATAGACCTACAAGATTCCCTTCAATAAATTCAACCCAATAAGTTGGTGTACATAATTTCTTTCAAAATAATGCTTTATATGACACCATTTGAATACATGAATCAAATATACTATAATAGTTTAATTATTCAAAAGGTGTACACTAATATCACATACCTTTAAATTCATGTGAGAAGGACCCCAAAATGTCTTATAATTTTTGGATATTCCTTTCTCACTATTTATAAATTTGAGGACAATAAGCAGTATTTAAACAAATCTCAGTATCAAGAGCTTTATGAAGACTTCTATAGGATTTTATTTTAAAATCATGGATCAAAATCATAGAAAATAGAAATAGGTTCACCATGAAGTATTAAAATATCAATAATATAGAGTTTTTCAAGATACTCTAGTTAAAAATATTCTCTTATAGCAAGGAAGTGTGCAGATTTGTTAAGTTGATCCACAATGACCCATATCACATCATTATTTCTTGGAGTATTTTGTTATCTAGTGAAACATTCCACAGTAATTTCATCCCATTTACATATGGGAATAGTTATAGGTTGTATAAATCCTCTAGGATTTCATCACCCAGCCTTCACTTATTGACAAACCAAACATCTTGACACATATGCAGCAATTTACCTCTTCAAATTATCCCACAAAAAATGTTCCTTCAAATATTTATACATCTTGTTGCTACCAAGGCATATAAAGGAATTTTATCTATGGTCATCATACAATAATTCCCTTCTTAGCTTAGGTATAGAGTTAACAAAAATCCTCTTTCAATATTTTTAGAATGTTTTCTTCATATAAAAAGTCTTCCAAGTTACCATCATTCACAACTTTAATTTTATTTTGAAAATTATCATCATTAGAATTATTACATTTTATATTTTCTAATAATTATGTTTCAATAATCAGTTAAAAAAGTAGTGATGTTTCAACTTCCTTAATAATTCCAATATTCATATTTACTAGATCATTGGATTTTCTATCTTATTTTCATTCAATCCGTGGTAGTGTATTGATGAATCATAATCCTTGAGTATCTCAAGCCGTCTCTTTTTCCAGATGTTTGGTTCTTTTTATGAGAATGTATTTTTCAAACTCTTATGATCTATATATATCTCAAATATTTCAGCATAAAGATAGTGCCTCTATATCTTGAGATAAAATTTTATGGAAAATAACTCAATATAATGAGTTTTATAGTTTATTTCATGAGTTTTTAACTTCTTTGATGTATAGGAAATAACTCTATCATTATGTATAAGGAAACTACCAAGTCCCTTCCTCGATGCATCACTATATATCACAAAATTTTCATTTCCCGATGGTAGAGTCCAGATAATATAAAAATAAAATTTTGGTATATTTAGATTACTAAATTTATCAATTTATGATAACATATAGAGATTTATAAGAGGTAGAATAATTAATAAATTGAAAGGGGATAGGTAATACAATTTCCTCTTCTTCGAGAGACCTTCTTTAGATCTTTTCTTAAAGGACTTAAGGTTAGACATTTAGGGAGACTAGCACCACCATATCTTGGATAAAGATGTTGAGAAAATAAATGGATAGGGATTGGTTTAGCTTTATGGATTAATGTGGGGTGAATAAGTGATGGATGAGGTTCCCTTTCATAATCATGGTAAGGGACACTTTTAGAGTTTCTTAAAAGATTAAATTATAATAATTTTATTCTCATGAAAAATGACTCCAAATGGAATGTTATTAAAATATAAGGTAGGATATGATTTTAATACCACCAAATAATATAATTTAGATAAGTTTCGGTGTCATTTTAAACTTATCATTTTGATAAACCCCTTAGTTAATTATTTTTTACCTTAACAATGGTAACTACTATTTTAATCATAAAGTGTTAATAACAATACTATAATTGATTAAATCCCTCCTAAATGGACCATAAATGATTTTTTAAACTATATTATTTTCACAAGGACTAATATATTTTTTCATCAATTTTAAATAATTTAATAATATATTATTTTGATAAATTATTATTAATTTCTTCTTTGAAACTATTCATTTAATTTTAGTAAGATACATTAAGAAAACGAGGGAATTATAATGTAATGATTTAAAAAATATATAATATGTCATATAAATCTAGAAAATTCATTTGACATATTAAATAATTCTTATTATGTCAAAATTAATATTTTCAATATCAGTATTTAATTTTTATATTAATTAAATAAATAATGTATTATAATTTCTCAAGAATTTTTTGTAATTATATAATTTATAAAAATTAAAAACAAATTTTTATAATGAAAAAAATTAATTAACATCAAAATTGATATTTAGTTTCATTCATATCTTTTTTTTCTTATGTGGAAGCATTAAAGATATTTAAAACAAATAGAGTGACATTTTGAGGATATCTTTGATTTAAATAATATATAAGTAATTTTCATAGAAAACCATCTATTGAATTACTCAAATTATATCCTAAGTTGTTAAGGTTAAAATACTATTAATCCAATAATAATTCATATGAATAATTATGACATTATCACTAAGTTTTAACCTAAATCAACTTAATTTACCCTTTACCGAGGTGATAAATTTTACCATGGTTAATATTCATTTTTACAAGAAATAAAAGGGTCCCAATTAAAAAAATTGAACCTCATGATTTTAAATACTTCATTCATTTTATCAAATTCAATACAAATATTTGGTTGAAATTTATTTTAAAATTAATAAAAAAAATGTTACAAAAATAGTTTTTTAGAAAATGTAATTTTTAAGAATAAAACTATATAAATTCTAATCTCACACAAAATAAAAATATTAAACTAATGTAAAAACATTTGGTTAAATATATTATATATAAATTTAGATTAACTAATTCAAAAATAGTTACTAATTAAATTTATTATGATATAGATATATTGCACGCACAAAAATAGTTTTTTCAGAAAAATGCTTCTTTTAGTTTTTTTAGTTTTTATTTCTAATCAATTTATAAAAAAAATAATCTGTTAAATAAATTTATAAACCATATATTAAAATTTTATTTTTTTCCATTTATACCCTCATATTTAATAGCTATGTTATAACAATCTCATTATATTATACTGTGGTTAGTTTGAACTCGAGGTTGTGTGTAATGAAAACTATCAAAAATGTTAAATTTTTGAAAAAAGAGATGTACCGTAAAATATTAGGGTGTTACATTATTTCCTCAAAAAGTTTCCTCAATATTTATATAATTTAACCACATAAATAGCTTTGGGTAGATATTCATCATAATTTATTAGGTTCCCTCATTGCCCTTTCTATCTTAAGATTTTATAAAGTGCATTTACCAGTCAAGTCATTTGATTCCTCAAAACGTTTTCTCTATTGTCTATAATCTAGAAAGGTTCTTCACAGTAATAAAAATCATATCCCAATTATATTTCCTTAGAATAAATAACATGTATCTAGTCTGGCATCTACTTCCTTAACAATGGGATATGGAACACATAGTATAATTTATAAAGGCTAGGTGGCATTTCCCAAAAGTATCTATTACTCCAATTCATTCCAAGTTTTCAAAAGATAATATGTACCTGGTTATCATTTTTCCTTTCTTACCAAATATTATAACATAGTTCTATGAAGATACATTAAAGAAAATGTGATCTCCCACTTGAAATTAAAAATATTTCCTTCTATTATCAGCATGGATCATTTTCCTACTTTGAGCTACTTTGATATGAGATTGAATAGTCCTTACCATTTCCATTGTTTTCTCAACAAGTATTGGGCCAACAATATTCCATTCATCAAATTAATCCTAAAAATTTGGTTTGTGAAATATCTTTCCATATAATTCCTAATACAACACAATTTGAATACTTTAATAGAATATATTAGTATTGGTGAATTATACCAAAGGTAAATAAAGATCCCATATACCTAGAAAGTCAAGGGAGAAGGACCTAAATATGTTTTATAATGTTTGGATTCTATTTTTTTCTACCCATAATTTTGAGGGTGATAAGAGGTTCTCAAACTAAGATCAATATCAATAGCCTTCTAAATAATTTTACAGAATTTTTATGTAAATCCTAGATTTTGATCAAACAAAATTAAAAGAAGAGCACCATGAATTTTTACAACTTCATTAATTTAGAGTCATTCTATGAACTCTGACGGAAATCCATCCCTTATAGAGAGTAAATGTTTATATTTGGTAATTAGATAAATAATAACCCATATCAAATCATTATTTCTTATATTCTTAGGTAATCTAGTGGAAAATACCATAGTAATGTCATCTCATTTCCATATAGGATTAGGTAGAGGTTTTCTTGACTCCTCTATAATTTTTTTTCTCAACCTTAAATTTTTGGAAAACTAAACAACATTACATATAAGAAATAATTTCCCACTCTATATTGTCCCAAAAAAATGTCCCTACAAATTCTTATACATATTATTGCTACCATAGTGTATAAAAAAATTGGATCTATGAGAATCATCCAATAATTCTGTTTTTAGCTCAAGTATAAAGGGAACACAAATCCCCTTTCCAAATTTCAGAACACCATCTTAATATGTGAAGTCTGCCAATTTTCAATCATTCATAGGATTAATTTTCCTTTCAATATTCTCATCATTAGACTAAGAAATTTTTATCCTTTCTAATAATTATGGTTTGAAAATAATTTGAAAAGGGAGTGATGTTTCCCCTTCCGTAGTAATTACCATATCTATCTTTACTATATCCTTGAACACATGATCCCCATAAATCCTCATTTTATTCAAGACTCCATGATCTTTCCTACTCAATTAACATGATACCTTATTTTTCTTTCCTATGTGGTAGTGTATTGAACAATGAAAGTCGTTGAGTAGCTCAAGCCATCACCTTTGCCTCATATTGATTTATTTTTGTGATAAAATTTATTTCAAAATATTATGATTTATATATATCTCACATATTTCACTATAGAGATACTGTCTCCATATCTTCAGAGCAATGATCATGGATTATAACTCAAGATCATGAGTTGGATAGTTCTATTTGTGAGAATTTAACTACCTTGATGGATAGGTAATAACTCTATCATTATTCATAAGGACAGAACCAATTCCCTTCATCAATGCATCACAATATATAAAAAATTCACCATTTCTCATTTGTAGAGATAAGATAAGATCATTCACAAATATCCACTTCAATTCTTAAAAAATTTATTTTCATTCCTTTTTCTAAATAAACTTAACTCATTTACAAGTAATATTGGTTAACCGGATGGAAATTTGTGAAATTTTTTGAACAAATAATCGATATTAACCTACTAAACGAATGAAACTATGTACCTTGGTTATTTTAATTGGTATAGTCCATTCTTAGACTGCCATATTCTTTATAGGATCAACTATGATTCCATCCTTAGAGAAAATATGTCCAACAAAAGAAACATTTTGAATCCCGAATTCATACTTGATCAATTTAACATGTAAGTATTTTCTTTTAAGAGTCTCAAGAATGATCTATAAGTGGTTATCTTGGTCCTCATTTTTATTTGAGTACACCAAGATATCATCCATAAAAACCAAACAAAATATTAAGATATTTCTTGAATACTATGTTCATTTGATCTATAAAAATAGAGGGCGAAGTGGTTAATATAAATGGAATTATTGTTAACTAGTAATATCCATACCTCATTCAAAACAATTTCTTTGGTTTATCTTCCTTCTTTAACTGTAATTTATGATATCTAGAATGAAGGTCAATCTTTAAAAAATATTGATCTCCATGAAGGTTTTCAAATAAGTTATAAATGCGATGTAGATGAAACTTTCTTTTATCATAATTGCATTGATTCCCCTATAATAAATGCACAAACTAATAGAACCATATTTCTTATTAATGAAAATAATAAGGTCTCCCAAGGAGAAAAAATATGGTGTTTAAATTCCATACCACTAAAATACTATAGTTATTTCTTCAACTCCACTAACTTCATATTGTCCATTCTATAGGGAGTCCTTGATAGAGATCTTGCATCCATGATTAAATCAATGGTAAATTCAGCTTCCTACTATGGTGGATGTCCAGGAAATTCCATTGGAAGTATATCAATTTTTTATTGTGAAATAATTATATCATCAATTATAAGATTTCCCTTTCCTTCAGTAGGTCGTGTCAGCTATTATTCTCAAAGAATCTCATTTAGAAGAGATATTATAGGTGGATCTAGAAATGATTTAGATGATGAAATCTCCCCTATAAAGATAAGTAATTACATATCCTTATCCAGAATCATAATTTCCTTCTCTCTATAATAATTGTTTTCATTATATTTTGAAAACCACTCTATTCCAAGGATTATATCAAAGTCGATACTAGTTATGATAACAAAATTATTAAATAGAGCATGTTTATGTGTCATAATAGAAACGTATTGACACCTATTGTTTACATTAAGGTCTCTACAAGGGGATTAATTCAACCAATACCTATTCATATATATAAATTAGATGAAATTGCTATGAACTTTGTCACTGTATTACCAATTAATCCAAGAAAGAATGATAAAATATGGGTTATTGTTGATCAACATATCAAATATGAATATTTCCTCACTACAAGAGAAGATTTTATGCTAGATCACCTTGAAAAACTCTATATTAATGAAGTTATAAAACTTCATGGTGAACCTCTTTCAATTGTGTCTAATCATGAACCAAACTTTACATGGATATTATTGAAAATTATTCAGAAGTCCCTTGATATTGAGATTATATTAAGAACTACTTATCACCCTCAAATTGATGGTAATTTAGAAAGCACAAAAAAAATTAGATAAATTTTGAGCTCCTACTCAATATACCTTCAAGGTATGTGGGATAAGTATTCACCTTTGGTAGAATTCATATTTAACAATAGCTTCCATTAAAGTACTCAAATGGCACTATATAAAGTGATATATGGAAATAGATGTCCTACAACAACTTATAGGGATGAAGCAGGTGAAAGGAAACCTGTTGGATCAAAAATTGTGGAGGAATCAATGACAAAGGAAAAAACAATTGAAACCCATATCAAATTAGATCAAAGTATGAAAAATTTATATTCCAGTAATGGGAGGAAATATTTGGAATTTCATGTGGGAGATCATGTTTTTTAGAATATATCTTTATAGATGGGTGCTATAAGATTCTTTAATATAGGAAAACTTAACCCCAAGCACAATAAGTTTTTTAAATACTATAAATAATTTTAGTTATGGATTACCATTTGGAAATGCCACCTAGCCTTTATAAAGTACACAATGCGTTCTATATCTCTTTATTAAGAAAGTATATGTCTGACCCAACACATGTTCTCACTTATGATGAAATCGAATTGGAACCTGATTTATCATATTATGAAGTGCCTATCAAGATTCTAGACACTATAGAACAAGTTCTAGGGAATCAGACTACACAGCTGATGTACTCTGGATAAATCATAAGATGGAAGAGGCAATGTGGGAACCTAAGGAAATTATAATGAAGAACTACCAAAATATTTGTATGAGGTGACATTACATAAAATGTTAGGATGAATTTTTTAGGAGATAAGAATGTGACACCCAAATATTTTATGGTATGTCACTTTCTAAATAAATTTAATCTCTTCAATAGCTTTCATTTCACATAAAACCGAGTTCAAATGAACCACAGTCTATTATTAGGTGACCATTAGAATATAGACATTAAATTTTCAAGTATAAATAGGTCTAAATAAAATTTAAAAATACATGGTTTATATATTTATAGTATAAATTTTTTTAGTTAATAATTTTTTAGAAATAAAAATTAAAAATTAATAAATTAAAATAATAGTTTTCCTAAAAAACTATTTTTGTGTGTGAAATAAATTTATATCATAATACATAAAATTAGTCACCAATAGTGAATTATTTTAATGGAATTTATATATTATATATTCAATTTAGAATTTTAACATTCATATAATATTTTTATTGTTCACGGGATAAGAATAAATCCAGCCTTTTCTTAAAAAATGTATTTTTGAAAACTATTTTTGTCTGATTTTGTGTACTTATATTAAATTTAATTTCTTCCACTTATAAGTATATAATTTGATAAAATTAATTACATATTTATAGTTATTAGGCTCAATTTGTTTAATTTTACCCTTTTATATTTGGTTAAAATGAATAGTACTTGTGGTAAAATGTATCACCTCAATAAAGGATAAATTGGGTTAATTTAGGTTAAAAATAAGTGGTAAGGCCATAATTCTTAATTATAATTCATATTGGATGAATTGTATTCTAAAAGTTTCACCATAGACTATAAATTTAGTTTTTAATGGACTATTTTCCTTAAAAATGACTTATATATTATTTAAATCAAAGATAGTTGCAAAATGTCACTTTCTATGTTTTTAATATCTTTTATGTGTCTACATAAGAAAAAAAGACATAAATGAAAATAAATGAATATTTTTATTATAATAAAATTATTTTAAGTATATAAAATTATTTTTAATTTTTAGATATTATATAATTACCTTAAATGCTTGTACAATGCATATATAATATTTATTTAATTAATAGAAAAATAAAACTAATGATATTAAAAATATAATTTTTTATATAATTTGAATTATTTAATGTGTATAATGAATTTAATAGATATATATATGACATATTATAGAGGTTTTAAATCATTATATTCCAATTTACCATTTTTATGTGTTTTAAGTCAAATTAAATGGATAATGTCAAAATTGAAATTAATGATATTTTGTTAAAATAATATATTATTAAATTTTTCAAAAATCATAAAAATATTATTCTCAGACATTTTTAAGGTATATAGTTTTAAAAATAATTAGTGGCCTGTTTATGTGTCATTTTACCATTTATGGTAATGCTGTTAACCCATTATTATTAAAATAGTGGTTACCATGATTAAGGTAAAAAATAAGTAACCAAGGGCTTAATCAAAATCATATGGTTTAAAATGAAACCAAAACATATATAAATTATATCAGTGGATGGTATTACAACACTATAATAACTTATCTTCAAATAAATTTTCATTTTAGTCATTCATCATGATAATGAATTTATTATAATTTAATCTTTGGAGAAATTACAAAAAAGTGTCTCTCACCTTAATTGTAAAAGGGCACGTCCTTTCTCACTTCTTCACACAACATTGATCCATATAGCTCAACCAATAAATTTAAATTTATTTTATCAACATATTTATTCATTTTATTGAGGTGATGGTCTCTTTAGCAGACTTACCATATGTCCCTTAAGAAAGGATATAAATAAGTTCTCTCAAAGAATAGGTAATTGTCTTACCCAACCTCTTTCAATTTATTCCTTCTTCTACTTATTCTAAATATGTGGAAGTTATCATAAAATAATAAATTTAGTATCATAAATATGTTTAAATGTTATTATGATTATTAAACCACCATTATCAACCTATTTTCCATCAAATTAAAAGTGAAAGTGTCACTCGTTCATACGTATGACTTACTGTCTCCATGTGGCTATACAATTAATTTTTCATTACCATCTTTTATGGATGATAATTATTAGGGTTTTAATATTTATATATGATATTTATATAATTATTTTCATTATAGATATTATTTATCCTGTGATCAAAGATTAAACACTAAAACTTTCAAACTAAAACATACTTGAAAAAATGCAGTTATTACGTAAAATAGTGATTTTTAACAAAGAATTGTTAACAAAAAAGAGATAAAAGATTATTAGTATGTCATAAATGGTATGATATTTATAAATAAATATCTATAATATTTGTATAAAAAATATATATTTATTATATTGGATTTTTTGAACACATATAAATGAATTTGAACAAGAGGTAAGGGTTTATTTTACAATCTCATTATTATTTAGGGTTGTTTATGTTTAAATCTCTAGAAAGGAAAATTTCTCTTCCATTTCCAATTTTATAAAAAATATTTTCAATTTTTTTACAATGATGCAATGAATATTTAAAGTCATTTTTACCCATTCTTTTCTTTTTTACAAAATGGTTTGAATGGAATATTATTTTCATTTTTTAAACAAGGTACTTTTCAAAATTTTAAACAGAAATATGAAAGGAATGTTTTTTAACTTATATGACATGAAAATTTTTTCCCACCACATCGACTAATATACTCTATGAATAATCCTTTAAAATTTGAGTAGGATATTTTTAATGAATTTTTTTCTTTTATATGTGTGTAGTTATTTTAAAAAATAAGCGATTTCAAAGTGAAAGGGGTATTTTAATTAAGTTTTCCAATGATATTTTTAAAGTGTTTTCAACCATGTCAACATATTTTGTTATATTTTATACTTTTTAGAGCTTATTATATTATGGTAACATCTAAAATATTTTATTATATGGATTATAAATAGTTTTATTTTAGATGTTCTTTTTTGATACCATTCTCATATTACTTTGGATGGGTTGTGATTATGTTTATTGATTGGGGTAATTTTTAACATTTCATATGTTAGTTTCATTATAACTATTTATGTTGACAATGTTTCACCCATTTCAAAAAATGAGTTCATTGAAACTTATATGATCTAAATTATAAAATATATATATAGGACACACACAAAGTACTCAATTTTCAGTCAAGCTATTTTATGCTTCCAAAATATATTTTCCTGAAAAATGATTTTTATTTCCTTTTGTTTGAAAATATTATAATAAATTTTTAGAACTTATATAAAATATATTTTATAAAAATTATATCATTCTTTAAATCATCATACCAAAATTACTTTATGGTGTAATTTTTTTATTTTTATGAAATGACTGATTTTCTAGCGAGTAGTGAAAAATATGAATTTTTATTAAAAACTATATTTTTGTTTTTATCGTTTGAAAAGTTACATTTAATTTTAAAAAAGTTTCAAAGTAAATTTAGTTATATTATATTATTAATAATTTATTTAGTTTAATTTTAATCAATTTTATAATTTAATTTGGTATAGAAACATTTTTATACATTAAAAGGCATATTTAAGATAAACTATATTTTTTTCAAAGAAGCGATTTTCATAAAATTTTATATAATAATTTTAAAATTGATTTCTATCACTTATAGGAATTTAATTTCATGAATAAAAATTTATTTTTGGATACAATAATTAAATCTTATCCTAGGATTATTTTTTGAAATTTTCTAAAGAAGTTAAAATTTAGTGAATAATTAAAAATACTATTATTAAACATGGTATCTTTTATGATATCACCAAGACATAAAAATAATATTAAAATTTATAAAACTTATAGAAAGAATAATTTTTGATAATATAATAAAAATATCATACAAAAATAATTTAAATCATTCAGATCAGAATTTATCCAATAATAAATATGAAAATCATTTTCAGTGCCAATGCAGAGCTTGCACATTACTGGAAAAGTAAAATTTGGAATAATAAAATTTATATTTGGGATAGAATATTCCATTTATCAAATTTTTCATTAAATATTACATATTATTGACGATTTTTATCATTATACATGAATTTTGGAATTATATATCAAGTAGATTATGCAAATGCTTATGTAATGCATGTGTAAGGCCAGAAAAGTCAAAATAACACATTAAATGTGTTTTCATGATATGGATGTGAGTTAAAATAAATATTAAACCGATATAAATATAAATTGTGATCATAATAAACTTATTTTTATTATTTAAATTTATTTATAATTTTTATAAATTGTGAAAAGATAATATATTATTAATGAATAGAAAAATAAAATAAATGATTATAAAAATATTAAAATATATATAATTTGATTGAGTTAATGTGTTTCATGAATTTTATAGATCAATTTTTTATATTAGGGAGCATTTCATTTATTATATTCTAATTCTTTATTTTTATTGATGTATTTGAAGTCAAATTAAATGAATAGTATCAAAATCGGTAAAAATGACACTATATTGAAATAATATTTTATTAAATTTTTTTAATATTATAAAAATATTTAAATTAGACAACTGGGATAATATATTGTCTCAAATTTTATTCATTATTCATTTATTAGTATGTTTCCACCTTTTAAGTAAAATTATAACCCTTTAAGAGTGAAAAATCTGTTACTGGGATTAATGTAAGAATATGTTAATTAAAAGGATAAACGAAAATATAAGGTTTAAAATACCACTTAATCCTATATAAATTTAATTTTTTGATGATATTTCAACCATATCCTACCCTATTTTTGAATTAATGACAATTTTGATGTATTTGACTCAAGAATGGTCTTATTATATTTCATTTGTTTTATGAAATTCCGAAAGTGCTCCTCACCACAATTATAAAAGTGCACCCATTAATTCACTTAATCACATCACTTTGAGTCATCTAGATCAAGAAATATCTACCAATAAATATTCTCAACATTCTTATCCAAGTTCTAATGGTGGTGGTCTCCCTAAAATACCAACATTAAGTCCCTTAGGAAAGGACTCTAAAGAAGGTTTCTCAGAGAACAAGTAAATGTCTTATGTGACCAATTTCAATTTATTTATTCATCTACCTCTTGTAAATCCCTAGAAATTATAATAAAATTTTAAATTTCATATAATCAATATAATGAAATATTATCATGATTATAAAATATTAATTTTATTTTCCAAGAAATAGTATTTTATTAACAATATTTTAATATAAATATATAATTTTTTATATTCACTATTTAAATAAATGTATTTTTTTTAAATAAAGATAAAATATATGATTATTTATTTAAAATTAATTTTAAAAAAATCATGTTTTTATATTGTATTTTTTGAATCTATTATTATATTTTAAGTAAAAACTATTTTATATAAATTCTATGTAAATATATTTTTAAATGTTTACAAAAATCACTTTATAAAATTATAGTTATATGTGGATAATTTTAATAAAATAATTTTATACTATATTTTTATAAGAATTATTTAAATTTTGATTTAAAAAATATTATTACTAAGATGTTAATATTATAAATAATATAATCATGTAATATTACTACTTAATGAAATTTTTTAATAAACAACATATAAATAAATATACTAAATAATATTTGGAAATAACTTTGTTAAATATATGTACATTTAGGGTAAGATATACTTAATATTATTATTAAAACATACTTTGTATTAAAAAATGATTATGTTTATAAATTATTGAAATTTATAGTTTTCAAAAAAAATAATTTTCAATTTAAGTTCATTATAAGATTTAAAAATCTATAAATTTGTTTTGACAATTAGAAAATATAATTTCATTACTCTAGTATTTAATTATAAAAATTTCTTTTAAATTTTACATTGTTGTTTTAAAAATTTATCCAACAACTGGGCTAACCAAAGGACCCCTAAACACACATCTCTAGTCCTACTGGGTCAACAATGTAGAGTGGTCAACCTTATCCCGCTCACATGATGGTAGGGAGGGAATGTGGACCATTGGGCCATGTACAAGACCACAAGATGATCTTGAATAGTTCCTACAGAGTGCACTCGTAGGTGCACATATATGTACAGGTGGAACGTATTGTGCGACCTGTGTGATGGGTTGTGTGATGTGTTGCGAGTGTCGACCCCCCATTGCCAGCTTGAGAGTTTAGCGACATGACTTAACTTATTATGCACTACTCAAATGAAGATAACTTCGATATAGGACTGATTCACTGGTCACTGTACACCCATGTTAAAAATGGTCAATTATATCACAATAGTATGATTCATTTCATCTCAACTATCTGGTTTCTTTGGTTTCAATTGTCTTACATGTGCCGCACTAGCCGATCCTTTGATTTCATCTTTTTCTTATTCTCTCGGCACTAGTATATCCTCAAACCTTGCAAACATATAAGATTATTTTGAAAATAATTCTCATTGTCATCCTCCATCGATGATGAGTTTCAAACCCTTCAAAAAAATAATTAAATCCCACTACTCATGAGATTACCTCTCATTTTACCTTTATTTACATTTTTACTCAGTTTACAACTAGTAAAAACTTATAATTAAATATGGTTAAATGAATAAAACATATAACTAAATGTATCTATCATATTTAAAACAAATATTATTTATAGTGTATTTGTAGATATCTAATTTCAATATTTCTATTTCAGATCACCAGTGTCGGTGATTATTTTAAAAATAATATATATATATATATATATATATATATATATTTCTCTATTAATATTAAATAAGTAATATTCTCAAGAATTACTGGTAGATTTATCTAGATCTCCTGGTTATCTAATTGGGTCACCATATATATATATATATTACATCATTTTAAATAAATAGAACCTCTACGCTTGTTATATGTCATGTGTATTAAATTCTTGTATACATACTGATGAATATATACAAATTTTTCATTCTTCTTTTGTTTTGATATTCTATCATTATCCAACCAAGAGTGGTGTAAATATAAATTTTTTTCACATACTTTAGTCACCATTTTTCCAAACCAGAAAATAACTTTCATTACCCTAGTATCATTTTATGAGATCAATGATCGATTAATATTAGTGTTCAATAACTCTTTGTTAAGAAAGTAAATGATAGACCTAATACATTTTCTCAGTTCTAAAGAAATATAATTGGAATCTAATTTATCTTATTATAAAAAGAATATATAGATTCTAGATACTATAGAACAAGTGTTGAGGAATCAGATGAATATGTTTGTAAAGGTACATTTTATAAATCATAATATAGAAGAGATGACATAGGAACCTGAGGAAATCACGAGGAATAATTACCTAAATATATTTATGAGGTGACATTCTGGAAAATTCAAGGATGAAATATTTTTGAAAGAGGTAAGAATGTAATAGACGAAGTTTTTATGGTATGCCTCTTTTTAAATAAATTTAATCTGTTTGATTGCTTATGTTTTACACAACACCGAGTTGAAATTAACTATGGAATATTATTTTGAGACCATTATAACTTAGCCATTAAATTAGTGGGTATAAATGGGCCTAACTAAAATTTTAAAAATATGTGGTTTATACTTTTATATAATAAACTAATTAGTATCAGATGATGTTTATGAAAAACTTGGGAACTATATTGGGGGAACATAATCCTATAATGGACATTTGATAATATACCCAAAGAAACCAATATTTTTTTTAGATTAGTTATACATAAATTTTCATGTTATGTTAAGTGTTTCACAAGTTTTAAAATTATACAATGATTCATAATCTAATATAGTGCATGCCATTTATTTAGAAATGGTGACTAGTGGAAGAAATGTAAACCATATTAATGTATATAATAAATATAGGTATTACCATACAAGGTATTTATAACTTGAGTTTTGAGTAATAACCTTTCTCATATAGAGTAGACTGATGATACAAAATGTGGTGTAACAATGATAGACTACTTCATGCATCAACAACCTCCATCATTCAATGGGAATACAAATATATTTCTAGTTGAGTAATGGATAAGTTCCTTAGAATAGATATTTATTTCTTTATGAAGAAATGAAATGGATAATGTTTTTTATGATAGTTTATCATCTCTTAGGAGATACAGATAAATGGTGATCATTTATTCAAAAAACGAAAGCAGAGGATGAAATATGAAATATGGAATGGAATGGTTTTAAGGAATTTGTCTTAGAAAATCATTTTTCTCACAAATAGAAAGTGGGTATAGAGAGACAATTCTTGAGTCTGATATAAAATGTGAATGAGAATGGGGATAAGTATGAATCTGGTTTTACAAGGTTAGAAAGGCATGTCGCAGACTATGTACATAATCCAAAGAGAAATATTAACTATTTCATTGATGGGATTAATCCAATTATTTGAATGGAATTAGTCTCTTAACCATTCCAATCATATAAGGATATAGTATCATATATTATCAAGATAGAGAAAAAAATTCTTTAAGTCATACGACATTGAGGGGAATCAAGATAAAAATAGGGTTACTAAGTATTCTAGAAAATGAAATAAGAAAAATGGGAAGAAGTGAAGGGTGGAATTTTCAACTTGTAATAAATGTGGAAATAAATATCATGGAATATTCCTATTGGGAACATGAAATTTCTATAAGTGTGGAGAAAACTTCCAGCATGATCATGATTGAAAAGGAAATAAAGAAGTTGATAATGTGAAATTATTCGGCTATAAAGAGATGAGATATTATGAAAATTATTGTCTCAAGTTTCAAGGAAGATTTACCTATAAAATAATAAGGGAGAAAGGATAATTTTGTGTGATTAAAAGAGATAATGTTTAAGTTCTCAATAATGTGGTGGAAGTTACTTTAATCATGACCTCAAATTTAACTAATGATTTATTTTATTCTATATCATTGCATTTATTTATATCTTCTTAGTTTGATAACAAATTAAAAATTTCCTATTCCCCTTAAGAAGGAAGTTTTTAGTAAAATATTCTAGTGTAAACTTCACTAAAAAAAGACATGTCATGTAGTTTTAATTATAACATATAAATGTTCTCTATTTTCTTATTTTATTATCATACCTATGGTTGAATTTGATATAATCTTTATTTGGATAGAATTGAAAAATTTAATGTAAAAAGTTATTTCAAAGATAATGAAATTATGATTCATGATGAAGTTATGTAATTATTTATATTTAGAGGGCAGACTCCATCATCTATGTGATGTTTGGATCCACCTTTAATAGCTATACCAAATGAGATTCTTGGATAAGAAGAGCAGACACAACCTACTGATGAAAAGGTTAATATTAAATTTAAGATCTAAATATTATAAAGGAATACAATGATGTATTTCCTAAGGACTAACCTAGATATCCACCAGAGAAGGAATTTTAGTTTTCCATTGATTTAATCCCTATGTAAGACCTATATCAAAGACTCTATATAGAATGAACACTATAGATTTAGTAGAGTTGAAGAAAAAACTAGAGGATTTAAGGGGTAAGGTGTTTTTATCTCACTTCTATTTTTGTGGGACATATGCCTTATACACTAAATATTTCTTTTTTGTGGTTTATATACTAACCATGAATGTATTTTATGATTATTATCATGAAAATTATGGTATATACATAAATATATAATTTTCTTTCTTTAACGGGGGTTGTGATTCAAATAATATTAAAGCTATAAGGGGTTATTTCAAAATCAAATCATTATCCGAGATTGTTTATTTTAAAGTTTACACTGGGGAATATTTCTCTTCCATATCCATGTTTTCTAAAAATATTTTCAATTTTTTTAATATTATCCTTTGATATTTTAAAGTAATTTTTACCCATGTTGAACTTTTTATACAATGGTTTAAAAGGAACCATCTTTTCATTTTATAAAAAAGGTACTTTTCAACCTTTCTAAAACAATTCAAACATGGGTAAGAATTAATTTAAAAAATCATAGGATAATAGTTAAAAAAATTGAATATATTTTCAGAAAACATGGACTTGGAAGAGAAATATTCCCTAGTGGATACTTCAACATAAATAATCTCGGATAATGATGAGATTATGAAATAATTGCTTGCATCAGGTTTGCCTTCCATTGTATGTGTTCAAAACTATTATATAATAAATATATATATATATATTATAAATTAATTATAGAACCATATTTATATATATTATACCATTTATGACATACTTATAATCTTTTATAACTTTTTTCTTAACAATTCTTTGTTAAAAATCACTGTTTTGGGTAATAACTATTTCATTTTTAATGTATATTTTGGTTAGGTAGCTTCAATATGTATACTTTGATATAGGTTCCATCATCTTTATAATGTTAATAATGATATAAATATCATATATATTCTTTATATATGTATTTAAAAAAATCCACTAATGTTATATATAGAAATATTTATTACACCGTTCATGGAGACGGTAAACTGTATGTACGCATAAATGCTATTTTCATTTATAGTATTTTATTTCAAGAAAATCCAAATATGTCACACTCTCATTTTTAGAAACTATAATATTCTTAATATAATGTTATATAGGGGATATGCTAAATAAAAAATATTATTTTAAAATCTAAATTAATTTTCTTCATCATGTTAATTTATTTTTAATTTTTTGTGAAAAAAATAATTACCAAAAATGTTTACACGAAGATGATGCAATATTTATTTAATTAATAGAAAAATAAAATAATTAATATTTAAAATATTAAAAGTAATATAATTCAAGATAATTAATACAATTAAATAATTTTTAGATGACCATGATATGATAGGGATATAATAAAATATTTTATTCGAATTCTATGTTTTTTATTGATATTACTAAATTCAAAGTAATGAATAGGTCTAAAAATTGAAATTATATATATTTTATCAGAAAATAATATTTTATTAAATTATATAAAATTTATAAAAAGATTATATTCATCCATGTTATTTGTATATGGTTGATAATATCAAACATGGTCCATTTATCGGTCATTTTTCCATTTATAATAACTATATTGACCCATAAAGAGTAAAAATCCTTATTTTACTTGTTAGTTTAAAAACGGTTATTAAAACTAAATGTTAAGGATAAAAATGTGACAAAACATTTTCCAAAAATTATTGGATGTTTTTATTGGTACCCACCCAGAACTTATATTTTAAATAAATATGTTTTGAGTCATTTATAATAAAAAATTAAATTATACTAATTTAATATTTTGAGAAATTCCGAGACTACCCCTCTACTTGCTTATAAAATAGAACCACTTATTCCAAATCCTTCACACTTAAAAAATAGTATGTTTCATCTAATAAATATAAAAATAAATTCCTATATTAAATAACCTCATTATAGAGGTCTTGTTTTAAGCATAATACCAATCTTAGAGGTCTTAAGTTGTTATGAAAACAAGGTTTTCTAAAGAGGAGTAGTAGTTTTAAAATGCATGTTTTAGTTTTGTATCTTCTTCTACCTAATTAAAATACACATAAACTATGATAAAATAATAAAAATAGTATCCTTCATATAACTGGATGTCAATTTTTTAATATCATAACCTATATTCATCTCCTCTTCCATCAAATGAGAAATAAAACCATCATTCATGTGTATGACGGACAACCGCTATGTGAACCGATATAATTATTTTTCCATCACCGTATATCATGGAAGGATTATAAGGATTGAATTAATGTTAATATATGGTATTGATGAAATATTTATAATTTTTAAAAGGTAATATATCATTTACCTTGTTACCTTTCCATGCATTAAAAAATGATAACATTTTTCATGCGTACATGTGGACTACCACCTCTACAAAGCACTGTTATTCATTTCTCATCACTAAAAAATAGGGATAATATATATAAGCATATTAAAAAAATCTTATATATATATATATGATATTATGATAATTTTTTGAAGATAAAATAATTTTTACCTTCTTTCTACAATGATCATTAAAAAAAGAAAAATTAATCATGCCTATGTATGACCTACTATCTCCATGATTCTAATGTAGTTAATTTTTATGACTATATTTCATGATTTGTTTTAAAATTTTAATTTATTTTTAAAAATTATAATTATTTCATCAATATTATTCTGGTGACGATGAATCAATTCTTTCCTTGACCATAATTCAAGCTACCGAAGTCATTTTTGGATTATGAACAGAATATCATTAAAACATGTGATGTGAACGTAAATTATTATGTTGTTGTATATTACATGGTTTTAAATAAAATAAAGGAATAAAAATTTCCAAAAGTTTCATAATTAAGTAAATAATTAACATAATTTTATTTTTTAGGAAGATAAGGAATGTATGTGACGAGTGAGACTCAAGGTAAGGGATTCTCATATCACTTTTACTTATATGAGACATATGTCTTATATACCACTTTCTTCTTTTATTTGGTGTATATAATACCCATGAATTAATTTTCTGATTTTTATCATAAAAATTAGGGGATATAAATATCTATCTAATTTTCTTTGTTTCACGGGGCTTATGATTTAAATGATACCAAATAGGTAAGGGTTTATTTCAAAATCTCATCATTATTTTGGATTTTTTATATATAAGTCTCCATTTGAGAATATTTCTCTTCTATGTCCATGTTTTCTACAAAAATTAAAATATGTTTTTACTATTATCTAATTAATATTTAATTTCATTTTACCCATGTTTTAATTTTTTAAAAATGTTTTAAAAGGATTCACTATAGGAAAATTACCATTTCACGGTGGTTGTTTTTGGATATGGCGGCAGTTTAAACCACCGCCATATGCTTCTACATTGGATTCAAAAAACTACTACAAAATTGTGTATCTATATAAAATATGTGGCAGTTTACTCAATTAATTGGCGGTTTTCCCATCATAAAGGTTTTTTTAGTGGAGGTTTTAACCACCACTAAAAAATCAGTTTATTATGGAAAACCACCTCTAAAACCAAGAGAACTGCCACAAAATAATAAAGAAATATGAAAACTGTGTAGTGGCGGTTAAAACTGCCACTAAATTATTGTCCTTAGTGGTGATTTTAACCACTGAAGATAACAAAATACCAAATTTTTTGAAATGGTTAAAACCACCACTAAATATAATACATTTATTTCTCGGTGGTTAAAACCTCCGCTAAATCCAGATTTACAAAAAATAGCAGCTGATTCTGTAGCCCCAGTACCAGTGCCCTGAAAAAAAACCATTCCAATTTCATATGCACATACATCCCACATCCAAAAGAATACTAGAAGACCAAAATTTTCATAAGAATCACATGATAGATACTTGAATAATGGGTTTAGTATGATTTGGGTACATAAAATTTATTTTAAGTATACGAACTGTCACTTTTAGATACAGTTGTTTCAAAATCAGGGATAATAGTGGATATCGAGTATGTTGATGTATTTGTTTATATGTCATAACCAAGGAATGTAATCGATAGTTGATGTTCTATTGGATTGTATGGGAATTAAAGGAGAATCATTTTGGAGATATCTCACTTATCATTTCCAATAACCATAGTAACAAAGAATGAATTCACGTTTGACTGTACATACTAGTGTGAGGAAGTTTCCATAGTGTTGAAGAAGTGGTTATTGCCAGCTCTGATCCAAATAATTCTTGAGCCTATTGTTGTACATACAGTGAAATGTGATAAATCTGGTTCTGGCTTAGGATATGTTATGATTTAGAGTGATAAATTAGTCACTTTGGGTTTCATTAGCTTTTAACCCAGAAGATGAAAAACTCTAATCCTGTATTTTAGTTTGTAGTTGTGGTCCATGCATTGAAATGATCGTGACAGAACCTCTTGGGAAAAAGATTTGTTGGGTACTTTGGAAACTAGAGTTCATATAATATTTTCTCACTGCATAAACATAATCTTTATTAGATGAATTTCATAGAGTACTTGTATATGTTTGACATCGATAAATAGTATTCAACAAGAAATGGAAATGTAGCAGTAAATGCATTAGGCTAGAATATTTTGGTGATGGGAGAACAAGTTTCATTAGCGGAATAGAAGATCTTATCTTCACTGTAAGACTAGTTGGTGGGTGTTTTGAGGGTTTAGGGGAAGCAATGTGGGTATCCCTTAGAGATAATTTCTTCATTGGTTAAACAAGTGAATACATGATAGAATATTGTTCTAGAATGTATCATGATGTTTGATAGGTTGGAAGAATTTGAAACTATTTCAGTATAGACTTTTGATATACATGGAGTGTTTATAGTTCGTAGCATGGTAATGGTCACATATTCCATGAGAGGTGAGTTTATGAGATCCTATAATACATTGAAGTGGGATGTTCACCCAAGGCCAACCATGATTTATAATAATTAAAGTTGGATATTCTGGTGGCCCTCCATAGTAAGAGACATTGAAAGCTTTGTTTAACATTGATTGACTTGTCCAAAAATTATCATTGAGTGTTAGAGTATATAGTTGAAGATGGATGTTCACCCAGGGACAACATGTTTTACCTCATAGTTTTGGTAATTATAATAGAAGTCTATGAGTTGATAGTTGAAGTTGTGTATAAACTTTTATCCTTAGATCGATGAGTAGTCCTAAAGGATGATCCAAACCATATAAGACATGCTTCGAGATTGTATTATTTATTTTTTCCACCAGATGCATCTTTTGGGGAGATACAAATTCTTATAGTTTGAGACACTCTAGTGTTCAACAGATATTTTTAAATTCTACTATTAATAAAGTGGATAGTCCCACTACCATAACAGGATCAAGAAACTCAATTGTTCAACTCGTATTTGTAAATTATTATAAAAAATATTTTGAATAAGAGGAAATCATAAATGGGAGTGATCAGATGGAAACTATATTGGGAATATCCATCAATAAAATTGGATATTCACAAGAAAATCAATAAGAAGGTTGATTGTTCATCCTTGGATAACAAACCTAATATATTTAGGAAAAATGAATCATAAAAAATGAATCATGACAATAAAGAATCGACATATATGGTGCATACCACACTTGAGAAATCAAGACATAAAAGGAAACATCAAAAATCAATATAATACATAAAAGGAAAGATAATAAATCAAGAAAATGTTTGGTCATGAAAATGTTAGGTGGAAACTATGTGCCACACATGATACATATACAAACTGACTGTTAGCATATTTGTCCAACATATCAACAATAACACTAATCATGGTTCGATGATGAACACAGCTCATCACCCTCTCCACCTCCACCTCTACTTCCTGCTACCACCTGTAAGAACTTTATATAGAAAATTTAATACTATTGTATATTATATTTAAATTTAAAATGAATAAAAGTTTTAATACTAAATGATTTTTAATTTTTTTTATTTACCTACTCACCACCAGTCGATGAAGTACCACCGGGGGAAGATCTAGCCATCTTCTTATATAAATCAATCAATGCTTTCTGCAAAGTGATATCTTAGCCCCTGGTCTTGAACTATGTTCCATAGAGAAAAAATCTCTCTCTAAGTATCATGGGGTATAAACTGACTACAACCAAGTGTTGATGCAGCTGCAATCCCCAGTGTCTTTCCAAAGACCTCAGATGGTATGGGTCCCAAACCCATCTCGTGCACTCTACCAGGATGCTTCTTCCCAAGGACATTAGAAACCGGGTCATCCTAGGAGACAGGGTAGGACTGCGCAAGATTGACATCCCACGGTTCTTTAATTTTTACCTATAAATCAAATATCCATCATATTATAAGTTATATATATTAACATAATAACAACAGATAATATGTTATTATAATGAAAAATTAGCTTATACTCCAACTTATTTGGAAATCTCATTAACAAAACTTTCATCATATTGTTGGTGAACATTCAACCACACTTATGTTTGGGATGCTTCGTGCCCTAAAATCTATTACTGCATTAAAAAAATAAACTATTTAATATATTAAACATATAATATGGTCCTAAAATTTTTTAAATTAATAAAAATATTACTAGAGTAGATCGACTTTTAGAAAAACTATTTGACCCCGCAATGTGAGGGATGGCCTGCTTAGCCCAGATTGATGCATTATTTCTTGAAAGATCTTGAAATAAATAAAACAAAACTTAATAGTAATGTATTCAATGTCATCTCCTATTCATATACATTTATAAATGTTAAATGGTATTAATATAGTAATATAAATTTAAATATCATCTGCTTCTCATCACGATGCCTATCAACAAAAACTTTCCAATACTCTTTTGGTACCCCATCAGGTAGCTTTTCATACATCTGTTGGGAGGTCAAAGAAGTATTGTTGACCTTACCCCAAAATCTCTATTTAATGACTTTACATTTTTTCCAAGATTTTTCAATGACCACTTTCGTTCTATCACATCAGCAACCATAAAGTGGAAAAACAACTGTAAACAACAATTATTTTTTAAAATATTAATTACATGAAATTAAATTACACCATAATGTATTAAAATTACCTTTATTTGGGAATCAAAAACTTCATTTTTCCAACTTGTAGGAATATTCCTCCAATAATCATAAGAAATAGGAAGGGAAATGGGATCTGTGACCTGCTAGCCTAAAATCTGTCCAAGTAATCTTGCTGCATCATCCCTATGGACCCCATATGAATCAAATTGGAAAACTATATTCTCTCTGGTTAGATTCCATACATATGAACTTTTTATATTTCTCTCTAGACTTTCATTGTTACCATCTTTATTGAACCAACAATTAGTATAAAAAATTTCAATAAATATATTCATATTAAGATTTTTACCTTTAACAGTCACCCTACAGTATCCCCGTAAAGAACTAGAAGTGGCATGCTGCTCCCCTACTACTAAGTCTTATGAAGCTAGAGGTGATGACTGAGCCACTAAAGGGATTCTTAGAGAGGGTGTGAGAGATGGTTCAGTGGAATATGGTGTAGGGGGATAAGCAAATGGTGGCTCATATTCCATAGGGAGGGAGAAAGATGGAACGCCATCTGTCACAGTGGTCAATGAAATGGTATATCTCTTCCTCCTTGGATTCATGCCATTTAATTAAATAAAATTAATTTTAGAACATATTTTTCAAAGAATTTATGCAGAAAAAATATTAAAAGAGATAACAAATTCACAATACTAAAAAAAAAATATGAACGATTGCACAAATGAAATAAGTGGTTTCTAAATTAATTCATAACCGTACATACAATAATTTTCCCCATTCATGTTGGTTTCCTAATTCGTTACATGATCCACTTAATTTATCCTTTCTAGAATAATATTTTTAATATCATGATGGACAAGTAATTCTGATTCTGTTTATTGATGAGATTCAATGTCAGAGGTCAAATCTTTTACATAATGACCCATATCATAAAAATCTCTTTGTCTTACATGAGCAACTACACTTCACCCTTCATCCACAAAATCATTCACAAAATATACCATTTTTTATTATGATGGTAATATATATGAATCATGCAGTTCACTATCTCTAACATCCATCAAGCGAGAGAAGTTCACAGAAGTAAATTATAAGGAATATATTTTAACACCTTTGATAATATCGACCCAATTTCATTTGAATAAAACAACTGAAAAATGCTTGTGGTAGATTAATTCAATAATATCGGTCATATTTCCATAGTATCACACTTTAGAAAATGTAAATATACCACTATTATTTGTTTTCAAACCCTCTTCTCTATCGACTATACGAAATCTAAATCCATTCACATTGTAAGAATCGAACTTTCTAACATGTTTTAGAGGAACTGAAGAAAAGAACTTCAAATATTCTAAAAACTATGATCAAGTATCAGTATTCATGATCTAAAAAAATAAATATACTTCTTTTTATTACAAAATATATGTGTCAACCTAATATTAATATTTATTGCAATATTTATCAACTTACACATCATGAAAACCATTATAAAATCTCTTTATTAATATATTCCGTTATATATTTTTCATTTCACGTTCGGCCTCTCATTCGTCTCATTGTTTGAATCATTAACTCTTCAAAAAATAGATATGAAATTTAACTATTTAGAAACACATATCTATGTTCCTGTAATAATTCCATTTCTATTAGTATAACATTTGAGGTCCTCCCAATCGATCAGCCAATAACATGAAATATTTTTGATTTCCCATGTATTGGAGATTGAGTCTATATATCTCCAACATGCACAACTTGATTAAATCTTGTCTCAATATCATCTAAGTGTCTATAAAAAAAGGCAAGACACTCCTCTTCTAAATAGCCTTCAACAATAGAGCCTTCTGGTTGAGCTTTATTTCTCATTTATGATTTCAAATGTCCAAGATATCTGTAAAATAAAAAAAACATAATTATGCATTTAATTAAGTTCCATGAATTATTTACTTAACTGAAAAAAATATAAATAAATTAAATCTCAATTAGTTACATCCATCGATAATGAACAAGGCCTTCTAATTTAGTTTCCTTAACCAAATTCATAGTTAAATGCACCATGACAGTAAAAAATGATGGAGGAAATATCATCTCCATTGCACAAAGTTTCAATAAAAACCTCTCCTGTTGGTTTTCAAGCTCAAATGGATGTATAAATTTCTCATATAGTTTTCTAAAAAATGTGCAAAATTAGAGTACAATAGAAATAACATTTTTAGGTAATAATGTACGTAATGCCAATGGTAGCAACTGCTATAAATTTTTTGTGAATTGTGACTTTTGAATCTATGTAACTTATGATATTTTAATTCAAAACACCTCAAGATGTTACTTGAATACCCATCTGATACTTTCACATGCTTTAAAATTTGAAGGAATGTATCTTTATCCCTATTTTTGGTTGAAAAATTTGTCGGAGTATACTTTTCATTCTCATCTGGCCAAAGATCACATTTTATGTTCATTACTTGTAATTCTTTCTGAGCATTGAGAAGATCCTTCCACTCTCCAAGCTGATTATGTAATGTGAAGATCAAATTTTCACATAAATTTTTCTCAATATTCATCGAATCAAGTTTATTCCGCAACAAATTAAATTCCCAATACAAAATTTTGAAGAATATACTTTATTTCTTCCATTATTGCTTTCCAATTTCACATGAAGATGCAATTCAAACTCTTTTCCTGCTATCATTAAAATGATAACCTTCCAAAATTCTGTTTCAACCTTTCCCAGTTGTGTCAATACTTCATAACCAGTTAACAACTTTGGGGGTGGTCTACGATCAATGAAACCATTAAATTTTGATCTCTTCAGTCAAAATCTATGAGACACATCGAGAAAGCTTCAATGGAACAAGAAGAACCATTTTCTATAGTGAGGTATCCTTTTGGGATCAAAATCAAATTTATAAACAGGATAAGGGATACCCGTGTAAGTGTTTCAACCATAAAATTCACAAGCCCAGGGAAGTCACTAATGGCCCACATTAAAGCAGCATGCATTTTGAACATTGTTTTAGAAGAAGAATTAATTGTCTCAACACCATTTCTCCATAACTCGTGTAATTATCCAATTAAAGGCTGTAAGTATACATTAATATCATTTATAGGCATTTTTTCAGGAATAATCATTGAAATGGTAAAAGACGTTTGTTGCATACACGTCCATGGAAGCAGATTGTAAGGGATAAAAAAACTGGCCAAATGCTATAACTAGTACTCAAAGTCCCAAATGGGTTGAATCCATCGGAAGCCAATCCCAATAGAACATTCCAAGGATTATTTGAAAAATATGGATGTAATGAATCATATGTCTTCCACGATTTTGAATCTCATTGATGTCACATTAACCCATAATTGTTATTATCTACAGAATGCCACTTCATGTGTTCAATGGTTTTTGATGACGTGAATAATCTTTGCAATCGAGGCTTTAAAGGAATGTAACGCAAAACCTTTGTAGGTGTGTTTCTTTTCTTCTTCTTCATGGTAGTATGTTTATTCAGACTTCTAATATCACCCATTGACTGCAATCTTTGGGACACACATGTATTTTGGTATAATTCAAACCAATCTTGTTAATAAATTTTTTCCTATCATAAAAAAGTCTCAGGGATGTTTTCTGCAAGAAATTCATAACACAACAATTCCAATACCATGGAAATTTCCTTATTTGTAATTCCACATATATATTTGATATGGTATAACTTTAGCAGAAAATAATGTTTTGAATATTTAAAACATTCACTATAAAACTCTTGATTTCCATCATCAACGAAATCATAAAATTTATTTACCTCAGTGAAGTTTTCTCTTAGATTAGTCTCCACATAATCAAGAGGAGGATCCACTAATAGGATACAATCTTTATCTAGTTTTCCTAGTGTTTCAAAAACATTACTTATCAAGTTTCTATTTGTAGCACCAACATATGGTTGTTCGGATTTGTTTTGATGTTGATGGTGGTGTCTTGTAGAGCCAAATGCATCATTTATAAGATTTGTTATTTCATTTTCTATTGTTGGTGAAGTTGGGAGCTCATTATATGTATTAAAATCAGTGCTCAACCTTTATGTAATGTTCGATTCTCCATGCTAAATCCAACACAAATATTGAATAGGGAATTTCTTCAATATTAAATGTTTATAAACTTTATCTCTCTACAAAAATATTCTAAATTTACATTTAGGACATAGACATCTTGTTCTCCCTTCAACAGATTTATTGGAAATTGTAAAATATAAAAACTCATCCAAACCCTTAATATACTGAGGTGTGTTCCTCGATAATGTGATCCAGATTTTATCCATGAATATCACAATGTCCCTACACAATATTAAAAAAAATTAAAACACATAACTATTAATAAATAGGGAAAGAGATTCATATATACTAGTTGAAAAAATATATAAATATGTTACATAAGGTTTTACTATATAATTACATATGGTAAATAATTAACCCACCCACTAGAAAAACAAAGCATGCAAATTAAAAATATCTATAAAAGAAGAGGCGAACAAGGGTCTCATCCCCGTAGTTTATTGTATGTCGTGCTACACAAAAATAGATGGACAAAATGATGATGTCCCAACTTTTATATCACTAAGTCAAGGTCTTGATAAATCATATTATAATTGAATATAAGTTAGGAATATGAAATGGAAACAAACTATTACCTTAAAAGAAATATTTTGATTCTTTTAAGAGAGAGATATAAGTTTGTATTGGAAAGATCATAAGTGAAATGGTTTCTAAAAAAGAGTTTGATAATTTGAAAAATATTTTGTCTAATAAGTTTGATTCTATAAAATCCATTACCACTCAAGCTAGAGTTTCTAATTTTAGTGTAATGGGTTTGGTATATATCCCATGATGAATCCCGTTATTTCTAGAAGATATTTCTACAATGATAAAACAAGTTTCAAGATTATATTGTGATAATGTAACCTTGAAACTTTGATTAAAAATCAGAAAGTGTTGGTCTAGAATTTAACCTCTCCAGATCCTGGTGTTTAGTTTTTATTTGATTTGATGAATGATATGATGTGAAAACATGTTCACTATTTGAATACTAATCATAAATTTCTAAAAATATATCTTGTGGAGGCATTAGAGATGTTCCATGATTCATGGTTTTTGATGAAGTAATAGTATGGGATAATTAATTAGAATTCTTAACTATTGATGAAGGATTTAAAGGTAGTGCATCAGACTATTCCCTATTCCCTAACCACAATTTTTTTCTTGCTGATCCTAATACTTCTTCTTATATTAACCAATAACCTGTTAAACCCTTGTTCCAAAACTCATTTGTAATATGATATTATTAATACAAAATAATTATTTTCTATATATTCTATTATTTTATACATTTATTATCTTTTTAATTTTTACTATAATTTTATGTATCAGATCCTATTTATTTTTCATGATATATTATTTTTGGTTAACATAATATTCAATAATTAATTAGAATTTTTAACAACAGTTTTATGTTCTTTTCTTCTTTATTATTCCACTTATTAATATTCATGAAGGAAATAGAAATGTATCACTTTCCAAATCACAATGGTGGGTAATTTTTTAAATTTATCCAAGTGTTTTTTAAAAGTCTCAGAAACCTAAAAAGTCTAGGGAACCTAAAAAAGAAAACCATAATATTTTTATATATCAAATGTTGTATATAGGGTGTGGGAAAAACTGGTCCTAGTAGGGTCTCAACAAGGATTTTGTGAAAGCCTTTTCAAAACACATCTCATTTATGATAGTTTTAAATATAGTTAGAAAATAGATTTTTATTGATAATCCCATGAAAAACCAAATATCAACTTAACATCCATTTTATAAACTTCTATTTTCTTCTTCTTTAAATGAAAATACTCATTTTAAAAGTATTACTTTAAAACCCTTACAATCTTTAAAACCACCCATTAAAATTTAAATTTTAAAAATAATTTAGAAACACCTTTTTGAAAACACATCAAATTTTTTTTCATAAAACAAAATAATTCTCATAAACTATAAAAATAAAATACAAAGTCACCATATCACAAATGAGATATGAGTAAAGAAGGAGAAAAATTCATAGTTCCCACTATATTAATCAAACCATGGGACACAAGGAATGAGAGTCCCCAAATAGAATCCATATAGTATCATGGGAAACAAAAAATGTCATAAATCAATATCATCCTAGACCTCACTAATAAATGATACCTACCACTGACATATATTTCATCCAAATAACACAAGTGACTTGGGTAACCTGCACCTAGCATCATATGGGTAACTCCCCACTAGCCATGGTATACAACACAAGTAGGGGAAACCAATAGTGTGTGACTATCTATTGTAACTTAAATATAGACCCATATATTAGTGCCCATTGTACCCATGATAGAAATAATAGGAGACCAGTAATCAAACAAGTTACTTGATTAATTGAACAACATAATATAAATATAAACTCACCTCCAACACCCTTGAAATAAACAACACAAAAAATATTTTCCATGTCATAAAAATACATCTAAAGAGAAGGGGGAATCATTAAGGGTATTACATACATTATAAGTAGTTCATTATGAATGTTACAACTGAGACTTAATAAATTAATCAGAATTCTAAGTCACTTTAATCATCTTTGAAATCCCATTTCAAATAATTAATTAAAACTATCCATTTATATACTTTACTAACATATTAAATGGTTGAATGTATTTTAATTATACTCATACTATATAATATCTTGTGATCAAAATATTTTGGGGATTAAAAATAAATATGAAACCTAAATATATAATAGTAAAAGAGGAAAATGAAATAAAAAACATATTATTTTAGGATCTATATGCATCTATCATGACCTATGAGATCACATTGAAGTTACATGATAAAAAAATATCCAAATAATCCAATAATAAAATAATGTTTTCTTAAAAATAAATTAACGATGAAACATATAATGACGATGAAATGGATCATCAATCAAAGAATATGAACATATTCTTCAAAATAAAGAAATAATAAAATTGTGAAAATAAGGTGGATAATGATAGAGAATAATAAGTGATGTTATTCCAATGAAAAAAGGAACACACAAGGTCATAATTCTATATGAATAAACAAAGGAACAAGGGGATGAATACTAAAATCAAGGAAACCTTCAATGTTTTAACTTAGTGTGTGAGAAATAAAACACTCCTATAAAGGGAATAAATGAAAAAATGTTCCTATTGTCTCATGACTAAAATAGAGGTTAGTCCTGATGTAAAATCTAACTCTTATTTATCTTCCACTAAAAATTATTCCCCTACCTCTTATTCTTAACTAATCACCTATGCTATAAAGATCTAAAATATGATTTCTTAAAACATGATAAAGGTTTTTTTGAACTGAATTTAATATAGAAATATCATAAAAATGAGTATAATCAATCCCCCAATGATAAGTAAAAACTTTCAATAAAAAAAATGAATTGTCAAAAAGAATGTTCAATATAATGTGATGAAGTTACAATGGAATATTTATTATATCAAAAAATATATTTTGAAATTCACCAAAGTATAAAAAAAATTATATAAATAATTGGGTGTAAAATGTTGGGAAAATAATAATATTCTTTGGGATTTTCAAAAAATGAATGTTATTTAAAAAGAAAAACTATTTTATTAATTAATATCACAAAATTTTTTTTATAATTACTATCATAAAATAGAGAATATAATTCAGGAACATAATTAAAATAATCAACAATATTGTAGAATAAAAAGTATCAACACTTCATCCCTTATATCATGTCAATTTGTTTTCAAAACAAATTTGGGTACCACATTCAATCTAAGTTAAAATATGTGTACCCAAAATCTAGGTATGAAAATGTTCATTTTTTATTTTGTAGGGAACATTTATAAATAATAAATCATAAAAAAACATCATGTGCATGTGTGTGAGTATAGCCTCTAGGTGATACTGTTACAACTAGAGGATGGAATAAGAAGAATAAGGATGATACTGAGGGGTAGCGAGAAGCATCGAGTGGCGCCACGAGTCAGGACCTACAGTGGGGATGCAAGCTAGGGCTTCAGGGGGTCAGCGATGATGGGTGGTGATTTGTGCTGAGGTGCGATGAGGCACGTTGAGGGGAGGCATTGGGCTTTAGGGGTCACTAGGGGGGGGGGGTCGCGTAGGGGCGGGGGAGAAGGGGTATCTCATGAGCGTTGCGGGGGAGTGTCGGCATGAAAAAATACAGTTTAGCGGAGGTTTTTAATAAACCGACGCTAAATCATTTATAAAAAAGTAGCATTGGTTTACTAAACCGCTGCTAAAAAACTGACGCAAAAGGATATTTATTATCTAGTGATTCTTCCTTTCATTTTCTCAACAAGTTAGTTTTTGAATTTTTTTAAAAAAGTTTGAAAGGAATTTCTATTTAACATATATGACATGAGAATATTTTCCCACTATCATGATACGTCAATTTTTTGAATCTTCCTTTACAATATTATTTAAAAAAATCATTTATAAGTGCACAACTTTTTTTAAAAAAAATAAGTTATTTCAAAATAGAAAACTTATTTTCCTCAAGATTTATTTAATGTGATATTTCAAAATCATTTTACATATAAGATAATATACTTTTATGTAACATAAGATATATCAGAGATATAATCCAAGGATAAAATCCTTATTCATTCAATAGATGGTTTATGTTTACCATGATATGGTGTTTATAAAACCCATTACCTTTCCATATGATATACTTTGATAAAATGATAAAATTTCTATGAAACCAATTTATTTTTATGGGTTTAGATATGATGAATAATTTAAGATATTTTCAAACAAATATTTATGATTTTAATTATATTAAGGGTGGGACCCATATCCCCCACCAATTTATTGGGTAAAGTTTTATGTATCATGCGTTAAAAAAAATTGAATGGGGAGTGAACCTAGTTTATTAAGGGCCATTATACAATAAGAAAATCATAAAACATCTAATAAAATTTGGTAGATGGTACCATAACATAATAACCTTAATAAAGAATACAATTTTGCATAGGATTTTTATATAGTTTAAAGTACAATAAAATGATCATTAGAATTTTTTTGATGAAAATACCCTTTTCACTATGAAATCACTTATTTTTTAAAAAACTTTTAACATATAAAATAAAAAAAAATTATTTGAAAATAAACTTGTATAATTGAAAAGGAAAATTAAAATAATAGGTCAGTGATGATATAGGGAATTTTTTTTCATGTTGTATGCGTTGAAAAAAAATTCCTTTTATATTATTTAGAAAGGTTCAAAAGTACCGCATTTAGAAAATGACAAGAAGATTCATTTCAAACTATTTTTTAAAAAATTAATATATGGGTAAAAATAAATTTAAAAAACAAGAGGATAATACTAAAACAAAATTTGGAAATATTTTTAGAAAAAATGGATAAGGAATTCAAATATTCCTTAGTGGATACTTAAACATAAACAATCCCAAATAATGTTTAGATTGTGAAATAATCCCTTACCTAGGGTTCCACTTCCTTCGCAGGTGTTCCAAAATAATGTATAATAAATATATATTTATTAGAAATATATTATATAAGAATAATTATATATATAATACCATTTATTACATATTTATAATCCTTTATCACTAATTTCTTAACAATTATTTGTTAAAAATCACTGATTCGGGTAATAACAACTTCATTTTTCATGTATGTTTCGGTTCAGTAGTTTTGGTATTTATACTTTGATCAATGTTAAATTACATATCAAATGTTAATAATAATATAAATATCATATATTTTAATTATATATGTATTTAAATTAATCTATTAAAGGTATATATAGAATAATGTATTACACCGTTCATGAGGATGGTAGGTCATACATACTCAGGAACACTATTTTTATTATTCTATAGATGGAAAGAAAGAAAGGTAAGTAATAATTATCATATATATAATCATTATTAAATCATATAAATCATATATATTCATAAAATATATCCTTATTACAATCCAAGTAAACTATAAATAAAAACATTAATATGATCACTTCATGGAGGTTGTAGTCCATACGTACACACTCGCGACGTTATCATTTACCAATGGTTTGGAAGGTAAGAAAGTAGATAGGATGTAATTTTTTAATAATTAAAATTATTTTATAAATTTAATAAATAAATATTAAACCTATCATAATTTCAATACACAAAATATCGTAATGAAAGATAAATTGCATCGCTATGTGGAGTCGGTAAGCTATACAGACGCAAGATCAACACTTTCTATTCTCCTTTGATGGGAAAGATGATAGGTAATGGTGTATTCATAATAAAAATAAAATTTTATTATATTTATGATATTTATTTACTATATTATGATAACTTACATAGATATATAATAGGTAGAAGAGTGAGTAAATTGAAAGAGGTCGGGTAAGAAAATTACCTATTCATTGGGAGACATTATTTAGATCCTTTCTTAAAGGACTTAAGGAAATTTTTTTAGAGAGAAATGAATATCTATAACATGTATAAATATTTTGAAAAAATAATTGGACAGCTATTGGTCAATTTATTTGGCTCAATGTGGTGTGAATAAGCAAGAGAGGATATTCCCTTTTATAATTAAAGATAGGGGTACTTTTTTGAATTTTTCAATAACTTAAATTATAATAAATTATTTCTCATACTAAATGCTCAAAATGAAAATTTATTCAAATTTAAGGTAGTATTGTTTTATAATAACATTAACAAATAGAATTTAGACATGTTTTGTGTCATTTTAAACCATTTATTTTTTATTAACCACTTGGTTTATTATTTTTTACCTTAACCGTGGTAACCATTATTTTAATCGTAAAGCGTTAATAAAATTACTATAAATTGAAAAATGGCTCATAAATGGACAATGTAATATTTTTTCAACAATATTACATTAACATATCCAATGATAATAATCTTATGAATTTTAAATAAATTAATAATATTTAATTTTTATAAAGTATCATTAATGTTAATTTTGACACTGTACATTTACTTTGACATTAAATACATCAACAAAATGGGTGAATTAAAATATAATTCATTAGAACATATCTAATATTTACCATATAACAATAAAATTTTATTCAAAAATTATATAATTCAAATTATATCAAAATTAATATTTTAAATATCATTGATTTTATTTTAGTTTGTTAATTAAATAAATAATGTATTGGTATTGATAAAGAATTTATGGTAATTATATAATTGACAATAATTAAAAATAAATTTAAATAATGAAAATAATTTCACTATTCTCAAAATAGATATTTATTTTAGTCTATATCCCACTTTTTTCCCTATGTGTACACAGAATAGGTTTTAAAAAGAAAGAGAGTGACATTTTATAACTATATTTGATTTAAATAAAATATAAGTCATTTAAACTAAAAATTGTTAATTAAAAAATTGAAATTAGATCCTAAGGTTATAAGGGTCAAATAATATTAATCATATAGTAATTATTATGAATAATTATGGTCTTATCACTTAATTTTAACCTAAATTAACCTAATTTTACCTTTTACAGAGGTGACAAATTTGACGACGGTTACTATTTGTTTTGAAAACAAATGCCCAATTACCAAAATTTTAAATTTTAATTATAAATTTATAATTCATTTTATCAAATTAAATAACTATAATTGGAAAAATTAATTTTAAAATAAGTGCAGAAAATGTGACAAAAACAACTTTTTAGAAAATGATGTTTTTATGAATAAACTGGATTCATTATTACCCAACATATAATAAAAATATTACATTAATGTCATAAAAATTCTGAATATATTATATATAAATTTTACCAAAACAATTCACTAATGGTGACTAATTCAATTAAATATTATATAAATATATTTTATACACAAAAATAGTGTTTAAGAAAAACATTTATTTTAAATTTATAATTTTTTTATTTATAATAAATTGATAACCTAATAATTTATTCTATAAATTTATAAACCATATATTTATCAAAATTTAGTTTTCCAATTTATAACTTACAATTTTATTCATATGTTATTACTTTTTCATAATAATAGATCATGGTTCATTTGAAATGGATGATGCGTGCAACACAAGCTATCGAAGAGATTAAATTTATTTAAAAAGATACATACAATAAAATATTGGGGTGTTACATTCTTCCATTATTCAAAAAACAATTCACCCAAATATTTATTATAATTTCACCTCAGAAATATATTTTGGTATTTCTTCATCATAATTTCCTCAGGTTCCCACGTCGTATCTTCTATCTTATGATTTTTCCAAAGTACATTTACCAACCAAGTCGTTTAACTTCTCAACATTTGTTATTTAGTATCCAAAATCTAGATAGGATCTTTATCATAAGATACATTAGATTTCAAATCAATATATTCCGAAGTGAGAACATGTGTCACTTTTTGAATGTACTTCCTTTTTGAAGATATATGGAACGCATTATGTACTTTAGAATGGCTAGGTGACATTGTTAAACGGTAAGCCATAACTCCAATTATTTCTAGGATTTAAAAAGTATTAATGTACCTGGGGATTAATTTTCCATTCTTACCAAATTTAGAAGACCCTTAAAATGAGATAAGTTCAATAAAACCTGATCACCCACTTGAAATTCCAAATATTTATTCCAATTATTGGCATAGATCTTTTTCATACTTCATACAGCTTTGATATGAGTTTGAATAGTCTTTAAATTTGTTGTTGTGTCCTCCATAAGTTCTAGACCTACAAGATTACTTTCACCGACTTCATCCCAACAAGTTTATGTATGATATCTCTTTCCATATACCACATCATACAGTTCCATTTGAACACTTTATTGGAGATATTTGTGTAATATAATTCTACCAATTGGAAAATAATGATCCCATATACCATGAAATTCAAGTAAGCAGAACCTCGACATGCCTTCGGAATTTTGGATTGTACTTTATGATTAACATTTAGTTTGAGGGTGATAGGTTGTGTTCAAATAAAGATCAGTATCAAGAGTCTTATAAATATTTTTCTATAATTTTGATGAAAATTGTGGATCATGAGGTGCACCATGAATTTTAGAAACTTAATTAATATAGAGTCGTATAAGGAGATCCAGAGTAAAATATTCTCTTATTGTGAGGAAATGTGAAGAATCTGTAATTTTATCAACAATAAACCATATAAATTCATTCTTTATTAATGTATTTGGTAATAAATTTAAAAATTTCATTGTAATGTCATCCCATTTCCATGTATGAATAGGTATAGGTTGCAAGAATCCTATAGGATGTTGTCTCTCTGCCTTCACTTGTTGAATAACCAAACTTCTTGCCACATAAGAATAAATTTCCCACTTCATATTATCCCATAAAGAAAATCATTCAAATCCCTATACAACTTGGTGTTACCATAGTGTATGAGGAAATTAGAGCTATGATCATCATCCAATAATTCCATTTTTATCTTGGAAATAGAGGGAACATAAATCCAATTTTCAAATTCCAAATTGATATCTTCATATGTGAAGTCATCCAATTTCACATCATTAAAAGATTTTTTTTTAAAAAAATATCATCATTATACTGAGAACTTTTTATCTTTTCCATTAATAATGGTTTGGAACTTATTTTTAAAAAGTGTGATGTTTCTCCTAGCTTAAAAATTACCATATCCATCTTTACTAGATCCGTGAACACGAGATCCCTATAAATCTTCATTTTGTTCAAAACTCCATGATTCTTCATTATTAATGCATCTTATACCTTATTTTTCTTCCTTGGTTAGTAGAGTAATGAGCTATCATAATCATTGAGTAACTTGATCCATCTACTTTGACTCTTGTTGAGTTATTTCTATAAGAATATGTATTTCAAATTCTTGTGATCTATATATATCTCACATATTTTACCATGGATATAGTGTCTCTATATCTTTATAGTAAATATTAAGGTTTCTAACTCAATATCATCATTTAAATAGTACTTTTCATGAGTTTTAACTAGCTTGATTCATAAGTAATAACTATATCATTCTTTATAATGAAACACCCAAGTCTCTTCCTCGACGCATCACTATATGTCAAAAATCCATCATTTACTATGGTAAAATTAGGATCAAAGAATTCAAAAATATCCCATTAAATTATTCAAAACACTCTTCACATTAATTTTCCAAATAATTTAAAGCCCTTTTTGAGTAGTCTTGATGAACTCGTTAGATAATTGTGCAAAATTTTGAACAAATTAGTAATAGTTACCTTCCAAACAAATAAAACCATGTACCCCAATTATGTAAAATTGTATCGGTCATTATTGGACTACCATTTTATTCAAATAATCAACTAAGATTCCATCCTTGGAGACAATATATCCAAGAAATGAAATTTTTTGAAGATAAGATTCACACATGCTAAATTTACCATATAACTTCTTTCTAATAAGGATCTCAAGAATGATCTGTAAGTGGTTCTCATAATCCTCATAATTGTTAGAGTAAACGAATATATCATCAATAAATAAAACAATAAAATTGTCAATATATTACTTTAATACTATGTTCATTAGATCCATAAAATAAAAACTTCAGTATCATCAATATACTAAGATGTTATTTTTATTATGGTACAACCATATTCCATCTCTTTTCTATCCTATAAAAAGTGAAAACATCGCTTGTGTGTATACATTGATTATCGTCTCCATGTATAAGTATAATTTATTTTCCATAACCACTTTAAAGGGATATTTATAAAGATATAACTAATGAGTTGATATGATATTTATGAAATAACTATGAATTTAAAAAATATTATATCATATGTCTCATAGAAGTAAAAGTGAGATGAGAAATCCTTACCTTAGGTTCATCTTCCTTCAAATGTGTTTGAACATCCTGTATAATATATATATATATATTATAAATTTCTTACATAACTATAATCATGTGTATAATACGATATATAATCTTTTATCATCCATTTATTACCAACTCATTGTTAAAATAATTGTTCCTAGTGATAATCAATCTATTTTTCATTTATGTTTTGGTTTGGTAGTTTTTGTCTTTAAAAATTTATCATGGTTCAATCATATTCATAATTTTAAACGTGATATAAAAATCATATATTCCTTATATATTTATTTAGAGTAATCCATAAAATTTAGAGATAGAAAAATGAAATCCACTATTCATGGATATGGTGGGTAGTACGTACACATGAACATTGTTTTTATTTTTAGATGGATGCAATGAAAGAAATATAAAGAATAATTAACCTTTATAGAATCATTATTTTTTCACATATATCCTATATATTCATTATTTCAATATTTAAAACGATCCAAGTAATGTTGTGATAAAAAACTAATTACACTATTACATGGATCAACAGACTGCTACATATATGAAAGGTTATTTCCCATAACCTAAGTCATCTATCACGATATATTTATAATTTTTTAAGCTCTAACTATAGGTCCGGCTCCACCATCATCCCTTGATCTAGTTTCATTATCTTATATAGGATGGAAATCCATAATTGGATTATGTGCATTGATACAATTTCCATTTCTTCTAATAGGATCCATTTATAAAAAATAACATATAATAGATTAGATAATTACATAAAAATACATAATATACTTACCTTTATCACATTGTTCTTTTACCTAATGGAATTAATAAATTCCATATGATAAATATACACTTTTTTGTCAAACAAAACTTTTAAAATCCATATAAAACATAGATAAAACATATTTGAGACTTGGGGAATCATTAAAGTTACCCTAATGACTACACATGGAAAATGAATCATAACTATACTTGGAATAAACATCATATTGTATTCCTATAATATCTTAATAAAAACCTAAATGGTTTACTCTGTCCTATATTTGGAATAACCATCTTAGTATATTTTGTAATCTCTTAGGAGAAACCTAATAGGTAAGTTCAATCCCTTTACCCAATGCATTGGAGAGCTATAACAGTCTCACCCACCTTTGTTTTTTTATGGAATCACCTGTTATCATAAAAAATTCCCATGAACTATAATATAATTATAGAACATGAATACTTAAATCATAAAAACATTCCTTGAGGAAACCCCTTATTTAAATAGAAAACTATGCACATACAAAGGAAAACAATTTCTATGAAAATAACCATGTAATATTGTAAAGTAAGATTCAAATAAATGATTATTCATGAATGAGGGAAATTTTTTTATGCCTTATAATTTAAGAAAAAGACATTTGATTCATACTTTTTGCAGATGAGTCAAAAATACCTTGTTTGGAAAATGAAAAAAATATTCCTTTTCAAACCATTTTGTAAAAAGTAAAACATGGGTAAAAATGCCTTTAATTTTTTTAGGATAATAGAAAAAAAATTAAATCATTCTAAGAAAACAGTAAAAATGATATAGAAGAAAAATAGTGTTTTAAGGAAAAACTTTTAAAGAATATTTTTAAAAAAAACTTTCCTTACCTTGAGTCCGACTGATCACATATATTCTTTATCTTCCTGAATAATAGAATTATGTTAATTTTATACTTTATTGAGAACCTTTTTTCATGTTTAATATTATTTTTTATATCACTTATTTCCATATTATATACAATTACTTAGTTATTTAGGTTCATGTCATATTTTTTGATGATATTCGGTTCATAGGTCCAAAGTGAATTAGGTATATTAACTATAGTCAAAGTGGTAATTACTCCACTATATCCAGAATAATAATCTTGAAATAGTTATTTTATATATATAAATTATATGTTTAAATGTAACTATTAAATATGGTTATGAAATATGAACAATGTTACAATCATGAAGATGGTAGGTCATACGTATGCATGATTGAAGTTTCCATTTTTCAATGGTCAATATGAAAATAAGTTAAGTATTATTTTATATTTATAGAATTATAATAATATCATAAATATCTTATTATTTCTTTAAATATACTTAAATATATCATCCCTATGATGTGGTGATGAAAAATGAATCACATTACTTCATGGAGGTGGTATTCCACACGTACACACAAATTATGTTATCATTTTTTAGTGCATGGAAAGGTAACAAGGTAAATGATATATTATATTATAATAATGATAAATATATCATGAATATAATATATAAATATTTATTCCATCATTATAATCCATCCATCAGTGATGATGATGGAAAATGGATTACATCAGTTTGTAAGTCAGTATATCATCACACACACAAATGATGGATTCATTAACCATTTTGGGAAGAGGATATAGATATAGGTTATGATATTCACAAAACACTACTAAATATATGGTAAATACTTAATTTATTATTTTATCATAGTTTAAGAATATTTAAAATAGGTGGAAGAAGAAAAAAACTAAAATAATCAGATAAAAACCATAACTCTTATTTGGAAAACCTTGTTTTCTTAACACTTTAAGACCACAAAGGTTGGTCTTATGAATAAATAAATAACTCTATAATGATTTTTGGGATTATAGGAAGGTATTTGTTAGGTTTTGGATGAAAAAATGGGTTTTTTATGTTTGAAGTATTGAGAAGAAGGGGTTCCTTTTATAAGAGAGGGGAGTGTCACTATTGGAATTTCTCAAAATATTAAATTAATATAAATAAATTTTCAATTAAAAATGAATCTAAATTGATTTATTTTGAATATAAGATGGTCATGGGTCTAAATATTATAACATAATAAAAATTATAAAAGTTTAGACTATGATATTACCATTATATTTTGGTTTTAACACCTCATTAACCCTCTTAAAACTTACCGTGACAACAAGACTTTTTACACTTTAAGGGCCATTATAGTTATTATATATGGAAATATTTATATAAATGGAATGTAGTTGATATTAAAAACAATATCACAATCATGTTTCTCAATATATGCTTTTTATTGATTTTATATCATTTAATAAAATATTATTTATTATAAAATATCGATAATGTCAATTTTTAGAACTATTCATTACATTGAATTTAAAAATATCAAGATAAAAAATTAATTATAAACCATTATTTTAATAAATCTATAAAATGTAAATGTAATCTGTAAAATTCATTTATATTATTTTATTATCTTAATGTATATTACTTATAATATTTTTAAAATCGTTTATTTGATATTTGTATTAATTAAATAATTATTGTTCTAGTGTTATGAAAGCATTTAATGTAGTTATTTATTTAAAAAAATTATAAAAAATTACAATGATGATTTAAAATATTTTACATTCTAAAATACTATTTATATTTTTACATATCCTCTATATAACCTCATATTAAGAAAAATATTTATTAAAAACAAGAGTGTGACATGTTTCACTTTTCATGAAATAAAATACTATAAATGTCATAATCTCATTCAAATAAAAATAAAGTTCTGTATAAATGAATCTTGTATGGTTATAAATGAAAGTAACTCATAGAAAAGGTATGTTTTGGGGTCATTTTATAGTGCTTATAATATTATTTTTAACCCTTAATCACCTGATTTACTCTTTACCATAGTAAACAAATTACTAAGATTACTATTCATATTGAAAAAAATTAAATGGAAATTATTTAGTAAATTTTTAAATCCTAATTAAAAATATGGAATAAATATTTTAATATTCAAAAAAATGACGTGGAATAATTTAATATAAAATTAATCCTCCAAAACATAATGAAACAAATTCCTAAAAAGTTATTTTTAAACCAAAAAATGTACTTATAAAAAAATAAGGTGACAGGATAAATAAATTGCAATTAATTAGATTATATCAAACTAAATATCACTAACGTTAATTGTAGATAAAACTCAACTCCTAATGGAACTTTATAAAATAAATAAAATGACAGTTTTTAACAATTGGTAATTTTCACCATTCAATGATAAATTAATCTTTTTATAAAATTATCAAGAAAATAATCCTCTGATAATTTTAACATGATGAATTGAAAAATGAAGTTTATTGTTTCAAATAACATTTTTAAAATTTCCAGAAATTAATTTTAATAATCACCTATAAAAATAAATAAAAAACATTTTTGAAGAAAACATTTTTTTTTGAGGAATTACAAGACTTTAATAAAATTTGATTACTTATATAAAAATAATTAATTAATAAATTAGAAATGAGTAGGAACATTATATATTTTATAATGCAATTGATACTCTTTATTTCCACTAATTAACTTCTAGGTTATAATGGTCACATTTAAATAATAATATTTTATTGTTTATTTAATTTTGGTTGTCATGAACTAACTTCTTCAAGACAAGGGAAGGGATAACAAGATGTCAAGACCTTCCTTCCTCAAGATGAAAGAGAGATAATGACCCCCAAGTCTCACCTCCAATAGGCCCTAGGGTGGCTACCAGCACCAAGGGTATATAAATATCACAAAAAATAGGAGGAATTTCTCTTTTTATTGTAACCAAGATCAGGAGACAAGATGTACCAACATAAAATAACTCCAAGGCAGATACATATAATGAAACCAAAATTCATACCACATGCATGCTTAAAGTAAAACTACAGAAAATAAAAAGAAAACTCCAAGGTAAGTACCAATATAAAACTAAGCAGCAACACGAGAACTATCCCCAATGTCTGAGCTAGTAAGGTCCAACACATTCCGCATAATCTCCCTAGAAACCAGAAAATAGTTTTATATACGTAGGGTGAGCACACCGGTATACATAGTAGGGAAAACCATTGTCACTTGTGCAAAAGTGGGAGAGGCTTACTAATTCCCCCGTGATAAAATAAGAGAAACTCCTAAAGCACCCAATAAGGTATACTATCCACCCCAACCACACCAAGGAACACTCACCAAATAACACTAGTCAAGTAATGTAATAATATAAGCACATCAATATTTTGGTACTCCACACCACTTCTCACAGGTTATCTTCTCATCCCTAATAGTGAACGTCCTCATGCTACCACACTATTCCACCATCCCCACTATCACAACCTGCACACACACACTTAGTCCACAACCACACACATCCCACCTGCAAAAACCTAGGCCTCACACATACCAAATCCTACCCAAAAACACTTGGTCCACATCCCAAGTAACCTGGTAAATAAGACACCTCTCACACATCTAATACCATTAATCTGGTAATAAACCTCAATCCATTACAACCTACCTGAAAACACCTAGGTGATAAATTCCTAGAAGTGGGAGAATGGTAAAGTCACTAACTAGCCATCCATCCTACCATCAGGATGTTGGAAAAGACACCATCCCCCATAACAATTTGGGTATTAAGCACATAGTGCACAAAACGAGTGGGGTGCTTGTAAAAAAAATAAGGAACTACAAGTTTATACATATAGCTAACAAACACTCAGCCAATCCTACGGGATTACAAACATACAACCAGCCCACACATAAAAACTTCCCTTGCTACTAACCCTAAATTCACGTATCACCATGAATGATAGTCACTTCCGTAATTCAAAGTATACCCCAGGAAAATTCATTTAACCATCCTTCATTCTAAATTTATAAATTTATTTATTAATTAATTTATTTCCAACCCTACCCGGGAAACTGACAAGAATAACATCTGCAATCATTTTTAGAAGGATAAAAGATAATAAACACTGACAAGGAAAACATGGAAGGAGTGACCAAGGTAAAGAAATTCATTTTAACACCCATTCATAATGAAAATAAATAACAAGCTTTTGAAGTCCCACTGGACACCCCCATTTTCCTAGACACTCGTTCAACCATAGCTAATTATCATTCTTAAATGTAACCCCACTCAATAATCCTCTCAAAATTAGAACCTAAAGCCCCAATACACAAAAACACCACACCCAACACACCTATAAACATGAATTCAGTACACAACCCAGTCCTATAGCCCCGCTGCCCAACCACTTCCAATATGAAATACCACCTCATAACAAGTCCATCCATTCCACAATCAATCAATCTCTCAACCTTAGATACCATCAAACCTCCTGAACCACCTCATACAAAAGGACCATAACAACCACTATTAAACTACAGCCCCGCTACATAGATATACCAAACCAACTCAAAGAAATAACTTCTCTTCCCACCCTTGTACCCACAATTTTTCTCCTAAAAACGACACCAAACAACCAACACAAGTCACAAAACCGAATAGAACACATCAAAAATCCACACCAATCAAATATGATGTATTCAAATTTGTAAAAAATAGTTATTTAAATCCACTTTGATAGATAGGGGTGACCACACAAGGGTTTTTATCCTGTGGCATCCATTTCATTTAACTTTGTATACATGATTACTCAGATTGGTATTTACACAAATTATTCATAAGGAAATAATAACAGTTATACAGCGTCACCCATGCATAGACAAATTCCACCAATGAATATGATTTCAGAATCCATACGGCTATAACATATCACATCATCAACAAAGATAACAAAAAAATAGGTGATCAATATAAATCCACTCCCACCCCATTAATAAGTTCATATTAGCATTTATATTTGTTAAAAGTTGGATTTAGAAGTTTTCAAAAAAGAACATTACTATGTTCGACACACATGATACATAGTTAAAATAGAGATGAAGGAAAATCCATACTTTGTATAGTAGACAATCAACAACTCTTCCTTTCGTCAAAAAGAGAGGGTCACGTGAGAAGCAGGAAAACTCGATGGAAAAATTCTAAGGAAAGCTCGATCGATGGATACGACACAACATGAAACTCCATGGGAAGGGAAGGCTATAAGATCACCAATGGGGAACAAAAACATATATCGAAGGGAAGATCCCAACTTTTATGATCCAAAACCTATATCAATGGAATAATGGTCTCAAAAGTCATTAAAGTTAGATCGTGGTTAATACCACATGATTGGACTATTTCAAAGTCCTTGAAACATTAGGATATTAAAGATATAATTAATATCCATTTAAATTCCTTTATAAATGCCCACACAAGGATTTAATCTCAATTTACGTCAAATAAAACATAAGAGGGGCAAGGATGGAAAATATGGGAGAAACTGTGGAAATTTGGAAATTTGGAAAACTATCAGAAGTGACTCACAATTGGGTGAGTCACGTTGTCAACATTCAGTGAGACACCATTTGGTGTGAACATTTGGTGAACCACTGTACTATGTCACTATTTGGTGAGACACCACTTGGTGAGCCACCGTTTCATGTCACTATTTGGTGAGACACCATTCAGTGTCATTGTTCTGCGTGACACCGCTTGGTGAGACACTGTTCAGTGTCATCGATCAGTGAGACATCGCTCGATGTCACCATTTGGTGAGACACTGTTCGGTGCCACCATTCGGTGAGACACTTCTATGTGAGCCACTATTCATTGAGCCACCGTTCGATGATCCACTATTCGGTGAGCCACCATTTGGTCAGCCACCATTTAGTGAGCCACCATTCGGGGATCCACCATTCGGTGAGCCACCGTTCAGAAAAAATGGATTTTTGGAAAACACCCGAATTAATCCACCATTACCCACCCCCTCCCCAAACGCCCCAAACACTAGATTTTTCACAAAGGAATGGGCCAATGGAATCCAGGTCATTACATTAGATACCTCTTAAACTATTCTCATCGTTAAGAATTCAGAACTAATCCCTAAATGGGGAGGGGTCTGGACAACCATCCCTTAATATACCTCATAAGGATAAACCAACTTGCATTGTTCAAAATATGGAGTGAACACCTAAACATCCAAGAACACCTCCCCAACATCTACTTACCCAAACAACTACACAACACCATAAGTCTCATTTTCCAAACACATGGATTAGGTAATTCCTTCCTCTATACCAAGATAAAATCAACTTTCACTACTGGAAACATGATCTTTCCCAACAGTTCTATACCAACGGTTTGTAAAAACCGTTGGTATAGCTACCTTTTCCCAACGGTTCGTCAAAACCATTGGGAAAGGGTCTCAAAACACACCCTTTTCCAACGGTTTTGGTGAACCGTTGGGAAAGAGTGACCTTTCCCAACAGTTTTGGTGAACCGTTGGGAAATACTGACCTTTCCCAACGGTTCACCAAAACCGTTGGGAAAGGGTGTGTTTTGAGCCCCTTTCCCAACGGTTCTCAAGAACCGTTGGGAAAAAGCATCAAAAAAATCCAGCATTCGGCCAACTAAAATACACCCAACCAGAACCTATCCCAACGGTTTTGAAAACCATTGGGATAGGGCTATCCCAATGGTTTTCAAAACCGTTGGGATAGGTTCTTTAATTTTTTTCCAGATCCACTAACCGAGAACATTATATAAATCAAAATTTTAAATAATTATGATAATACATATATATATTTATGAAATTATGTTTACAAAAGTGATGTTAGCTTAGTGGTTAAGTCGTTCGATTATAAATGAGGGGTCCTGGGATCAAATCCCAGCGGATGTTTTATTTTTGGAATTTATATACCAACGGTTCCATTACCATTGGTATAGATTTCATATTACCTATACCAACGATTTCCAAAACCGTTGGTATAGGTCTATACCAACGGTTTTTGGAAAACCGTTGGTATAGACCTATCCTAATGGATTACTTGGCTACGGTTCTCCAAACCGTTGGTATAGGCTATACCAATGGTTTGGAGGCCTATACCAACGGTTCCAAACCGTAGGTAAAGGTTAGTTTTCCAGTAGTGTTTGGGTGGCACTGACTCACTCACAAGGGTTTAACCACATCCACATTAATTCATCTTGATTAAGTATCAGGCCCTCCCTTTCCCACATATTGGGACTCTTCTCACATTATAGAACAAAGAAAAAACTCATCTCAAATAAAACTAGTTCAAGTATCACATCAAAAAAAGGACAAAACCAAACATCAAAACACCTCCAAGTACTAGGAACGCATATGTGCCTCTTGCTCCTAAGTAATCTCTTCTAGGACACTAGGCTTCCACAACACACAAACCAAGGGAATTGTATACCCACACAACACCTTTTTCCGATTATCCTAGATCTCCACTATCTTCCCCACTAATGTTGTGTCATCCTCGATATCCAACTCTCCACAATCAATGACATGAGGGTCATTGTGAAGATACCGATGAAGTTAAGATACATGAAAGATTTATTGGATACTCTCCAACTATAGTGGAAATGGTAGATGATATGCCACCTCTCCAACTCGTCCCAATACCTCAAAAGGTCTAATGAACATGGGATAAGTCTTACTCTCTCTACCAACCCTCCACTTCCTACGTCGAGGAGAAAACTTCAAAAACATCATGGAACCCAACCTCGAACTCCAAGGGCCTTCTCCTATTATCGACATACATATTCTACTGGTCCTGTGATGCCTTCATCCTCTCACAGAAAATATGAACCTTCTTTGTCATACTCTACACCACATCTGGACCAAGAACAACTACCTCCCCAACTTTCGTCCAACATAAGGGTGAACAACACCGTCTTATGTATAAAGCTTTAAACAGAGCCATGCCAATGAAGAGTGATATCCATTACTGTATGTGAACTCTAACAAAGGAAAATTTCATACCTAGGACCCACTAAGGTCTATAACACATGCTCGCAATATGTCCTCCAATGTCTGGATGGTCCCCTCTATTTTTCCATCTGTCTGAGGGTGGAAAGAAGTATTGAGGAATAACAGAGTGCTAAAGGCCTATTGGAACCCCCTCCTGACTTGCAACAAAAAGCATGTATCTTGATCCAAGATAATAGATCTCAAAACTCCATAATTACGCACCACCTTATCCACATATTTCTATTATAAGGCATTCACCACACTCGACTCCTTCCTCGCTATAAAGTGAGCTGACTTCGTCAATCGATCCACTACTACCCATATTGCATCATATCCTCCCGGATCCCCAGTTAATCCTGTGATGAAATCCATCTAGATTTAATCACACTTCCACTTGGGTACATCTATGGTCTACAACATAACACTAGGAATATAGTGTTTAGCCTTCACTTGCTGGCATACTAAGCACTTTTCCACAAACTCTGCCACTTTGTACTTCATCTCAGGCCACCCGAACTTCTCCCTCAATCCCCAGTAAATCTTGGAAACTTTTGTATATACTGTTAGCGGTGAGCTATGAAACTCAAAAAGATATTACTCATGTACTACCACTAAAAGAAATAGATTCCCATGAAACAACATACAATTCTAACCGTCCTCTAAACATCCCTCCGAAGCATCACCCTAGTTAAAGTGACCACACATCACCTTCACCTCTGAGTCTCCCTACTATGACTCATACACCTTCTTCATCAGAGATGATTGTACTGCCATCTGAAACTAGTAGCCTCTACATCCATCCATTCTCACATCTAGGTGCAATGCAGGAAACTCCTACATTGCTCTCCATGAATCAGTGGATTCTCGAACTACCTACTTATGCGACTTCCTTCTCAAGGAGTCGACTATAATGTTTCTCTTCCCTAAGATGTAAGAGATCTAAAAGTTGTAATCCTAGAGAAACACCATCTATATCTACTGTCACATTTTCATATCTTTCTGGGAAAAGATATACCTCAAGATCTTATGATATTTGAAGATTTCAATGCACTCCCCAATGAGGTAATTATGCCACAAAATCAGCACAAAAATAACAACTGCAAGTTCCAAATCATGGGTGACATAGTTACGTTCATGGTGACGTAACTTCCTAGTCCCATAGGAGATTTCTCCCTATTGCGGCATCAACATGAAACCCAAGCCCAAATGGGAAGCATCGTCTAACACCTAGAACATGACCCCTTCCTATGGTAACCTGAGCACTGGTGAACTGACCAAATCTCCCTTTAGATAGATAAAAGATGCTTCAAACTACTCACTCCACACAAAGTATTTTCTCTTTCTAGTCATATATATCAACATGGCTGCTACCCAAGAGAAATAAGGTATGAATCTTTGGTAGTATCCTGTGAGGCCTATAAAATTGTGATCCTCTTCCACATACATGGGATCTTCCCAAGAAACAACTACCTCACCCTTCTACAGGTCCACTTCTATGCCCTAATAAGACACCATAATCCCAAGGAAGTGGACATCCCTTGTCCAAAACATACACTTGGACAACTTTCCATGGAGATGGTGGTGATGAAGGACATCTAGGATAGTCTTGAGATGCTTGATATGCTCCTCCTATAACCTTGAGTGGATTATAATTTCATCTATAAATACGATGATAAACTACTCCAAGAATTCATAAAATATAGAGTTCATGGGACCGATGAATAGGGATGGCGTGTTCATAACACCGGATGGCATAATTAAAAAACTCAAAGTGTCCATACTTGCACTTGAAAGTAATATTTAGGATGTCACCCTCCTCCACCCTCAACTGGTAATATCTATACCACAAATCAATTTTGGAAACAAAATTACTCTCTTTAGCTAGTTGAAAAGATCATCTATCATCAAGAGAAGGTAATAGTTCTTAATTGTTACCTAATTCAAACTCTGGTAGTATATACATAGCCTCATACCACCATATTCCATCTTTTCAAACAAGACCAGTGCACCCCACAATGACACACTGGGCCAGATAAATCCCTTCCTCATCGTATCATTAATCTAGATCCGAAACTCATACAGCTTAAAAGGAACCATCCTATAAGGAGCCATCAAATTCGGGGAATCACTAGGATGCAAGTCTATCCCAAACTCAATGTCACGTCAAGGGGGAAGAGTCAAATACTCCTCAGAAAAAACATCCAAGATATCCCCCAATGACCCTATGAGTCCCTTCTATCTCCATGCCCATCAATCCCACTGATAGCTTGGCTAAAAAGGAAAGAAGAGGCTCCATGCGCCGACTGCCCACCTAAAATCTCCACTTTCCAATGAAATCCACACAATGGCCTTTCACATTTGAAAACACGACTCTTCTCTGGAAGCAGTTGATAATAGAATGCATTGAAAACAACCCATCGATTCCAAGTATGACATCATACAAATTCATCTATAATAGTAAGAGATCCCTACTAGACTGATGTATCCCCAATATCAGTCTACATCCCCAAAAAACATCAATCAAGTTTATCTGACCTCCGACTAGTGTGCTCAACACTAGGGGAATTGAAAGAATATCTATGTCTAGTCCCAAGACATGGGCCAGACTCGGTGCAATGAAGGAGTGGTAATCTCTCGAATCAAACAAGGTGTAAGAAAGCATACTAAACAAATTGATCATACTCAAACGATCTTTGTACCCACTAGAACTTCGGCTTTTGTAGCATGTAACTTCCCACAATAAAATCCTCTACCCCTCATATATCACCCCCTATCAAACCACACCTTGGTTGAGGTCCCATGGAGCACCCTGAGGTTTCCCTCCCCTTGCTCCATCTTCCCTTGGTGGAGGAGTGGCATGATATCCCTATTTCTAGAAATACAAGGCTAGAAAATACTACTGAGGCGGGAACTGAACTTGACCACCTCCAACATAGTGAGATCGAGTTGGGAACTGTCCTTAGAGGTTCCCACAACCTCTGTAAGAAAAAAACCTCAGTTCCAGGCCTTCGGGAAAGGGAGGGAACCAGAGGGTCGAAATTGAAACTGGTGGGATCAGCTCCCCTATGGCCAAAACTTGAAAGGCCCAAATTTCAGAGACTTGATACTGACGACCACCCCCTTTGAATAACTCATCTCACTTCCCTATTACTAAATACCACCTCGTGAGTGTATCCTTTCCACCACATTAGCCTTCTTTTGAACCTCTATATATGTCGGTAGAGTGAAGGGAGTAACCACATACTGAAGAGAAGGACGAAGTGCCTCCTCTAAGTGAATCTCTCGAGACTCCTCTTCTGGAAAGAGATCTAGAGAAAAGAGTATGAGATCCTTAAACTTGATCACAAATTACCTCACCGATATACTCCCCTTTTTAAGGGAGAGTAGCTCCAGCCTATTATTGTCTTTCATCTTGGAAGAAAGGAATTCCTCTTAGAACTCCTTCTAAATGTCATCCCACGAACCATCAATTTTCTTTCTCTCCCAAAGGTAAAGTGTCCACCGCTGACACACTACTCCCCTCATCTGACTCACCACCAAAGGAACCAAGTACTCTATAAAAGCCTGAATCAAACTAAAATTGACCACTAGATCCTCAGGAAAATTGTTCATCTCCATGTCTAAGACACCGCCCTCGTATTTTCCAAGAGTTTGTTATTGGAATGCATGATGCACCTTCTTCTACTGATTAACCTACTCCTATAGGTCAACCCTCCACCAGTCAACTAGGTCATCCTACTAACCCTCTAATGCTCTTACCACACATGGGAAACATCCAGGATCCATAGATGAAAGGGGAAAAAAGAATTCATAAGCCCATGTAGTATGGAATTTTTTTAGGATTCATTTTAACCCATTGTTTTTTTAATTTCCCCAAAAACACCCAAATAAAACAAGAACACATGTCATCATGATTCATATACCATTCCTAGGGTCTCGACCCCACGAATGGTGTATCCTCACTTGGTTAGTCATTAAGATCAAATTCCTTGAATCAGATCATTGGGGGCCCTAAAATCCCTTGTCCTAGCTAGTATTTCCCTAGCCTATGTCACACACCAAGATTATGTAATACTATTTCCATTCCAACCCATTCAATCCTCAATGTAACTAACTCCAAACTCCATCCTATCACTCAAACATCATCCTATGATAGCATTATGTCTTGAATCTCCTTCTTCAATTTGAGGTAAGGGATAAAAAGATGTCGAGACCTTTCTTCGCCAAGACGGAGGAGAGATCATGACCCCCAAGTCCCACATCCAATAGGCCCCAGGGTGGTGACCAACACCAAGGGTATATAAATCAAACAAAAAATGGGAGGTATTACACTTTTTATAGTAACCATGATTGGGAGATAAGATGTTCCAACCTCAAACAACTCCAAGATATATATATATATATATATATATATATATAAACCAAAATCCATCCCACATGAATTCTTAAAGTAAAAATGCTGAAAATACAAAGAAAAATCCAATCTAATTACCAAAATAAAACAAAGTAGAAACACAGGTCCCCAATATATGAGCTAGTAAGTTCTAGCATGATCCGCATAATCTCCCTGGAAAACTAAAAACAATTTAATATATGTAGGGTGAGCATAAAAGTATAGTCAATAGGAAAAAACCAATGTTGCCTGTGCACAAGTGGGAGAGGAATACTAATGCCGCTATGAGAAAATAATAGAGACTCCAAAAGCACCCAAAAAGGTATACTATCCACCCCAACCTCACCATGAAACACTCACCAAATAATGCAAGTGAAGTAATGTAATAATATAAGAACATCAATATTTAGGTATCCCACACCACTTCCCACTAGTTAACTTCTCATCCCTAATAAAGAACATCTTGATGCTACTACACTCTTCCACAAAACCCACTCTCACAACCCTCCCACACACACCAAGTCCACAACCACACTCATCCCACCCATAAACACTTGGGCCCCAAACTTACGACATCCTTCCCAAAAACACCCGGGCCTCATCCAAAAGACACGAGGGAGTCAAACCACCTCTAAGACAAATAATACCATAAATCTGGTAATAAAACTCAAGGCATTACAACATACACAAAAACACATGGGTGATAAATTCCAATAAGAGGGATCAGGGTAAAGTTAGTAGCCATCCATCCATCCTCCCACATGGATTTTGGGAGAGACACCCTTACCCATAATAATGGGATTGTTAAGAACATAGTTCTCAACATGGTTGTGGTGCATATAGTAAACATAAAAAAAATGAAAGTTTATACATATAGGTAACAAACACTCAGTCCATGCTATGGGATTCCAAACCTACCACAATCCCACACATAAAAAATATCCTTGATGCTAACCCTAAATGCACGTATCACCAAAAATGGAGATCACTTTCTTAAGTCAAAGTATAACCCCAACGAATTCATTTAACCAATTTTCATTCTGCATTTATCAATTTATTCATTTATTTATTTATTTCCAACCCCACTTGGGTAACTAACAAGAACAACAACTGTTTCCATTTGAAGATGGCTAAAAGCCACTAAACACTGCCAAGGAAAATAAGGAAGGAGGGACCAAGGTAAAGAAATCCATTTTAACACCCATTCATAAAGATAGAAGAGAAAAACCAGCCTGTAGTCCATCTACACACCCCCTTTTCCTATACACCCATTCAACCACTGCCAACTGTCATTCTTCAATGTTATCATGCTCAATCATCCTCTCACAACTAGATTTGGTAGCCCCACTTCACAACAGCGGCACACTCAGCACACCCATAAACATAAAATCATGACACAACCCATTCCTGGTGCCCTGTTTCCCAACCACTTCCCAGATGCAGTCCCACCATATAACAAGTCCATCCATTCCATAATCAATCAATCTATCAAACTAAGATACCATCACACCTCCTGCACCACCTCACACAGAAATCCCACAACAACCACCACTAACACTACATCCCCATAACACAATATACCAAACAAAATCACAGAACCAACTCCTATTCCCACTCTTGTACCCACAACTGTGCTCTGAACAACAACACCACAAAACCAACACAAGTCACAAAACCCAACAGAACATAGCACATAGCCATACCTATCAAACAGGATGTATAAAGATTTGGTAATTTTTTTTCTTTAAATCCACTTTGATAAATAGGGGTGATCACACAAGTGTTTTCATCCTGGGGTGTCCATTTTATTTAACCTGGTATATGTGATTAATTAGATTGATATTTAAACCAATTATTCAAAAAGAAACAAAAATAATTATAAATCATCACCCATGCACAAACAAAGAAAACCAACAACTGTGATTTTTAGAAGCCATACATCCACAAAATATCATATCATTAATAAAGATAACAAATAAAACATGTGATCAACATCAATCTACTCTTACCCCATCAAAAGGTTTGTATTAGTATTCATCTTTGTTAAAATTTAGATTCATATGTTTTAAAAAAATAACATTACTACACCCATCCCATATGATACATAGTTAAAATAGAGATAAATTAAAATACCTACATGTAATATCATATGATCAACAACTCTTCCTTGCGTAAAAATGCAGAGGGTCGTGCGAGCAATAGAAAAAATCCATGGAAAACATCTAACAAAATCTTAATATATGGATATGAAACAACATGAGACTCCATGGGAGGGAAGGATATAGGTGCACCAAGAGGGAATAGAAACACACTGGGAAGAGATGATCCTAGATTTGAAGAGCAAGATATTATATCAAAGGAAGAACGGTTTCAAAAAAACATTAAAACTGAATTGTGGCCAATACCACATGGTTAGATTATTTCAAAGGCCCCATAGCCTTAAAATATTAAATATATAATTAATATCCTTTGAAATGCCTTTATAAATACACAAACATGGATTTAAACTTGATTTCCATCAAATAAAACATAAGAGGGGTGAAGTTGGAAAATCTTGGAGAAACTGAGGAAAACTGGAAATTTGAAAAAATGTTAGAATTGACTCACTATTGGTTTAGTCACGGTGTCACCATTCAGTAAGATACCATTTGGAGTCACCATTAGGTGAGACACTACTCGGTGAACCAACATTCAATGTGACTATTTATTGAGACACCACTCGATGTCACCATTCAGAAAGACACCACTCGGTGTCACCGTTTAGAGAGACACCGTTCAGTGAGACACCACTTGGTGAGCCATATTTTGGTGACCCACTGTTTGGAGAGCCACTATTTTGTGAGACACCATTTGGTGAGCCTCCATTCAAGAAAATGAAATTTTGAAAAACTCTAGAATAATGCCATGTTAACCCCCCCCCCAAATGCCCAAACATTGTATTTTTTACAAAGGAATGGACCAGAGGGGTTTGGGTCATTACATCAGTGTTGTGTATCTTGTACTATATGGAACATAGTATTTACTTTTAAAATATTGGGATGTTACATTCCCCCAATTTAATAATTTTTTTCCTCATAATTTGAACTCTGGAAAGGTAACCAAGGTTTAATTATTCAAAAAACTTTTTTTAAAATCCCACATTATAATAAGGGTTAATAAAAACTTGAGTTGAAAAGAGATAAAGGGAAGTACAAAGGTCATATGTAATAACACATAATCAGTTTCCATGTAATAAAAATTGGACATCAAAGAGAAAATATGACACCCAAGGATAGATAGAGAGTGATATAATCCATAATCATGAGAATGTTAAACATCACAAAACCATAAATTTGTTATGGGTTAAAATAGCATTGATTTCTCAATACAAAAAGTAAATAGATAATGTTTTTGTTTCAATATAATTTTCCAAGATTTGAGGAATTATTTTATTGTATATAATAAGAATATAAGGATATATAATTACTCAAAAAGAATAATTTCATCCTTAAATAAATTTCCACCATTATATCATCTTATTCTCCAAAATATGAGTATTACATATGAATTTCTCATGCCGAATGTAGTAGAATCAACCTATATAGATCGTAAAATCCAAAAAAGAAAAATAATATATTACTCCTGTATTTAAGAATTAACCAAGTATAATCCCTTTAGAAAAAGGTTAGATAATTCCCAAAAAATATTAAATCTTCATGTGATAAAAACTACTTTAATATCCAAAATTCAACACTAATAACTAAATTTCAACTTAAATCATTTAATAAATTTCAATCCTTAAAATTAATAAAAATATTATAGACTAATATTGAAACCCAAAAAAATAAGAAGGATTTAAGACATCATTTTCTAAGATAAAATTATCATTTATCTCAAAATCACATCAGTTACTCTCAATGACTCATACAGAAATTTAATTTCCCTAATCACATAATCTCCAAGATATAATGGTAATTTATATAACCTAAATCAATATAAATCCACAATTAAATCATATATCCTTCCAAAATATAATTTAACCTTTATTACTCAAATAAAATAACATATTTTTTTTTTACTTTAATGCTATAAGGTTCCCAAAATAGTGAACTTCTTCCAGAATGACATTAATCAATTAATAAATTAACTAATTTCCAATCCCATGATTTTTAATACGATAAAACATTTGTTCCAAAAAAATGAACATAAAATTTATATATGTGAACATAAAAATAAAGGAAAATAATGACATACTAACTAGGACATCATGTGGGACGGTGGTAGGTGATGTATCCTTTTCGCTCTTCAGTTATGGGTTCAAGCCCCATGAGCTTCCTGGATGTGATGGGTACTCACCTGAATTATGGGTTTTCCTTTTTCTAAAACTATATTAATATAATTTCAATAACCATCCCTAAATATGATTAACATCCTAAAAACTTTAATAAACTATAATTACCTAAAAATAATGATTATATAAACCTTAATGTCTATCCTTACCTTTAAACTTATGTCTATTAAAATTAAAATAATTCTTCCTCAAATAACATTTTGAAAAAAATATATACTAAACCTAAGGGTTTTATTACTATAAATTTATCTCAAAATAATCTTAATAATTTTAGTTATCTACCACATAAAACCCCAAAATAGGGGTGTATACACCTTTAAAATTATAATAAATCATAAAATTATAAACCCATGATGTTATCCACAACATTTAGGATAACATCAAATGAAAACATCTTAATCTCAAAAGTAATCTAAACCCACAACTCATACCAACTATGGAGACATGGACTTAAAAATTTAATGTTATAGAAATTTTAAACTACAATTCACTTTAAATTCCAAAATATCTTATAGATTTTTAGTTTTGGATATTTATTTAATAAATCTTATATAACAAAACTATATTTTACAAGGTAGACACTTCTGATCAGTATCCATTTTTTATCATAATTTAAAAATTTAAAAATAATTGATTTAATTTCATGAAAAATATCAAACAATTTAAAATTGAATTCTTATTCTCTCGTAATAATTCATAGACCATATGAAAACCATTTTAAAACATGGGGTGAGAAAAAAAAACTCAATAAGGGACATAAAATAATGAAATATATTAGTATAATGAAAAACGTAAAAATACATAATATACTTACCTTTATCAAATTATTCCTTGAAAAAATAGATTCCATATTTAGAGTAAGGAGGTTCAAATTTAGTAAATAGGTCCATTATTTTTTAAAATTAATAGTAAGCTTAGTAATATTTGTTATAATGCTAAAGCATAAATTAGGCAATTAAAGTTAAAAATAAAACGACAAGGATTACAAAAAGCCCTCAAAACCTACCTTAATTTTATTTTATGAGTAAATTTCACCCATATAAATCCACAATTCCATTATATGGAATTTATTGGTCATTTGGATGAGATTAGGACAATTATAGTATTTTATTTTAAGAAAACTCAAACATGTCATGATATTATTTTTAATAACTATAATATTTTAATATGGGGTTATCTAGAGAATATTTTTGATAAAACATATTATTTAAATATATAATATTAATATTTATTATTATAATTTATTTTTAATCATTAATAAATAATTAATTTCCTTAAATGAAAGCAAAACGGTGATATAGTAATTAATTAATTAATGGAAAAATGATATAAATGATATAAAAATATTAAAAGTAACATAATTTGAGATGAATAATGTGATTAAATAATTTTATATATTCCCATGAAATTCTATGTATACAATATAATATTTAGTTATAATTTTATATTTTTTCTAGATAATATTAATGTCGAAGTAATGAATTGTTCATAAAATTGACATTATAGGTATTTTGCAGTAAATAATATTTCATTAAATGATATAAAATTAGTAAAATATTAAATATTTAAAAGCGATTAGGATATGGGTTATAATATAAAACATGGTCTATTTATGGGATTTTTCCATTTATATTAACTATATTGACCCCCAAAGAGTAAAAATTTGTATTGTCATGGTAAGAGTTAAAGTGGTTAATACCAAAATATAGGGTTAAAAATACAATAATAAATTCAAATTTTTATTTCATGATGGGATTTAAACCCATATTTATCTTATATTATAAATAATCCACTTTTGATTCAATTTTAAATGGAAATTAATTTATATCAATTTAATATTTTTAGAAATTCCAAGAGTTCCCATCCCCTCTCTTATAAAAGAACAACTCTTCTTCTCAATCATTCTAATTTCAAATAATAATTTTGTTCAACCAAGACCTATCCAATTAAATTCCCATATTCTATCCCCGCATTCCAGATTCCTTATTTTAGGCATAACACCAACCTTATAAGGAATAATATATTAATCAAATGTGGTTTTCCAAGAAGTAGTTTAATGTTTTTCACTTATTTTAGTTTTTTCTTATTCCACCTCCTTAAAATATTATTCAACCATGATAAAATAATAACACCAGTATAATACATATATTGATATGATATTATTTTAAACTAATTAACTATCTAAATATCCAACATCCATCAAAAGGGAGAAGAATTCATCATTCGTTTGTACCACATACCACTGCCTAATGAACGAATGTAATTCATTTTCCATCACCATCTCTCAAGGTTGGTTATAATGATGGAATTAATGTTTATATATTATATTAATTACATATATATAATTATAAAAGATACAATATCATTTACCTTCTTACCATTCCATGAACTGAAAAAAATGGTAATGCCATTCGTGCGTACGTGTGGACTACCACCTCAATGAAGTTATGTGATTTATTTTTCATCAAAAAATGGATGATATATATAAGGATATTTAAAGAATTAATATGATATATATGATATGATTATAATTCTATAAATATAAAATAATACTTACCTTTCTTCCATAATGATCATTGAAAAATGGAAATATTACTAATGCGTATGTACAACCTACTGTCTCCATGACTGTAACATAATTCACAATTTTATAATAATATTTAAAAGTTAGAATTAAAATTATAATTTATGCATAAAAATGATAATTATATCACTATTATTATTTTATATATGGTTTAATACTCACCAGTTTGACCACAGTTAACCCACTGAAGTCATTTTGGACTTATGAAACAAATATCTCTTAAAACGTCTGGTGTGAACATAAATGATTAATTAATTATTACAACATAGTAATAAGTGAAAAAAAAGGAATAATAAACATGAAAATGTTTCTTAATCAAGTAAAAATTAACCTAATTTTATTATTCAAGAATATAAATAACTTACATGACATGTCAGACTCAAGGTAATGGATTTTTATCTCAGTTTTACTTCTACGAGATATATTCCATATATACCACTTATTTATTTTGTTTGGTTCATATAATACCCATGATTTTTTTTCATTTTTATCATGAAAATTAAAAGATATATATATACCTATCTACATATAAAGTTATTTATTTCATAGATATTGTAATTCAAATGGCACCAAAGTAGTAAGGGTTTATTTCGTAACCTCTTCATTATTTGGGATTGTTTATGTTTAAGTCTCATTGTGTAATATTTCTCTTCTATGTCCATGTTTTATAAATGTATATTCGAAAAGGTTTTTAATATTATCATACAATTTTTTTAGAACATTTTTAATCATTTTTTAATTTTTAAAAAACTATTACTCCTCCCGTACAAATGCACAAGACTATTCAATTTTCTTTCAAATCTTCTAGTTCTTCATCATTCAAAAAAAATTGTAAATTAGTTGTACTCAATATAATGTTTAGAATAAAATGATGATAATGAACTGAATGGGGTGCCAGTGGCATGAGGAAATAAAGTGAAGAATAATTATGATGTAGATGGAAGACAATGGAATGGAAGAGTTAGAGATAAGAGACGTAGATGAAACAGAAGGTGGAGGCGAAGGCGAAGTTAGGGGAAAGAGGCGAGATTGTGATAAATGGTGGAAGGCATCCTAGAGAGAGTTTAAAGGTTTATGGATTTTCAAAGGAGTTGATGGGATTGAGAATATGTTGGGGTGATGATTAGTAGGAAACATAATTTCATTCGGTGTGGTTTCTTTGAAAGATAATATATTTGGGACTTCAAATTTTTAACCTATCATCATCATAAATAAATTTTACTTTATGATGAATATATTATAACACACCCTTGATTTAATTTCATAAGAAATTTTAACATTATTTGAATATATATATATGTGTGTGTGTTTGTGTGTGTGTGTGTGTGTCTATGTCCAGAAGAATACAAAAATAGTCCAATTGGATGTTCATACATATGGAATATTTCTCCTAAAAACACTACTCACACAATGGATTTCATGATTTTATATTCCCTAAGAAATGATGAAAATTATGTACTACTAAACTAATATAGTGAAAAAATATTTTTTCTATCTCATAATTATCCTATAATTAAACATTTTTATATGATTAAGGATGAAAATTAATCATTTTCCACAATTTTAAAAGACTAAATAATTCAATATGAATAATCATAGGACTTAAGTAAATATTCCCATAACATGAGATTTTCATGAGATGGTCACTTGTTTAATACATATTGAAATTTCTTGTATTCACCCACATCCATGGCCACATGACTTAAACTATAAATACCCCATCAATTCCACATTAAGAAGGTAATGCAGAACGTAGACTTGTTTGGATAAGGGGATATAGTCATAATGTGCAGAAAACATTACATTGATGCTAGAACATCCTTGTAGAATCAATAGGAAACCAAAAAATTTCCAATAATCTGTATCCACTTTTTAAAATCACTAAAAAGGAAAACAATAGAACATGTTCATTCAGAAAGGGTCCATTTGTGCCATATATGTTTTTTACAAATTCTATGTAGTCTTTAATAATTGTGTGAGACATATGGATGCAAAATCATGAAGATCAAAGTAAAAACAGTTCAAGAAAATATATCTCTTGTTTTACCTGGAATTTAATTTCAGAATAGTAGGTAATAATCCAGTATCTCACCACCTACAAAATCATCCAACATGTATATCTGCCGATAAGAAACTATTTAAAATTTATAATACATACTAATAAATAATGATATATCATAATTTAATGTTGAAATGATTGAAAATTGATAAGAATAAATATTAATATATGTATGTTATGTACTAAAGTAATGTATTGTTTTGTGCCTTTCTGTTTCCTCACATTTTATATAATCAATTCTATCAATGAGATCAGGCTCCAAAGTGTGGTCACCGATAAACAGGTCTTTCTTTTTATATGTTTTTTGTAGAATCAATGATCTATTTTTTTGCTCTTATCTTGGTTACATCACTTGTACCTTTGTTAAAACTTCACACTAAGAATGTACTATAGAACATAGAGTTATTTGGTTATGGGGAAACAATCAAAATGTACAGAACATACCCCTAAATTAGATATGGATAAATTTTTGCATAAAATGGTGGATGAAAATAGATGATGTTCTCAATAGAGTTAAAATTGTAGTCAACATTGTAAATTGAAGTTACCATCACTTGATTTAGGTGATAATGACATATGGGGTCCTCTTAGAATTCTTCCTGTAGATGTTGGTTTAGATGGAATAATATTTTGAAGACATTTTAATCCAGTAAAAGTGAAATTATAGTAAATATTTACAGTTGTAGAGTGAAAAAAATAGTACAGTTTAAGTTGAAAAAAATTGAAATAACACAAAATGTTTTTCATTATTTTCTGAGTTTTCTTTTTTGTAGACTTACCTCTGTACATGTAAATGGTGCTTTCATGTTTTTATTTGTTAGTATTTTTATTTTATTGTCAAAGAGTTGAACATAATAAAGTTATGAAAAACTATGATCAGAGTACGTATAATATATATTCGAAACCAAAACAATATGTCTACTGTGCATGTAATCTTTGACAAATATAAGGACACAAATGAAATATATATTAATGGAACTCATAATGAAAAATATGAATGGAATAAGATTCACTTACCCAACCATAAATAAGACTTCGATAGGAAGGATAATATATATTTGTGATTATGTGTTTATTATTGGATGTTTAACCAATTTATGGTTGAGAAATTGCATTGTAATCCTAAATAATATTACCTATATAATTAATTTATGGGATCCAAGTGGGGTTACATGTTTTTGTGCATGTCACATTTGAATAAAGATGTTACCATTTCCTAGATGATTATATACCTTTCAACAGATTTCATCATCAGTTTCTCTACCAAATTGTTGTCACCAAAATTTGAATACCTGGAAGAAACACAGGTAGAGAACTCCACAAATTTCCTATTAATTTCATGGTTTGGAATAAAATGCATAAATTTCAATAAATAGGATGAGAAAAAGAAGAAACATAAATTTTAATTTCAATGAATAAATCCTTTTGTCACTTCGTTTTCTTCCTCGGCCACATAAAGAAATAAAGTACCTACAATAACACGTCTCTGATGATCGATCCTATGCTTGTTACCATAATCCCAAGGCTATATCAGCTGCAATACAACAACACTACAACATCTACATAATATAATAAACAGAAGCTATTAGTATCAGAGTTGGCAGCTTGAGTCAGTTCTGGAGATAGTGAAAATTTATGTGTTCATTTGATATTTGCTCATGAGGGGACATGATAGAATCAAAAATTAAAAAATTATAAAAGAATACAACACCTAATTATTGAGTCATTCATGTCGGGATCATTTGTCGAGGTCAAGGTTCTAACTCCATTTAATGGCTGATTGAGTCGGTTCCGGATCCAATGAAAATGTATGCATTTGTTGGATATATTCTTGTAACACCCCGAGATTTTATGAAAAATATTCTTTTTAATTTCGTTAATGTATTGTGTTTTACGCTACACCAAAATAATCTTGCACGACACGCATCCTTGACCTGCCTTGCATTACACGCAATCACGACGTTCCTCGATAGCGTGTGTAGTACGCAATACTGAGTTTCACTAAACAACGATATGCTATTAAAATATTATTAAAACTAGCCGTTATGAATAGTAATAACCACTTTTTGAAATTTTGTAAATTTTATTTTCAAAATGGACTTCATTTTTGGATTCAGAATATCGAAATTAGCTTAGGGTGAAATTTTGGTACTTTTCGGATAACTTTCATTTTCTAATGAATAGTGAAAATTACTAAATTTTAATTAAAAACAACCTTTTTAATAGAAATAATTAGTAGTGATAAATTATTAATTTGAGTGGTTTTGAAGTATATTTAGAATATATTTTTTTAATTTAATACAATGTTGGTTATTGGATGTAATTTCACATTTAAACCAGACATAAACAACTGTCAATATTTTGATAGTTATTATCTCTTAAGAACACGCTATTTGTTTTGATGACGGGAATTAATTTTTAAATTAATTAATGCAACTGATATGTTTTGAATTTGGTAAAATAGAAATCATTTTTGTATTCATAATATCAAATATAGATGAGGCCTAATTTTTGGTATTTTTCTGGAAACTTTCATTTTTTGATGAATAGTGAAACCACTAAGTGGTAGTTAAAAAAATGAATTTTTCATAAAACATAATTTTACCACTTCTGTGAGTAGAATTTCAAAAACCCGAGAGACACAGTTGATGTCAGTAAGTAAAATGTGGTTCAATGAGATGAAAATAAGTTTTGGTGAATAGTAACTTTTAACTTTTTTTTACCACGGTTAAAAGTAAATAGGGTAATTAAGGGTAAAAATGATATTATTATTACCCTAACACATGCCCTAATTCTATTGGATAAGTTTAATTCGACCAAGAAAAACCTTAGGAATAAAATATGACCATTTAGGCCCACTTGGATTAGATTAGGATATTTATTATTAATTTATTTAAAGAACGTTTAAAATAGTTAAAATCAACGTTTAATAAGTATATAATTTTTAATATACGGTTATACAAAAGATAAATTCTTCTATAAATATTCATTAGAAAGATAATACTATTTCCTAAATAATGATATTTTATTTTTAATTTTTAGACTTTAAATAATTTAATTTATTTATGACACAATGATGATGCAGTAATTATCTTATTAATGAAATAGTGACATAATTGATGTTATAAATACCCAAATAAATATAATTTGAAACTTTTTATCAATTACACTAATTTTATAGGTTAATATGACATGTTAATATTGATTTAATTAACTTTTTTCGAACTAATCATTCTGTTATGAGTTTTAAAAAAATCAATTACTAAATAGTGTCAAAATTGACATAAAATAGTTTTTAAAACAAATATTATATTATTAATTGTTATGTTATTCCTAAAAATCTAAGGTTCGGCCAAATGACTTAGATAAGGTTATATATATTAATAATAGACAACTTGGGGTTCTTTTGGCTTGTTATAGTAAGTGTATTAACCTTATAGTATAAGAACACAAGAAGAAACGGTAAAAGTAAAATTATTTAACTTAATGTTAAATCTAAATGATAAGTTTAAAATAGGAACCTAAACATGACTAAATAATTTTGGATGAGAGTATTTAGATCCATCCCCACCTTAGATTATAAATAAATCAATTTAGAGCTATTTATAACCGAATTTTTCTTTATAATAAAATAATAGTTTTAGTTATTCCAAAGGTGCCCCTCTCCTCCATTATAAAAAGGCACCACCTCCCTCTCTTCATCACACCACATTGAGCCTTGAATCTCGGCCACCCCTGCCAAATTATCTTCTACACTTCCCTAGAAACATCCTATAGGTCATGGTCTTCTTCAAAGACCCAATTTAGTTCCCTAAAATGAGGTCTCAAAGAAGCACTTCAAAGAAGAGGTAATGTCTGTTACTGATTCTTTCATCTTTATTTCTTCTTCCACTTCTTCTTATTTAGTTTTTTCATTATGAAGTAATAACATAAGTATCAATCATATACTGATATGTTATTATAAGTATGAAACAACCCTATTTAACCATCTACCCATCCTATGGAAAATGAAATCACCGCGCGTGCGTACGTACGGAATACCGTCTCCACGCCGTGGTGTAATCTATTTTCCACCACCACCTTAGTTGGATGGGTATAATGGTGTAAATAATGACTATATATGACTATTATAAAGTTATATTTATTCTGAAATAGTATACATACCCTCCAATACAATTCCACGATCATAGGAACGATATCATCACTCGTGCATACGTACGGAATATCGTCTCCACGATGTGATGCGACTCGTTCTACATGATCTTCATTGCATAATGATTATATAAATGAATTGAATGAATGAATATGATATATATTACACTAATACCATTCTGGAAATGAGTTATCTATAAACTAAAATGAAAAATAAGAATCTATTCGACAAAACACGCATAAGAACAAAAAGTAATAAACACCTGAATAACAAGTAGTAATGAAATATTACTAATAAGAAGCTAAGAATATGACCATATATGATATCATAAATATAAGAATGATTCTGGAATAAGTCAATGACATTATTTAAATCATTATACAGGAGGTTCAGACACTTACGAAGCAAATCAGACCTAAGGTAAGGGAAATATCACAATCTCATTTTTATCCGAGATTGTTTATACTTTGGTATTTACTGGGGTGTATTTTATCATCCAAATACATGTTTACTCAATATTTAATATTACTTCCATCCACCTAAAACTGTTTAAATACAAATTTACCCTTCAGCAAGTTTTTAGTAAAATGTATGAAAGGAATATTTAGTCATTTTTCGTACGAGGTACTTTTTGACTTTTCCGAAAAAAGTATGAGAAGAATGTTTTTTCTAACTTATACGGCATGAATGAATTTTTAAACCATTATTTCCAAGAAGCATCCTTTAAAAGTTTTCAAGTTTATTTTTATCTAACTTATTTTCTTTTATAATTTTATGACATGTTAAGAAAGGAAAAGTGTTTTTGAAGTAGAAATGATATTTTCCTCAAGAATGGAGTTCGAGTGTTTTATCAAAATTATTTTCCATCTAAGATAATAAAGGGTTCTGTTTCTTTCCCTATTATTACATTGATTTGATTATGTTATGATGGAATTATTTTTATGAATTCTTTTATCTTATATGAATTGTTTTATGATGTCACAATGTTTAAGATTCCCATTTTTATTACATGGGTTATGTTATGATGTATGGTTTATGATTTTTTGGCACACATAAGAATGGTATCATTATGAGATGGGTGGGACCTATATCTCCCTCCATTGAATTGGGTAAAGATTTTATATCTCATGAGATAGACATGGCTGTAATGGCAGGTTAAACCGGTTCAGTGAAACAGGTCTGAAATGAGGAGTGAACTTGGTTCAGAAATGGACTTTGTCCACTAAGATAGTTTTGGCAATGAGTCTTTACTAATAAGAAATGATTCTCTATGATTGTGTGTGTATGCCAAAAAGTTTGATGTTTTAAGTTATGATTATTGGGATTACATTTCACTACTATGATTTATCCCCTGTTATGATATTATGATCTATTTTGGAGGTTAAGATTTCGAAAATGTTATGTTCTTATGAATATGATGCGATTGATATTTATTTTGTTTACCCTTAATGAGAATTTGAGCTCACCCTTTTATGTTTTCATTTCCCCAGGATATAAAGAAAGGTTTTAGGTAAAAAAAGGAAGATCTTTATGGGAGATCTTAAAGATCTTTCACCACTACTAGAAGATTATATTCCGAGTTTCCAAAGACACTAAACTATTACGGTCCTTATGTGTGTGTGTTTTTGTTATGTACAAAGTATTCCACAAAAGTAATGTAATGTCCATGTACGTCAAGCTTAGGGTCTCTATAGTTGGTATCAGAGGAAAGGTTTAGTCAACTTTTGGAAACTAGGATGCGGAAATGTTAGTGAGATCCCTGGAGATATTTCTAAGGTATGTCTAGGGATGTCCCTAAGGATAAGTATACGTATAGGATATAGTCCTAGAACTACGGTAACAATACTAGAATTTAACCTAAGATGTTAGATATTAGGGGTGCTCCCCCATTACTATGTTGTTTTCTCTAGCATGATTTTTTCCTCTCACAGAATTATTTTTGTGTTTTAGTTAATGGAGGGAACTAGAAGTAATTCGATTAACATTGAATCCAATGGAAACATTGGTGACTATGAGCAACAAAATTGTGTAATTCTTAGAGAGAAAGATATTATGATTATGCCGAATCAGTCATCACGATATATGATTAACAAGGTGAAATTTAGTGGTATGCCTAATTCATCAAGGAAGAGGAAGATAAACTATTATGCATGTTCGCATGTTGAGGAGCATAAAGAAAGGAAGATTGAGATTTCCAAATAAGGGAAGAAGAACCTTGAGGAATACCTCAAATTGAGACACCGATGTTATCTATGTGGAGAAAAGGGTCATAGAGTGACAGACTGTTATGGAGTTCAATGTATTATTTGTGGAGAACATGGGCATTAGCCAACTCAATGACCTGACCTAAAAAGTTACTTCTAAATCAAGGAAGGACTTATTCCAGGATAATAATTGAAGAGGATGTATTTAAGTGTTTATGTATTGGTATTCAAGAATAATGTTGTTGAGGTACTTTTATTGTGTATTAGAATATTTTTTGTATTATTCTATTGTGGTTTTCAATAATTTTAAGGTACCGATAACCATGAAAAGTGATTAAAATATTTTGGAAAGAAGATGATATGTGAATATTTAAGGGATAAAGAGAAAATGAAATGTTTGACAGTATTCATGAGCTCATGATTGATATAAGGACTTAGTGATATCATGGTTTGAGTATAAAGAATTTTGAGGATTTCGGTTTGTGGAAAGTGTTAACTTTTAACTACATTCATGTTTTCACTAAGGTTCAATGCGTATTCATTCTTCAAGAGAATACATGATTAAGGTATTCACATGTTTGTAATTTGACCAACAAGATATATCTTATGGTATATGGGGGATAAATGACGGTATTCACGTGATTGTTATGTGACATTTCAAGTAATCATTTTATTTATACAATGAGCTTGGACCGAAGTATTTTAGATAAGCCTAAAGATTGGAATGGATTATGTTGGATATAAGTTAGTATTGTTTAAGGATAGAACTTTTTTCGATATTATTTATGTGATGTTATAATAATATAGATTTAGAAAAAGGACAACCTGCAGGACTAGCGACAACCCATTGCGTCGGACAAGGCTGTGGGAATCGAACCCACAATCGAAATGCGACTGGCCTTTATCGCCTACCACTGGCCTACAGGAAGTCCTTGTTTAGTAGAAACTAGTTTTATTATATTAAGAAGTATAATATAAGAAGTATAAGTCCATTTTAGGAACCATATATGATTAATCTCACTATAGATAGACTTATGTATTTTTTTGATAACTTTTCTAACCTTTTGTTTGAGACAGATGGAATGACCCAACATTCTATCACAAGATCTGCTAACACATCATGAATGACAAATTCAACTTCATTTCATTAATAGATGAAGTGTAAATTTTCCAAAGAATGAACAATGGTGAGACTATACCAAAATCACAAAAGTATTTCTTCTAATTCCAATTTCATCAACTTTAGGGAAATGATCTTGAAAACCAAAAATGTTGTCCTAGTGCTCTTATATCTAATGAATCAGATGGTACATTAGATTGTCACAAATTTATGGCTTTGTGATTGCTGGATTTTCCATAGCCATGTTATCTACCACTCTCCATCAGAACATGATGATTAGATTTCTCTCCTATATCCATATTTTCACCTATGTGGAAACCCAGTGATCAGTTTATTTGGGTAACCGTTAAATTTCATACTTTTGTTTTTAAAGATTGGTTTTGGTATTCCTTTTTACGACGTGGGTTTATATTAAATAAACTTTCGAGAAGTAAACCATTTATAACCCTGACAAATTTCGAGGGCGAAATTCATTTTAAGGGGGGTAGAATGTAACACCGCGAGATTTTATGAAAAATATTCTTTTTAATTTCATTAATGTCTTGTGTAGTATGCTACACCAAAAGAATCTTGCACAACACGCATCCTTGACTTGCCTTGCATTACACGCAATCACGACTTTCCTCGATAGCGTGTGTAGTACGCAATACCGAGTTTCACTAAACAACGATATGCTATTAAAATATTATTAAAACTAGCCTTTATGAATAGTAATAACCACTTTTTGAAATAATGTAAATTTTATTTTCAAAATGGACTTCATTTTTGGATTCGGAATATCGAAATTAGATTAGGGTGAAATTTTGGTACTTTTCGGATAACTTTCATTTTCCGATGAATAGTGAAAATTACTAAATTTTAATTAAAAACAACCTTTTCGATAGAAATAATTAATAGTAATAAATTATTAATTTGAGTGGTTTTAAAGTATATTTAGAATAAATTTTTGAAATTTAATACAATGTTGGTTATTGGATGTAATTTCACATTTAAACCAGACATAAACAACGGTCAATCTTTTGATAGTTATAATCTCTTAAGAACACGCTATTTGTTTTGCCGATGGGAATTAATTTTTAAATTAATAAATGCAACTGATATGTTTTCAATTTGGTAAAATAGGCATCATTTTTGAATTCATAATATCAAATATATAATAGGCCTAATTTTTGGTATTTTTCTGGAAACTTTCATTTTTTGATGAATAGTGAAACCACTAAGTGGTAGTTAAAAAAATGATTTTTTCATAAAACTTAATTTTACCACTTCTGTGAGTGGAATTTCAAAAAATCGAGAGACACAGTTGATGTCAGTAAGTAAAATGTGGTTCAATGAGATGAAAATAATTTTTGGTGAATAGTAAATTTTTACTTTTTTTTACCACGGTTAAAAGTAAATAGAGTAATTAAGGATAAAAAGGATATTATTATTACCCTAACACGTGTCCTAATTCTATTGGATAATTTTAATTCGACCAAAAAAAACTTAGGAATAAAATAGGACCATTTCGGCCCACTTGGATTAGATTAGCATATTTATGATTAATTTATTTAAAGAAGGGTTAAAATAGTTAATATCAAATTTTAATAAGTATATCATTTTTAATATAGGGTTATACATAAGATAAATTAGACTATAAATATTCATTAGAAAGATACAAGTATTTCCTACATAATGATATTTTATTTGTAATTTTTAGACTTTAAATAATTTAATTTATTTTTTGACACAAGGATGATGCAGTAATTATCTTATTAATGAAATATTGACATAATTGATATTATAAATACCCAAATAAATATAATTCGAGACTTTTTACAAATTACACTAATTTTCTAGGTTAATATGACATGTTAGAATTGATTTAATTAACTTTTTTCGAACTAATCATTATGTTATGAGTTTTACAAAAATCAATTAATAAATAGTGTCAAAATTAACATAAAATAGTTTTTGAAACAAATATTATATTATTAATTGTTATGTTTTTCAAAAAAATCTAAGGTTTGGAAAAATGACTTAGATAAGGTTATATATATTAATAATAGAAAACTTGGGGTTCTTTTGGCTTGTTATAGTAAGTTTATTAACCTTATAGTATAAGAACACAAGAAGACACGGTAAAAGTAAAATTATTTAACTTAATGTTAAATCTAAACGATAACGTTAAAATAGGAACCTAAACTTGTCTAAATTATATTGGATGAGAGGATTTCGACCCATACCCACCTTATCTTAGAAATAAATCAATTTGGAGCTATTTAAAACCGAATTTGGCTTTATAATAAAATAATATTTTTTATTATTCCAAAGGTGCCCCTCTCCTCCCTTATAAAAGGGCACCTCCTCCCTCTCTTCCTCACACCACTTTGAGCCTTCAAGCTCAGCCACCCCTGCCAAATTCTCTTCTCCACTTCCCTAGAAACATCTTAGAGGTCCTGGTCTTCTTCAAAGACCAATTTTAGTTCCCTAAATGGAGGTCTCAAAGAAGCACTTCAAAGAAGAGGTAATGTCCGTTACCGATTATTTCATATTGATTTCTTCTTCAACTTCTTCTTCTTTAGTCGTTTCATTATGAAGTAATAACATTAGTATCAATAATATACTGATATGTTATTATAAGTATGAAACAACCCTATTTAACCATCTATCCATCCTACGGAAAATGAAATCACCGCGCGTGCATACGTACGGAATACCATCTCCACGCCGTGGTGTAATCTATTTTCCACCACCACCTTACTTGGATGGGTATAATGGTGTAAATAATGACTATATATGACTATTATAAAGTGATATTGATTCTTAAATAGTATACATACACTCTAATACAATTCCACGATCATAGGAACGATATCATCACTCGTGCGTACGTACGGAATACCGTCTCCACGATGTGATGCGACTTGTTCTACATGATCATCATTGCATAATGATTATATAAATGAATTGAATGAATGAATATGATATATATTAAAATAATACCATTCTTTAAATGAGGTATCTATAATGTAAAAATAAAAACAGGAATCTATTCGACAAAACACGCATAAGAACAAAAAGTAATAAACACCCGAATAACAAGTAGTAATGAAATATTACTAATAAAAAGCTAATAATATGACCATATATGATAACATAAAAATAATTATGATTCTTGAATAAGTCAATGACAATATTTATATCATTATACAGGAGGTTCGGACACTTACGAAGCAAATCGGACCTAAGGTAAGGGAAATATCACAATCTCATTTTTATCCAAGATTGTTTATACTTTGGTATTTACTGGGGTGTATTTTATCATCCACATCCATGTTTCCTCAATATGTAATACTATTTCCATCTACCTACAACTGTTTAAATAAAAATTTACCATTCGGTGAGTTTTTAGTAAAAGATATGAAAGGAATCTTTTGTCGTTTTTCGTACGAGGTACTTTTTGACTTTTCCAACAAAAGTACGAGAAGAATATTTTTTTTAACTTATATGGAATGAATGGATTTTTAAAACATTATTTCCAAGAAGCTTCCTTTAAAAGTTTTCAAGTTTATTTTTAATCCACTTCTTTTAGTTTATAATTTTATGACATGTTAAGAAAGGAAAATTGTTTTTGAAGTAGAAATGATATTTTCCTCAAGAATGGAGCTCAAGTGTTTATCAAAATTATATTCCATCTAAGATAATAAAGGGTTCTGTTTCTATCCCTATTATTACATTGATTTGATTATGTTATTATGGAATTATTTTTATGAATTTCTTTATCTTATATGAATTGTTTTATGATGTCACAATGTTTAAGATTCCCATTTTTATTACATGGGTTATGTTATGATGTATGGTTTATGATATTGTGGCACACATAAGAATGGTATCATTATGAGATGGGTGGGACCTAAATCTCCCTCCAATTAATTGTGTAAAGATTTTATATCTTATGAGATTGACATGGATGGAACAACAGGTTAAACCGGTTCAGTGAAATAGGACTGAAATGAGGAGTGAACTTTGTAACATCCCCAATTGATAAAGGGTTAAATGACTAAATGATATGACTCATGTAAACAAGGTGCGCCTTCCTTTTCGGGAGCCTGTCTGATTAGAACTCCATAGTTAAGCGTGCTTGGCTTGGAGTAGTGATCAGGATGGGTGACCCTCTGGGAAGATTCCCAGGGTGTGTGTGAGTGAGGACAAAGAACACTAGAAAGGACATGTGTTGGCCTGTGGGGAATGTCATTAGTCATATGACCCATTCGGGCACGTGGGTGGACCCTGGGGTGGGCCCCACGTGTCTGCGGGGCAACTGGTGGTACCTAGTTGGCCAGGACCCGACGGCCATGTAAAGGCGGGGTGTCTGTGCTATCACCGGGGCCCGGTTGTCACGCACAAATCGATAAATGGTCCAAATTTTTATTATAAGGACTCAGCCTTAAACATTATATAGAAGAGGACCTTTTTTTCCAGTCTAGATTCTGGAGAATAAACACAAACTTAAAAATTATCAAAGTTGCTGCAAAAATAAAATAAAACAAACAAAAACAGGACATGCGCTAACACTGCAAGCGAAGTGAACGCCTTCTGAAACTCCTCGTGACCTGTTGAAAATCATTTTAAAACGAGGGGTGAGCAAAAAAATGCCCAGTATGGGGTTTAAGAAAATCTTCGATAAATTCTTATAAAATATTCCTTTGAAAATAACCATGAGAATACATATTGAAATACCATTTTTTTTAAATGCTAATTGGAATTACATAAGGTTAAAAATAATAGATCATTTTTGAATCTACTTACGTTCAAAATTTTCTTAAACATAATCCAGTGTCTTTCTTAAAATAATATACAAGCTTAAAAAAAAAATTATTTTGAGTTTTCTTGAATCGTCGAAGGTTGTCTAGGCCTACCCACTTAGCGAAGGATGCGTTCACTCCCCAATGACCTTCCATATTTACAACGATCAAGCACCGTCTTTTATAAAGATCATTTTTATGCTTGCATTACATATATATATTTTCACTAGAGTATTCAATTTTTCATAAAACACGTCACTGTAATATAATAGGCATTCTTCCTGATGATTTTATATATGTACATAAGTGTATATATATATACTTTCATAAGAATTCATCTGATTATTCTGAAGTAGTCGATTTACACATCGACATATCTCTGCAAAATTTGTCGTACGTATCATCCTTTTAAAATTTATTTATACATAATAACACATTAACCATACATCATGGATACATATATATTTAGTGCATACAACATGTGTAAATATTTTACATATAAGATTAGTGAAACCGATGCGCATGACATGTCGTTAATAAAAATAATGGTCATCACTTATATGACATTAATGAGTCAATTATAATATGATGAGTGTCGACGATGAACATAATAGTATGGCCATGTATCTATGCAAATGCAATGCCCATGATATTGGAAAAAAAACATGTTGATATTTTATGTGCGTTTTTTTTGAAACATGTCGATAAACTGGAATAAAATTGTAAAAAAATTATATCCTCCATTTCATTCGTATACATATATATATAAACACACACATATATATATATAAACATATATATATATATATATATATGTATGTATTTATAACCATGTCAAATAGCATAATTGAATAATAAGAATAAAATCATAAAAATAATTTCACTCTTAAAATTCTGCAGAATAACAAAAAAACAAAAACCAACCAATATAATAAATATTTAGTTTGGTTTTGATATACACATAAATATATATATATATAAACCTGAATATACCAAAATAGGTTCTTCTTAATGATATCAAATCATAAAACTCTTTGAAAATTTTTAAAAGAGGGATTGAAATTAAAACTGCATCTACAGAATTATATAATAAAGGTTTGTAAAATATAGATAATTGAAAATAGTACCTTACAAAATAATTATGAAAATACTGAATCCCTTACCTAAAAACAGATTCACTTCATCATCTTCGCAGAAGTCACTTAAACTCATTCTTAGTTTCACAAGCTTGAAGGTTTTATTTTCTGACAAGAAGAATGGTTATTATAGGTGTTTTCATTATTGTTCATGAAATGATTGAAAATAATATATAATTCTGTATTATATTAATTGATCCAATGCAGTAGATAAATTATTGGGGGATTGACAATCAAACTTGATTAATATTATATACATAATGAATCATATAAAACGATTAAAATATATAATGACACATAAATTATATAAAACTCTATACATGTATTGTATAATATAATGATTTATAATATATATATATATATAAGGATATATTATTTTTATTATAATTATTTGGCCATCTTCCACGGGTCAATTATTACATCAAACTTTTTTTCCACCTTTTCTGTTTTGCTCCAAAAAGTCACGCCACTTGCATCATTATATATATATATATATATATATATATTTAAAATTGTTTTTCTTATTAACACGCAAAACATATCAATTTTCTTTAATAAAACCAATGTAATGCTTTTTCTTAATATATATTCGTTTTTTATCAAACCAAAAAAAACATCTTGTTTTTGTTTTACATATTTAAATCTTCATTAAAAAAAAATCATATAGATTAAATATTTATATATATATATACTTAAACAAATGTGTAAATTTTAGATATATATATATATATATATTTATATATTCATTTTTCATAAAAATAGTAAATAAACATTTTTAACACGCATAAAAGTGTGTGTTTTTAATAAACTAATTAAATATATTTGTAATTTAAAAATTTAATAAAATTATGACATAATATAGTTTTCATATATTTATAAAATATATTATCTTAATAATAATAATAATAGTTTTCATATAATTTTTTTTACCCTTAGTTATTAAAAGGTTTTTTTTAAACAAAGCATAAGTGTCGTGTTTTATTTATTTCAAATAAATGGAAAGATTTAAATTACAATTATTAATTAAATCCACACATAAAAAAAATCTATTTATAATTTCTTGGGGTGTTACATTATTCCCACCTCAAAAGAATTGTGCCCTCACAATTCATTTCGTCGGACTAAAAACAATTCTGAATTTCGATCTTCAGAATTAAGAAAACTAGGACCGCTGGACTTCTAAACTTTACCGCTAAGATGAAAACATTTAATCTCCAGAGTTGTCTAAAACCGTTCCTCTAATACCAATTATAAGGACTCAGCCTTAAACATTATATAGAAGAGGACCTTTTTTTTGGTTTAGATTCTGGAGAATAACCACAAACTTAAAAATTATCAAAGTTGCAGAAAAAATAAAATAAAACAAACAAAAACAGGACATGCGCTAACACTGCAAGCGAAGTGAACGCCTTCTGAAACTCCTCGTGACCTGTTGAAAATCATTTTAAAACGAGGGGTGAGCACAAAAATTCCCAGTAAGGGGTTTAAGAAAACCTTCAATAAATTCTTATAAAATATTCCTTTGAAAATAACCATGAGAATACATATTGAAATACCATTTTTTTAAATGCTAATTGAAATTACATAAGGTTAAAAATAATAGATCATTTTTGAAACTACTTACGTTCAAAATTTTCTTAAACATAATCCAGTGTCTTTCTTAAAATAATATGAAAGCTTAAAAAACAAAACATTATTTTGAGTTTACTTGAATCGTCGAAGGCTGTCTGAGCCTACCCACTTAGCGAAGGATGGGTTCACTCCCCAATGACCTTCCATATTTACAACGATCAAGCACCATCTTTTATAAAGATCATTTTTATGCTTGCATTACATATATATATTTTCACTGGAGTTTTCAATTTTTGATAAAACACATCACTGCAATATAATAGGCATTCTACCTGATGCTTTTATATATGTACATAAGTGTATATATATATATATACTTTCATAAGAATTCATCTGATTATTCTGAAGTAGTCGATTTACTCATCGACATATCTCTGCAAAATTTGTCGTACGTATCATCCTTTTAAAATTTATTTATACATAATAACACATTAACCATACATCATGGATACATATATATTTAGTGCATACAACATGTGTAAATATTTTACATATAAGATTAGTGAAACCGATGCGCATGACATGTCGTTAATAAAAATAATGGTCATCACTTATATGACATTAATGAGTCAATTATAATTTGATGAGTGTCGATGATGAACATAATAGTATGGCCATGTATCTATGCAAATGCAACGCCCATGATATTGAAAAAAAACATGTTGATATTTTATGTGTGTTTTTTTTGAAACATGTCGATAAACTGGAATAAAATTGTAAAAAAATTATATCCGCCATTTCGTTCATATACACACATATATATATATAAACACACAAACACACATATATATATAAACATATATATATATATATATATATATATGTATGTATAGCCATGTCAAATAACATAATTGAATAATAAGAATAAAATCATAATAATAATTTCACTCTTAAAATTCTGCAGAATAACAAAAAAACCAAAACCAACCAATATAATAAATATTTAGTTTGGTTTTGATATACACATAAATATATATATATATAAACCTTAATATACCAAAATAGGTTCTTCTTAATGAAATCAAATCATAAAACTCTTTGAAAATTTTTAAAAGAGGGATTGAAATTAAAACTGCATCTACAGAATTATATAATAAAGGTTTGTAAAATATAGATAATTGAAAATAGAACCTTACAAAATAATTATGAAAATACTGAATCCCTTACCTAAAAACAGATTCACTTCATCATCTTCGCAGAAGTCACTTAAACTCATTCTTAGTTTCACAAGCTTGAACGTTTTATTTTCTGACAAGAAGAATGGTTATTATAGGTGTTTTCTTTGTTGTTCATGAAATGATTGAAAATAATATATAATTGTGTATTATATTAATTGATCCAATGCAGTAGATAAATTATTGGGGGATTGACAATCAAACATGATTAATATTATATACATAATGAGTCATATAAAACGATTAAAATATATAATGACACATAAATTATATAAAACTCTATACATGTATTGTATAATAAAATGATTTATAATATATATATATAAGGATATATTATTTTTATTATAATTTTTTGGCCATCTTCTACGGGTCAATTATTACATCAAACTTTTTTTCCACCTTTTGTGTTTTGCTCCAAAAAGTCACGCCACTTGCATCATTATATATATATATATTTAAATTTTTTTTCTTCTTAACACGCAAAACATATCAATTTTCATTAATAAAACCAATGTAATGCTTTTTCTTAATATATATTCGTTTTTTATCAAACCAAAAAAAAAACATCTTGTTTTTGTTTTACATATTTAAATCTTCATTAAAAAAACAAATCATATAGATTAAATATTTATATATATATATAATTAAACAAATGTGTAAATTTTAGATATATATATATATATATATATATATTCGTTTTTCATAAAAATAGTAATTAAAACATTTTTAACACACATAAAAGTGTGTGTTTTTAATAAAATAATTAAATATATTTGTAATTTAAAAATTTAATAAAATTGTGACATAATAGAGTTTTCATATATTTATAAAATATATTATCTTAATAATAATAATAATAGTTTCCATATAATTTTTTTTACCCTTAGTTATTAAAAGGTTTTTTTAAACAAAGCATAAGTGTCATGTTTTATTTATTTCAAATAAATGGAAAGATTTAAATTACAATTATTAATTAAATCCACACATAAAAAAAAATCTATTTATAATTTCTTGGGGTGTTACAAACTTGGTTCAGAAATGGACTTTGTCCACTAAGATAGTATTGGAAACGAGTCTTGACTAATAAGAAATGATTCTCTATGATTATGTGTGTATGCCACAAAGTTTCATGTTTTAAGTTATGATTATTGGGATTACATTTCACTACTATGATTTATCCCATGTTATGATATTATGATCTGTTTTGCAGGTTAAGATTTCCAAAATGTTATGTTCTTATGAATATGATGTGATTGATATTTCTTTTGTTTACCCTTACTGAGCATTTGAGATCACCCTTTTATGTTTTCTTTTCCCCAGGATATAAAGAATGGTTTTAGGTAAAAAAAGGAAGATCTTTATGGGAGATGTTGAAGATCTTTCACCATGATTAGAAGATTATATTCCAAGTTTCCAAAGACACTAAACTATTACGGTCCTTGTGTGTGTGTGTTTTTGTTATGTACTAAGTATTCCGCAAAAGTAATGTAATGTCCATGTACATCAAGCTTAGGGTCTCTACAATTCTCATGATGTGACATGTTAGAATAAAAAATTGAAAATTTATAAAATAATACAACACCTGATTATTGAGTCATTCTTGTCGGGATCATTTGTCGAGGTCAAGGTTATAAATCTATTGAATGGAGTGGAGTGACTAAATTATTATTGTAATTATTATCATTAGGTTACTAAAACCCAAAAGCATCATTAACCTCTAGTTGTTGGAGTATATGAGGTTTTGGTATTCTTCCATACTACATACTAGTGGTCGTTGCTTGCGACCGACCACTCCTGATCTTCTAGACACCACACCCTGTCTCCCATCTTCATGTGAGCCTTATTCAGAATAAAATCATTTAAATAAATGGTAAAAACAAACATCTTCAATTAGAAATTCATAAAATAAAATTATATGGAAGAACTTATTATAAATGTCAAGTGCAATAAGAGTTTTTCAATTAGTTTTCTAAAATGGAGCAAGAATAGTAGTGGAGTGTACCAACCATGGAGATATTTACCTAAATAGTCTCACAAATGTCCATTACAAAGAACACTAAATCCCATCTTTGATAACAGTGACCTGAAGCCTGCACATTAAATGTCTTTTAGAGAAACCTTCACATTAAATGGGAAATGTCTCTCATACACTTTAATGAGGAAGGTGGAAAACATGAAAAACATTGAAAACAATTTAGAAACACAAACCTGGATATTTGGTTATGGTTCCAACAAAATTATGATTCGATCTTCAAAAGGTGCGTGGGGTGCTGCCCAGTTTTTTTCCTACCCAAAAAACACAAATAAAATGTTATTAAATACTAAAATAACTAAATGAAATAAAAGAAGAAAAGGGAAAAGAATTTTTAGGTTTAAAACATCATAAATAAAATTAGAGAAGCATACCCATAGAATCATGATGAAAATAAAATTATACTGGACCTTCTCATGCATGAAATCAAGAACAATCCTATGAACACAAAAGAAGATGTTTCAGGGCCCAAATGCAAACCCATTCAATGATTCATGTTTTTAACACCCAATCCATGAAATTCAGTGAACTTAAGGGATAAAATTCGACCACGTTCAACTATCAAGTTATAGACACTTGAAACATGAATCAAAAAAAATTAAAAGAAGCTACATACAAAGAATTTATGTGGGTAGAGTTAAAATACAACAAAAAACTAACCTATGGGAGGCTGAAAGAAATTATCCTAATCATATGCCTCACCACCTAGAAAGGATTTTGAGTTATCACATCGACTTCTGGCACAATAATTTTGCATGGGCTGAGTTGGACCTTTAGAATCTAAAAACATATAACAGAAACATAAGGAAAATTGATACAACAAAAAGGTAGGTGATGGTGGTGATGGAAATGGAATTAAATTAAACTTCTATCTACGTGCATATCTTTAGATGGTGGTGCATTATAAGGCCAGGAAGGTAATGCAGCACAAGATTTCCCCAGCACTAAAGTTGACTATGGTCTCAGAACATATCTAGGTTTCAGTGCAGTGGATGGTGAAGGAAAACAATCCATGACTTTTGAAAAAGAAAAGTCTGTAGGCAAGTTAAGTGAAATATTTTAAGAGAGTATGTTCCATTGAGGAGCACTAAGTTGGGAAAATGTGCAATGCTAACCATTTTTAAAAGATTTTTGGGGGTATGAATGGACATATTTCCTCTTTGGCTGAGGAGGTGGTACATGTTCACTTGTCCCATTCTTCTAAACCTTCAGAAAGTATTTCTGTGCATGGCTTCGTATCTTCAGAAATGGTGAAATATGGAAACACGTTGAGAAAGACAATTGTTATCACTCTACAGGAAATGTAAATTACATGAATCACCATCTTTGAGCCCATGAAGGATTCAATTTTCTTACAATCATGATCAAATATGAAAATGATCATAACATGTCCACACCTAGATAGTTCCAGGAGGTCAACCCCAGTCCATTAGCGGTTGTGGTCTTCAGAGTAAAAACCACCACATCTTGTTTCTATTAAGTGTTGATTTTAGTTCATATTGAACTTCATCTTGAGTGAAGTCAATACGATGTTCATTAAGACATATTATATAAAGCATTTACTGATGATCATAAAAAATTATCCATTGGTCAAAATAAAAACAATTTCAACTGCTAAAATAGAGTACATGATCCACTGTTCAGAAACATATATCAGAATTGATATAGAGTAAAACTACAATTCTATTCATAGTTATGTAATATGAATAAGAAACATTAAATACCCTCCCAGTACTTCCATGATCTGTCGATACAGAGCAGCAGCACTTCACCAAGTTTGTAGATAGTTATATTTTTCCCTGCAATAGGTAATTATACATTAGTGTGAGTAAATGACACATATTAGTATGAAAAACAACAGTTGACATCCATAAAGGTCACAGTAAGCTAATTCGAAACCCCAAACCTGAATGGATATGTCACATTATAATGTTTTTTCATAGCTGGAAAAAATCATGACTATCAGTTTATAATGTTATTTAATTAAAAATGAAAGGAAACCGAGGACTGTAAAAATTATGCTATAACATAGAGCAAGGCTATTGAAAGTAGACAAAATTAATATAATTAAATTAATTAAACCACAGAGACTTTAGTAAACATCAAATTTTTTCTTCAAACAAAAAATAAAGTAACATAGCAAGGTCCTTAAATCACACCTCCTTCCCAGACGCAACCTTAACACAATGAATGGACATCACACAAAGTATGTATATTTTCTAAAATGAAATAGGAAAGTTGAAACTTACTGATTTTCTAATTGGACTCCATTTCCTTCGAAATATTTGGAAAATCGTCAGTACAGTTTGTTAGATTTTTTGTTTCTGGTATCCATTATATGGAGATGATGTTCATTGTCATTAGTTGGCATGGAGTCTATAGACGATGATTATTTTCCTTCGACTGCATATTCAGCATCGAAGTCAGTAAGTAGCTTTTTCTTCATGAATATATCATTGTAACGATTGAGTAGAAGTCAGTACTTATAGGACACACCAATGAAGCAACCATATAATATTTAACAATTGGTATACTAGAAAAACAGTTGTAGTGCATTTGTAATAAAATCTAAAAATAAAACAAAATGAAGGGAAAACCAGTATTGTTTACAATATGTACACACTGAAGGTAACATAAAATGAAGATAGAGAAACTATACTTGAGCTAAACATACAGTTGTACTTGTTGTATCGAATCCAGCATCACTGTTATAGCTGACTACTAAAGATTAAACATGGTGATGTTCCTAAAACAGATGAGTGAAATTAATTTTATAGGTATGTGGTTACTGGTTTGAAACTAAACTGAATTCTAAATAATAAAGAATAAAATAATATGTCCTAGTAACGAAAATGAGAATATAGTAATATGAAATTCATAAGGCTTGGAATTAAAATTTTGGGGAGGAATTACTCTATTTATCTAACTATCTGCAACACTTTGATAATAGGTGGTGATATAATTTTCATTATCACTAATGAAGAGAACTGTGTAAGTGTTCAGTTGTGAAGAATGTTTTTGATTTTGAATGTTGTAATTTGTGACATCTAATACCAGCAATATTTTTTTTGAAAATGTTTTTCTCTGGGGGAAATCCAAACTCATCCTGGTCTTATTATGTAATGAAACAGAACTATGAGTTAAAAAATAACATCAAATACATGAAGAAGATAAAATAGTTCAAGAAGATTACTTGAATAAGATAATCTATCAACTGAGAAGCTATTTTTCTTATGAATTGCATGATGTGTTTGTCGAAGAGAATGACAGACAGTGAGTCTTTATCATCTGTCAGTAATAGTTGAACTCTAAACCTGTTGTATTTATAGTTTTTAGAAGTCCTGAGGTTGTATCAGTACTATTAAATTCTTATAGTAAGCCTATACCCAATTAATATTTAGAAATTAAGAAAGAAATTAAATGAATACCTTGGAGTAGTGAATTGTGGTTGTTTTTTACAATTCTAGAACCAAATATTCCCTTCCGCAGTTTGAACCTTTTTCATGCAAGAGTTGCATGATTCAACATACCAGTTATGAGTGCTTTAAACTTTAACTATTGTAGCATAAATCAAACAATTGTTTGGCTGTGAGAAAATAGTTAATATTAATATATTCATGAAATTAGGTCTTACATGTAATAGTATTATAGACGACATATTAAAAGAAAAAATCATGATATTTTACTTACCTCCAAAAGATTTTTTACATCAGAAATTATTATTATTTTATTCCAATAAGGCAATGTTGTAACCAAAATGTTTGAAATTATTGATGGAGGACATTCTAATTACAAATGACTGATGATCCCATATCAGTTAAATGAAAAAATGTAGCATTGAAGACAACATTTTATGCAGTTTTCAATCATTTTGTTGGTGTTTTTAGAACGAATAGCTGGGAAAAAAATATTAGTTATAAATTTACCTGCTTCTGAAGTTGTGGACTACTGGGATGTCGAAGTTCAGAAGTATTTTTGAAGAATTTATTGAAGTGTTTATAATAACATATGCTAGAACATATTAAAGAGAATAAGCAGAATTAGAAGTATATAGTTGTAAACAAAACAGTCAAAGTCTAGAACATTTAGTAGATCAGAACTTTAATTTACAAACCTTAAAGTTCTCAATAAGGAATAACTAAACTTCACCCGATCAAACATTATAGTTTTCATATACAATTAACGAATGTCACCTGTTGGAATATATTAGCTGCTGGGTATATATAGTTTGATAACATTTAAGTTCTCAATTAGATATTGAAAATTAAAGTGATGTTAATGCAATATGATAGAACATATTGAATATCATAATCATAACTCCAATTAACCTACTCAACATTATAGTTTGTAGTATGTAAGATCTTGTAATGTGAATCTAGATATCTTAGAGCTCAATAACTTTTCCCTGACCAGCTGCAAGATCATAATTTTAGAGGAGTCGTTGTTATTTTTCAAGTACTCAGATATTATGTTTGAAAACATCCCCCACAAGCTACAGTTCATTCGCAAGAATCTACAAGAAATCATAGTAGTTGTGTTGGTAATTGAAATATCCTATGTTAATTATTGTGAGAAGTAAAAGTTTCATACCTATCATCCTCTAAAACAATTTGAATCTTCTGATTGGAAGTACCGATGGATTGTATAGGATATGATTGTCATAGATGTCTAATAATTTCTATAACTGGAAAAACTGATGTAAAACTAATATTATTTATTAGAGTAGTATCCCCTAACAGTGTTTGAATAACATAGTAATTGAGGAAATTAAAAAGTATACTATGTCAGATCTGTATTTGTGGATGATATTTATTAAAAACATGTAGTAAAGATGCATTTGAAATTAGTAGGTTTCCCCATAAATAGAGTTATAATGAAACGTTCCTATTAATTGTTTTTCGGGAATGAATTTGTTAATAATGTTAGCAAATGATGTGAAGTCAAAGATGAACATTGGAAGTGGGACATCGGTTGGTCAAACATATGTTGTTGTTGTGAAAAACAGTCGGCAAGCATGACTTTCCCCCCAAGTAGTTACCTTGATTAAAATAAATTTGGATGTTTTGTATGATGTAGCATATGCCTTCACACAGTAGTGGTTTGTACTTCGTGATTAGCTAGAGGTTAGTAATTGTACACTGAATCTTGGTCTCCTATATCATTAATTTTCAAAGTAAACATTTAAAATTACTATGATAGATATAAGTTACATAAATAATGTCCTGTCATAGAAGTACATAGTATTAGCATTATGAAAACAGTACAGAATGTGTAACTTCTGGAGAGGATAAACTCACTTCAGCTTCATAGAGAATCAGATCGGTAGAAGAAACGTCGGATTTCGGAGATGAATTACACCACATATTCAATACACGGACTTGTATCTTTAAGGTTTCATCAGCACCAATAGTAATCTCGTTCAAAATACACATTCTTCATGACATGTTTTTGATTTCTGTATGAATTCAATTAGTGTACATGTATAACATAGTAAGAAACAACATAAGTAATATGTTTATATATATGTACAATTGATAAAAGAAATGAAATGTAAATATATTTAACAAAAAGATACCTAATAAAGGTTATAAAAAATTTCTTTGTAGATAATGTTTTGTGTACAGTCAGAGGTTGGATTATCTCTATCATCAAGAAAAATTTTCAAACCTTTTGGTGACGTCACTCTAGATACGACAACATAAAGTTGTCCATGACAGAACACACGCTTGTGAAGATATAAACAAACAGAAGAAAGAGATTGACCTTGACTCTTATTAATAGTCATTTCATAGGAAACATTCAAAGGATATTGTCTTCATTGTAGTTTGAAATTCCATCAATCATTATTGCATGTCATATTAATTATTGAGATGAATGCCAGAAACCCAGAATGACTACCAGTTAAAATCTCAGCTCTGATGACATGGTCACCCAAGTGGGTAAAAATAAGATGAGTACCATTTCATAACCCCACGGATTGATCTACATTTCTAAGAAACATAATTGGTACTCTGATATTCAAAGTAATTTTGTGTGCAGGAAGTCCAGAGACATTGATAGCATTCAACACGCCAGTTGTATATATGTTCTCAGGCCGATCAGTATCAAAACTGGCATTACAAACAGAATTAGAACTGAAGTAATCTTTTCCTTTTGATGTACTAAGAGTTAACATATAGTCATTAACTTCCTGAACAATGTCACGGGTTGGTGATAATATAGCATGAACTTTCATATATGATACATCTCCATAATTATTTTTGAAATATGGGTAAGAAAATTCAACAGATGCTGCCAATGCCGATTTATTTTTTCTCAGAAGGTATGTTGATGGGATATGAATACACCCATCCCCATCGTTGAGCTCACTAACACATCCCTACCCAATATACAAAATCCACTGTGAAAATCATTTCACCTCATCAGAACATAAATTTTAATCTGTTGAATGGAAACTCATGTTTTTGATCAATGTGAAAACCCGACAGTGTTTCCATAGATATGATGACCTTATACTTACAAATACAATGTCACTTCTATCACAACTAGGGATTAATGGAAGTATTTTTATGAAATATCCAGCAAGGACAACTGGTAAATTTCCAAATGTTAAATTAGAGTAATTTTCATTATTTACTGAAATTATATCTCTTAATGTACGATCAAGAGGTTCAAAATAGTTTTTATGAAGCATTGGAGCCTCATCCTAGATAATCAATTTTATTGATTGTAGTAGTTCTGCAATATCACTCCCTTTCTGAATATTGCATATAGAGTGATCATTTGTAGATATTGGAATACAAAATTTTGAATGGGATTTCCTCCCACCTGGTAGGTGTAATGATGTTATTCCACTAGAAGCAACTGCAAGAACAATTTTTCCTTCTAACCTTAGTGAACATGTTAAGACTCTATAGATGAAAGTCTTACCCGTCCCTCCAAATCCATACATGAAAAAAAATCCCCCAGCAGTAGAACACAATGCAGACATAATTCTCTCAATAACATGTTTTTGTTCAATAGTAAGCATATTTTGTAATGATGAGTACTCATTAAGAAGTTTTTTGTTATTGTAATTGAGCTCTTCTGTAATCAACCAATTAGGTTGAGCAGCTAATGAGTAATCTGGAACTGGAATTGGTGGATAACTTTGTAGAGATTTACCATTACTGCAGATAATGTTGTCTATTTCAATCAAACCTAACATTTGTCTTTGATGATCCATTATTTTCAAGTCTACAGGAGAGGGAAATAGTATTATAAAGCAATATACTAACATAGATATGTATTGAAAAATATGGTAAGTTGTTTGTACCTTTTATTTGACGGATTTGTTGTTGGGAATATATAATATCATCAGTTAGAATCCTCTAGGTTTCAATCCAAACAATGTCATATCGGGAAATGGTATTTGAGAACAAAATTCTAGCAAATAGTCTTCGCAAATAGTGTCTCATTCCCCAAGAAGAGACATATTTTAGTGCTTAAATGAACTCATTTTCATCATCTAACAGTCCCATTTCTTAATATATTTGTTTGAATGTACTATGAGTTATACTGTTCACTGTTCTAATAGAATCGTATGAAGTCGCACCTCAGACCTTTGTAAGTATAATCTACAAGTAATAAAGTTCTCCATAAGATGACGACACATAGTACCGTCTTCCAATAATGACTCCCTGTTTGCGTGGGTACCATTTTTTTTCATGGTAGAGGTAGACAAATCTTGTTGGGAATTCTGCATATGCAAGACTTCTTCCTTTAGGGTACAACTGATTTTCTTCAAACCAAGATGTGAACATGGTATTAGACATGTTTCTATTTTTTAAGATGTCTTCAATATTGTCACAATCTCCATATGTCCTGCAGTTTTTTCCTAGTAAATGAAACTGTAGTCTATCAACTAGAGGATATCTTAAATGGATGCCAAAAGAAAATATCCTCCAAGAAGCTTCACAATGTGAGATGTACCGGCAGTCATAGTACATTTTAATCACGTCGACACTGTTATCAAACATATGCTTGTTGTTTTCTTAGAGTGTCGCGATGACACGATCATGTCATTTGCTTATATATTTAAAAAGGTATTTGATAAAGGATGGCTGATTGCAAATTTCAAAATTCAGATGAGCTTTATATTTTAGAATCAGAAATGGATTATATGGAACAACAAACCGATTGTCTAATGTTATTCCATTTTTGACAATTGTACATCTAGAATTCCTTCTCTGATATACAACATAACCATCATGATCCATTTTGGTATGTTCAAAAAATTTCTTTGGATAATATTTTGAGCATTTTCCATTCAGTATACAAGGTGAGCGACGATTTGCATCTCCACAAGGCCCATGGATCATAAAATTTGCAATGGATTCATAAAGTTTTGGGGAAGTTCCTTTATTTGGAATTTTGGCCGTAACAATTCTGTTAATGTCTGTTAGAGTGACAACTTTTTCGTCCTAATTAAGAAATAATAGAATGTGCACATGCGGGATTCCTCTCTTCTGGAACTCCATAGTATGAACAACTACATTAGAAAATGAAGGACAGATGAGAAAACATGTGGAAGAAATGTTTAATTGGATGGTCGAAGCTTTCATTAAAATAATAGATTTTATTTGTGAAGATGTTTTGTACTTGCTCGAGACTTTATGAAAATAAAATCCTTCTCATAAATCTTTCATGAGTTGTCCCACCTAAATATTTAATATTCACGAAAGAATGTGAGGACAATTCAATGGGAGAATATTGTGTAACTTAACAAATCTCGAAACTTCAGGCCACATGGGATTGCATGTAAATGTTAAAAAAGATCTAGATACCCCACCCAATTATAGATTGACATAGCATATTGGTAATTATGAATCATATATCTCAAACCACCTATAAATGTGGAAGGTAAAATGATACACTTCTCACATAAAGATCTATTTGGTCACCTCTAAAGAAAGAATATTGTTAACCATTGTATAGTTCTGCCCTCAAACGCTTTTTATTGAAGCGAATGAAAGACAGCCTTTGAGAATCAATCATTATATATGTGTCTACAATAAATTTTTGAAGCATCCTCCTAGAATGAAGTAGATAAGATGAATCATTGTAACAGAATTGAAGGTGAAAGGTGAAATATTCTCTCATTATTACATTACTCCATTTTCACTTTGATTGAATGGTGTCACATGCTGGGATATATTGTCGACATATCCATCCTCTCCTCCTGTGAAAACCAATAGATATTGTAGAGGAAAGTATAGTGGGTTAAGCTCATCTATGCATTGTAATTTGACACTTTTACTTTGAATGATGATATCTCTCTGATGATTTAGATCATCAATGTCGCCAATAATCAGCATTGCGATCTCAAATGTAGTTGGTAAGTTGTATCTTTGTGCATCGTTTTCTCATCTTCTAAGTTGTCACAGATTTAAATTTGAAGTGACATTACTCTCAATAACATCCCTAGCTATTCTGAATTGTTGTGATAAATAATTTATTTCATGGAGCATTTCTTTTAGTTTCTGAAGAACACTTAATTGTATAACAGAGTTTTGAATCCTATCGTCGAAGCTGTATTTGATAGTGTTAAGATGTTATAATTAGAAGACATAAAAAATGAGACTTTACCAGTTAATATAGTAGTTACCTTATGGCCCATACTCTGTTGTGAGGTTCATTTTCAGTGTCACATACATATAGTTGAGAAAACTTTGGTGGTTGTCCATTAGGGGGACATAAACTTCCAATACAATGGTAATTTTTTCCATTTAATCTGAGAACATGTGGAGACCCTCCATAGTTCACATATTTTTATACTTTGCCACGCAATGATGTGAATGAAAACATTGAATTGTAAATGTTCATGTGGTCTTGGAATGTTTTGGAATGAGTAGAGGTTTTATTGAAAACTAAAGTCTTAAGGTATTCTGGACAAGCAGGCAGCTGCTGTAAAGAAATTTGACTTAGCGATCAACATAAAGAAAATCATGGGATATGTCTGTGGCAATATTTTTTACTCCTCTCTTCATACCAGAAAGTTGAACCGCAGTACTCAAAAATGTTTTAAGGGTCTCCACAATCTGAATATTTTGTAGGAGAAAAGTGTAAGTTTATTTCATATTAATGGGAATAGAAATATCATACTAATTCAAATGTGTACACATAAAAGTTAATAATTTGAGTAATACATAAATGTAAATAACCTGTTTGTTCATGACATTAGAGTTTTTGTGATATATCTGCAACATTTTACTTGAAGTTAATTGTTATTATTGAAAAATTAATAATAGAAAAAATACAATGAAAGAATTGTTTGTTGAAAATATAATGTAAACTATGACAGACCTCTAAGTTAATATCAGTAGTTGTGTCAAAGTTTGTTGAAGTAGTACTTTCTATCGTTGTATGATTCTTTGTTTGTAGTTCATCGAGCAGATGTGTAATACCTACATGCTTCAATCTTAGAAAAGGCACATTAGTTAAATTTTTATTAAATATTTTAATTTGAGTGTTACTTAAATCTAAATATCCTGTCTGTTTAGGACTTTGTAGTTGAAGTAATTTTTTTGCAACATTGGACTTCTATTTATTTGTTATTAATGTCAATATAATAATGGAAAACATACAATGAAATAGTTTTTTTTGAAAATATAATGTAATCTTTGACAGACCTTTGTAGTTTATTGCAGGAGCTATGTCATAGTTTGTTGAAGTAGTTTTTTCTACAGTCATCAAATTCATGGCTTGTTGTTCATCAGTGAGTTGTGTATAACCTGCATGCTTTCGTTGTTAGAGAAACACCATTGGTTACATTGTTATTAAATATTATAAATTGTAAAAATATAAATACATAGATATGACAAACCTGAAATGGTAGTTGAACTGTAGTACACACCCGTGGATGGAATAGGAATGTGGTTTCTGATTCAAATATAAGTTTTATTGTTCATTATTGAAGGTAGATGTGTCTAAATCCATATTGCATTGACACATAAAATATCATGTAGAGAACTCTATTGTCTTTACTATGATTAAGAGGCAGCAGATGACTCTGTAGGAGTAAATTCATTTGTATCTGTACCTTGTAAGAGTATTTTTGGGTCATGAATTAGCTTAATAGAAATGAAAAATATTGTACATTTTTTGAAAAAAGGTTCATTGACAACATGCTTACAGAATGAAAGACTCTGTTGTATCATGGTATTTTGTTGTTTCCATTATAGTTTGATCTACTATATATTGTTGATAGATCCGAACATTCTTGAGGGACTGTGTAACATGAAGATGAAAAGTCTTAGCAAGATAAGATTGCATATTTTTCAGTATGAAATCAATGTATTTAAATTGAAGATAGTAAACTGAAATTACCGTTGATGCATATAGGCGAGAATGGAATGAGTCATAGTAATACTGTGTTGTTAGCTGGTGTGACAACTTTAGCTGTAAAAAAATGTCCCCCAGTTAGTTTTACAATAATATTTACAGTAATTTTGGAAGATATATTATCAGGCAGCAAGATTATATAGTAAATTGGTATGATATTTTGATTTGAAATATGATAACTAATGAAACAGTAATGGACTTAGTAAATTGAACTAAAAATTACTAGGTATTGGTGAAAAAGGAAAACATATTCCTCGTTGCATGCCAAATATTGGTATTATAGGTTCAGTTGGATTAATGTTTTCAGTAGAAAATCTGCCTGTGGAATTTCAATCATCATAAACATAGAAGTTGATTGATGAGAAATAAAAAAATAGTATTAGGACTGCTGGGAAAGTAGAAGACAACCCGATTGTCGTTGTTGTCTTAGTAGTCTTCTTTGAAGTCTTGCATCTCTGTATCTCAGTGAGGATTTCATCTTTATATCATGTATATTTTTATTTGGATGTAAAGGAATAGAACAAAACCATAAAAACAGGAAATCCAACATTGTTTTCATATTGTAAACAATATATATTCTAAAAAATATTGTTCTTTAGAATGTTCATATAGTCACAGTCACAAGACTGTATGTCTAAATAGTACATAAGATAGTTACATGCTTGATGCAGTCAAATAGAAGCTGTGATATTTCTTAGTAGACAATGATAAATGGGCGATAAAATAAAACATGGCTACTTGGATGTAGTATTATGAACATATTTTTGAGATTATACCTTCTGAAAACAAATAATAATTAGAATCATTATAAAGATACTGCTATGGTTGGGTATCTAGATATATGTTTACATATTGGTTTAGATAAATGATGAAGACATATAATATTGTCACTATTGAATGAGGATAAAGTAGAATGAAATTGTGTAATATTTTTTGAACCTAAAAAAATGTGATAATTAACTAAAGTTTCAGGTAGGACACTCGAGTATGCAAACATACATGTTGTGGAACCTTACAGATGCTGCCTGGTAGCCGAGGAAGAAAGAATTGAATCCTAGTATTTCTAGCACCGTTTTTTTAGGTTCCGAAACCCTAGTTTGCGGATTCCTGTAGATATTAAGGCAGTGTGTTACAAAGAAGTGTCAGTTGCTGATTCCAGAGAATTAAAGTGTTGTTAACGTCGGTGGTTTCGAAAGGGATTGGGGAGGAGTAATCCAATCCTTTGATTCAGAATATTTCTCACGTGATAGTGAGAAGTAGTACCTGCAAGAAGATGATTTATCATAGGAGTGACAGTGTGGAGTATCTGTCACGAACCAGCTTGAGTCGACCCTGAACCGGTCACCCAGGCCAGCCCCGACAAGTCCCGAGAGGCGTTCCTGATCCTCCCGGGATGGTGACAAGCACCAAGGGCATCAATAGAGTACACAAGGTAATGATTTCTCCCATATATAAACAATCAAACAGACAACGGAAATAAACGGACAGCCGAAAATGAATTTATATAAAAATTGAACTAAATATTATTTGTACAAGAAACTAAAATTAGAACAAAACCAATAACTCAACTGAACATTACCGATGAAAAAATAACTCCATGTGACACTTCTGGTCACTCTCCAACACAATGATAAAAAGTCGCCCAAGGTGATTGAACTAAAGATGAAACCTGCACAAGGGCTAAAAGAAGAAGAAGACTATAGGCGTGAGTATTAAAACTCAGTAGGTTAGCCCGATATTCTATTCCCAATGCACATTACTTTAAAATAAAATAAACATCAATTTATAGTTTTAAATTCAAGATTTGAAAGTATGGTTTTCAAATTAGGTTCAATTCTATAATAATTATCAGACAAAAACTTGCATGTTTAATAAACAAAAATGCAAGTAACTATTTTTTTCAAAGAGGTGCAACTTCAAAATGAACATAGTTTTCAAGAGGGCTGCTTTAAAGAATTTTAACATTCAAATAAATAACACATACTACTGAATTTACCAACCAAACACACCATATGCTGACGGTGAGTACAAAATAGCCAATGAGCACTAGTCAGAGGAATACCCCTTGGCACTAGTTAGTTGTGAGCCCCAGGTACCTCGTATCTCGGTGAAAGTAACCATAATAAATATCCGTTCTCGTGCACGAGCCACTAGTAGGGAACATACCCATAACCTAGTGGTCCCCAATCATCATCATCATCATAGTTTAGTTAGTTTTGTCATCGTCAAACTTGCTACGTGAAACAGGGGCCAACCCCCACAGAATCACTAGCATACTAGTACACATCCGCCCACCTAGATACCCGAGATTCCCTTTAGTGCTCAATCAAGTTACACATATTATCAAATACACATTTCACATCCCCATTCCATTCCAAAACCATAAAAATACAAATATCCCATAATCATTCTTCACATTTCTTACACTAATCAACAGACCGCTAAATATTTTGGTAAAACAATTTCATGAAGTGTATTGAGGCTTTGCACATAAAACTCTTTCAAAAAAACTCTTTAAATTATAAACACACATCATAAGAAATCCAAATCATATTTTTCAGCACAATAAACATTTAATAAAATCATTTAAAGGACCATAAAACAATCCCAATTGCACAAATTGTTATATAGAAGTAAAACACTCCTTCATTTCTAGGAAATGCCAAACAGGCCTTTAATTATTTTCTCAAAACTATCCTTTGACGAAGGTATGAATTTTAATTGTATTAAGGATATGTATAAACACAATTTACAGCAGAAAACCACATTCATAAATCTCTTATAATACTCAGGTTACATATTCAAAACACAACCATTTTCTTAAAGATGTGAAACAGTCCATTTTTGGGCAACTCGGGCCAAAATATGTTGTAAATTAAAAACCACTTGATTGTAAAAACAAATTCAAATAGTAAATCCATATAAGTACCCAAAAATACCATTTATCATTATTAAAATTCCTTTATAAATCCAAACAAATAACTTTTAAATCACAAATCACACATAAAAGCCAACCGGGCAATTTACCGAACACATGACATGCCCTTTTTAAACAAAACAATTTATTTTAAGTACATGAAAAGGAATAAAACACCAATTGAAAGCCATATTTTCATTCAAGATACTGTAACATGTTAAAAATACCATAGACCAGATTATAAACCTCACAAAATATTTGCAAAAGATAACGGAACATTTAAACAAACACTTGTTGAGAACTTTCATGACAAAACAACACTACCGTTCACAAACCAATGATTAAACAACCACTTTGAACACCAATAAAATTATCCAAAGGATGAAAAACTATAATAAACATATATATCTGGTGTTAAATGTAATAAAATGATGAAACTTAAATAATAAAGTCATGTGCAAGGGGTATCCTACCTAAAATCTTTGGCGTAATTGAAACGCACACCCGAAATCACCTGCTGCGGATTTATAAACCATAAAACTATAAAGATCAGACCTAAACAAACAGAAAACCCATAAAAAACATGGTATAACAAAACCCTAGGTCTATCAAGACTAGGTTACAATATAAAACCAAGAAATAATGAAAGGAGGGGGAAGAGGAAGAAGAAAGGAGAAGGAATCTCACCTTTCATCCTAGAAAACTCTTCATCTTCCATTAGATCTGATGCCCTAGAGAAAAGGGAATGGCTTTAAAATTCTTGGAGAGACTCCTAAGGTCTGGAAAAACCAGGGGAAGAATATTGGTGGCTAAAGGAGTACGAATTTATTGATTTATGAATGATAAAATTTACCTTGTAAATTCTGGGAGATTTGAGGTTTCCTGAGACGTTTCACCCTAATCCGAGACCCACATGAGCTCCAAAGAGGTAAAATAGATTATGAGGGTTATTCTAGGGTTATTTTCTTCGAGGGGGATGTGGAATCAGCAAAAAATAGTAAAAATTGAAAAATATATAAACGAAACAAATTATTGTTTTTAAACAGGAAATGGGCCCATGGGCTTGCCCAATACCTAAATGAGTAACCCAAATTCACCCGGCCTATGAATTTATAATGGGTCCAAAAGGATAAATAAGTTTTAATATATCAGTATAGGACAAGTGGGAAGTTGAATGGGTGAAAAAGGATGAAAAAAAAGAGTTATAAAAGAAACAAATTCGGTTTTTAAAACTGGGAATGGGCTCACGGTTGGCCCAAATCATGAAGTAACCACCCTTTCTTCAAAAACTACTAAACAAACAATGGGGATCCCAAATTAGGGTGGTTAGAAATATATGAAACTTCAAAACTCAAGATTTATCTCATCAAATATCCATGAAAAGGATCGGTATTTCTAATGGGCCGGATCAATACAATGACAGAAAAGAAAAAAAAACCGTGTGCGACAATTCTCCCCACCATTAAAGCTTTCCGCCCCCGGAAAGCCATAACACTTTCCGGCTGAAAAAAAACAACACCTAAGGATTCCAGAATGTACTCCCCACCATTAAGAATCAACTATAACTAGAAATGTTCTTTGGATGAAAATCCAGGAGACCCTTGGTGGGTCTTCCCACCATTAGAAACCAACTAGCAATGAATAGACAAGAATTGAACATGAGCTAGAGTTGGGACTCACTCACACAAGCCCAAAAAAATCCCTCCTATAAAAAAGTACTATACCAAGTTAATAGAGTTACAACATGAACATATAAACCACCCACTCCCTAATGGAGGGGACAATAACTTGGTCGACACATTCAGCACAATTCTGGACCCCCGTCACTTGGGGATGGGAGGGAAGGGGACCCAATAATTTGGCCACTTAAACAACAAAAGAAACAAAGAAACTACCCAAAACTCTCCCCCTATGAATAGGTAACACCAAGAATGCACCTGATTTTTACAGGCGGTCCACACAGGGACATTGATTGAAACCCCACATCCATGAAGGAATAACTATAGACACTGTGTGAGGGGTTAAGTCCACCACGCTTGTTGCGACAAAGGGAAATTCATAGAAACGAGGAACCAAAACATTGACATAGTAACTAACTTACCAAAACAGAGGAGTAAGGATCTTAATCTAGCACTCCACACCTCTGTTGATTTCCTGACTACGTGAAAAGCTTCACTCCGAGTCCTATGGCTGGAGCCCTGATTCTTGAAGCATTTGCTGCACCGCAGTCAGGTGATAAGGATCACACCACTCAAAAAAACCACACATGATCACCAAAAAAAAACCTTCATCTAAATAAGAACTCATATATACATATCAAAATTCTATCTCACTCCAAACGAGGGGCATAATGGAAAAGGAATACAATGAAACACATCAACATCATCGAACACAACTGCTTTATCCAAAAGAATTATCATGACCTAGAAGCACTTTTAATAGAAACCAAACAGCTCTCTATTCCAATAAACAAGTTGAGGCATCATCAAAAGAGGTGGATTTAAAATTTGAAAGGAATACTTAGGTTGATCAGCAAGAAAGATTTCCAACACATAACTATCCATGGCCACATCACAACATCAAACACATTTTTAGAAACCCAATGAAAATTACTCCAAAACCGAGCCACCAACAAGATCTCATCACTAGATAGAACAAGAGTATGAATTCTAAATCACATGGAAGCTAACCAAATAAACAACTCTTCTAAGACATATAAAAATCAAGCCACATAACCATTGGTTTTACAAAAAGGCCACAATTTTCAGCTCAAAACAATTTTGAAAAATCAAACTAACTTGGTGGGTTTCCACATTCACCAATGGTGTTTCATCAAGTCTCACCCACATGCACATTTCCATGCCACCCCTGGCACCCAACCACCATACCATATAGGCCATACCTCCATATATAAATAAAACCATGCATGTGAGCACCCATGAAAACACCAAAGGCTAAAATTAAGCATCATAATTCAAAAAAACAATTTACCATCAAAAGGAACACCAACCACCAAGTCAAAAAACATTTTCATATTTCACAAAAAAACCACAATTAATTAAGAACCATTTTCATTAAAACCTACCAATTTTCATTTTTAAAAACTTTTTAAATAACCAAGCCACTCCAAACAACCCCTTCACATTATTTTTTAAAAAAAATCTGCAATGTATATTTTCATAATCCGAGGTCCATTGAGACCAATAACGTTTCTAGTAAAACACCAACCGATCAAAACTAATTTCCAAAACTAATTTATCCGATTCAAAAATATTTTAACATACTAAAATACCCCATTTAAAAAAAAGATCCAGAATCACTTAAAAATGAATCACAATTTCAAAAAAATTTATTTCAACAAACCACAAGTTTAGATTATGGATAATCCAATCCCTTTAAATCATTTCTGCTTCCCTCCATTTTTTTTTCACAAAAACACAACCTTCCAAAACCATTATTATATTTAATTATTGAAAACCACAATTTTTCACTTTTCAAAATCTAATCCTTACATTAAAACCAATTTCCACAATTCTCACACAAGGATTTTAAAAACAAAAATTCAGAATTCAAGAAAGGTTGAAGAGACCCAAGAAAAAGGGAACTAGTGTCGGTGGGTGACTTGACCATAGGGTTGGCGGCCATATGCCAAACACAACACCAACACAGAGAGACATATTAGGACCATTCCCCAGCTCCACATGGCTTGCCAGGCCCTGTGAGATCATGAAGGCCATTGGTCAGACTCCCCTTGTTATATCCCAATACCAAACAATCTACTAGAACAAAGGACACTAATAAAACCGGACTTCCATGGAAACCTGAGGATTAGAACAAGAAAGAGTTCGCGACGCTCTTCTTGCACTTACCCCTCAAGTCCCAACAATCCTACTCCATCTACCTTGACATACCCAAAATAACAAGGGCACTCTAAAAAGAAAGGTCCTCTAATAGCCGACCTCCTCTGATACCATTTTGTCACGAACCAGCCCAAGTCGACCCTGAACCGGTCACCCAGGCCAGCCCGCGACAAGTCCCGAGAGGCATTCCCGATCCTCCCGGGATGGTGACAAGCACCAAGGGAATCAATAGAGTACACAAGGGAACTATTTCGCCCATATATAAACAATCAAACAAACAGCGAAAATAAACGGACAACCCAAAATGAATTTATTTAAAAATTGAACTAAATATTATTTGTACAAAAAACTAAAATTAGAACAAAACCAACAACTCAACTGAACAATCCCGATAAAAAAATAACTCCATGTGACACTTCTGGTCACTCTCCAACACAATTATAAAAAGTCGCCCAAGGTGATCGAACTAAAGATGAATCCTGCACAAGGGCTAAAAAAAGAAGAAGACTATAGGCGTGAGTATTAAAACTCAGTAGGTTGCCCAATATTCTATTCCCAATGCACATTACTTTAAAATAAAAGAAACATAAATTTATAGTTTTAAATTCAAGATTTTAAAGTATGGTTTTCAAATGAGGTTCCATGCTATAATAATTATCAGACAAAAACTTGCATGTTTAATAAACAAAAATGCAAGTAACTATTTTTTTCAAAGAGGTGAAACTTCAAAATGAACATAGTTTTCAAGAGGGCTGCTTTAAATAATTTCAACATTCAAATAAATAACACATACTACTGAATTTACCAACCAAACACACCGTATGCCGACGGTGAGTACAAAATAGCCAATGAGCACTAGTCAGAGGAATACCCCTAGGCACTAGTTAGTTGTGAGCCCTAGGTACCTCGTATCTCGGTGAAAGAAACCATAATAAATATCCATTCTCGTGCACGAGCCACTAGTAGGGAACATACCCATAACCTAGTGGTCCCTAATCATCATCATCATCATAGTTTAGTTAGTGTTGTCATCGTCAAACTTGCTACGTGAAACAGGGGCCAACCCCCACAGAATCACTAGTATACTAGTACACGTCCGCCCACCTAGATACCCAGGATTCCGTTTAGTTCTCAATCAAGTTACACATATTATCAAATACACATTTCAAATCCCCATTCCATTCCAAAACCAGAAAAACACAAACAGCCCATAATCATTCTTCACATTTCTTACACTAATCAACAAACCGCTAAATATTTCGGTAAAACAATTTCATGAAGTGTATTGAGGCTTTTCACATAAAACTCTTTCAAAAACACTCTTTAAATTATAAACACACATCATAACCAATCCAAATCATATTTTTCAGCCCAATAAACATTTAATAAAATCATTTAATGGACCGTAAAACAATACCAATTTCACAAATTGTTATATACAAGTAAAACACTCCTTCATTTCTAGGAAATTCCAAACGGGCCTTTAATTATTTTCTCAAAACAATCCTTTGACGAAGGTATGAATTTTAATTCTATTAAGGATCTGTATAAACACAATTTACAGCAAAAAAACACATTCATAAATCTCTTATAATACTCAGGTTACATATTCAAAACACAACCATTTTCATAAAGATGTGAAACAGTCCATTTTTGGGCAACTCGGGCCAAAATATGTTGTAAATCAAAACCCACTTGATTGTAAAAACAAATTAAAATAGGAAATCCATATAAGTACCCAAAAATAACATTTATAATTATTCCAATTCCTTTATAAATCCAAACAAATAACTTTTAAATCACACATCACACATAAAATCCAACCGGGCAATTTAACGAACACATGACATGCCCTTTTTAAACAAAAAAAATTTATTTTATGTACATGAAAAGGAATAAAACACCAATTGAAAGCCATATTTTCATTAAATATACTGTAAAATGTTAAAAATACCATATACCAGATTATAAACCTCACAAAATATTTGCAAAAGATAACGGAACATTTAAACAAACACTTGTTGAGAACTTTCATGACAAAACAACACTACCGTTCACAAACCAATGATTAAACAACCACTTTGAACACCAATAAAATTATCCAAAGGATGAAAAACAATAATAAAAATATATATCTGGTGTTAAATATAATAAAATGATGAAACTTAAATAATAAAGTCATGTGCAAGGGGTATCCTACCTCAAATCTTTGGCATAATTGAAACGCACACCCGAAATCACCCGCCGTGGGTTTATAAACCATAAAACTATAAAGATCATACCTAAACAAACAGAAAACCCATAAAAAACATGTTATAACAAAACCCTAGGTCGATCAAGACTAGGTTACAATATAAAACCAAGAAATAATGAAAGGAGGGGGAAGAGGAAGAAGAAAGGAGAAGGAATCTCACCTTTCATCCTAGAAAACTCTTCATCTTCCATTAGATCTGATTCCCTAGAGAAAAGGGAATGACTTTAAAATTCTTGGAGAGACTCCTAAGGTCTGGAAGAACTAGTGGAAGAATATTTGTGGCTAAAGGAATACGAATTGATTGATTTATGAATTATAAAATTTACCTTGGAAATTCTGGCCGATTTGAGGTTTCCTGAGAAGTTTCTCCCTACTCCGTGACCCACATGAGCTCCAAAGAGGTAAAATAGATTATTAGGGTTAGTCTATGGTTATTGGCTTTGAGGGGGAGGTGGAATAACTGAAAAAGAGTAAAAATTAAAAAAGATATAAACGAAACAAATTATTTTTTTAAACAGGAAATCGGCCCATGGGCTGGCCCAATACCTAAATGAGTAACCCAAATTCACCCGGCCTATGAATTTATAATGGGTCCAAAAGGATAAAGAAGTTTTAATATATCAGTATAGGACAAGTGGGAAGTTTAATGGGTGAAAACGGATGAAACAAAAAGAGTTATAAAAGAAACAAATTCGGTTTTTAAAACTGGGAATGGGCTCACGGTTGGCCCAAATCATGAAGTAACCACCCTTTCTTCAAAAACTACTAAACAAACAATGGGGATCCCAAATTAGGGTGGTTAGACATATATGAAACTTCAAAACTCAAGATTTATCTCATCAAATACCCATGAAAAGTATGGGTATTTCTAATGGGCCGGATCAATACAATGACAGAAAAGAAAAAAAACCGTGTGTGATAGTATCTTAGTGTGTTGGATCAAATTGCGAGATCTGGTCGAGCTTTCGATGAGGTTAATTTCGTATTTTTGGAGGAGTCAATAGATGAGGTAGATGGCGTAGGGTTTCTAGCAGGTAGATTCAGGGAGTAAACTCACAATTCGCTAGTAAAGTAATTAGGTCTTGGGTAGGAAGCGGCGTTTGCAGGAAAGTACTGAGGGAGTGACACGTGTCTGGAAAAAAGCCTTTTTTAGTTTGTATATAGATATATAACTAATGTTGAAAGAGAATTGCAATGACTTTAAATGTCAGTTGTTACATAGAACTGACATCCAATGTCCATCACTGAGATTTTCATTGTTAGTTTTTAAAAAAACCAACATCGAAATTCTTAGTGATGGACTTTTGAAGACAGTTTTGTTAAAAACCAATGGGAAAATTCAATCATTGAGACTTTTGATGTCAGATTTTAAAAAAAACTGATATCGAAAGACTTTTATTGTGATTTAACACATTGGTTTTTCTTTAAAAACATGACATTGATGATTTTTTTTACAAAAATAAATAGATTTCATGCTTCAAATTATGGAAACCAATAAAATGTAATGCGTAAAAAAGACACAACAAATACTATATATTAGAAACCTATAAAGAATATACATAATTTAAAAACTAAAATTAGATATATATTTTCCTAACATAAAAAACAATTATATATTCTTCCCTATATCAAATCATTTTACGGTTGTGTAACTATTTTTATTATATATCACCCAACTAAACTATCAAAGAGAATAAATAAAATTGAGTATTTATGATCATTTACCATTAGTTTTACCCCATATTTTTTTAATTTAAAAATTATGTTATACAATCATATATGTTAGATAATAAATTCTATCAATATCAAATTTAATGTGAAATTAGTAACAATAATGGAAAAAAAGATTAAAAAACCTTATAATTTTTGAAGGAGGTTAATTGAAATTGTCACACCAATTATTTCCATTATAATTTTAAACATTATTCATGCATGTGTCACATTATTAATATTACCAAGTATAGGTCCTTTAATTTTTTTGTATTATCGCTATATTTAAACAACTTGTTGTCTTGGAAATAGTACAAATTTTCATTTTTCTAATGTAGTACATAACCAAAAATAATGTGAAAATTATATAATATTTAACATTATAATTAAAAAAAAATCATGTTACCTGTTGAAAACTGATAATTTTAGCAAGAATATATTCACATAAACAACCCAAAAAGTTTTTCATGAAGGAAAAGAAATTTATTTTACGTTTATAAAGTGAGAAAAGTTTTCTGGACATTAATTAACAACATGTAAAACAACACCAAAATTAGCTCAAATATAATATCGACATTTATAAAATAGTAAAGAAGTTCCAACAATGGTCTTTGAATAAAACATTATAGAATATGAAAAATCCAACTAGTATTTAAATATTTTCATAGAATTTTAGTGAAATCCTTAATTTAACAGCACCTATTGAAAAAAAATAGTTTAATTTTACAGTTATATAATTATATTATAGAAATAAATGTAATTTGTTTTGTTTTTGAAAAAAATACTATGTAATTGCTAAAATTCTGGAAACATGAAACAAAAAAATGACATTTGTCATTTAGGAAGAATGATAAGGTCACTTATATTGTGTTGGAATCACTTTCTCACTTGGAAAGTACATTAAATTTTGATTGAAATTTGTGAGGGTCGAAAAGAATAATGAAAGAGCATTCAATTGCGATAGACAAAAAAGAATGAAATTATAAAATTAAATATTGTACGAAAATATAGGTCAAATTGAAAACTAATCAAAAAATTAAATCAACTAATTAAAAAATTCACACTTTATGAACATTTTCTGCATTCTAAGTGATGAAAATATAGTTGATGTCATTATTATCTTCAATCCCTCATGGATGGATTTCCAGAAATGAAAAAAAATTAGAATTTCATTTGGTAAAGAATATTCGAATGAAAATAAACATTTAAAAGTAATTTTTATTACACTTTAAATGAAATAAAAGGAATAACAATTTTAAAATTTCACTGATTCATTGATTTATATTATTCAAAGCCTTCTATGACCTTTATTTTAATATATCAATTAATAAAACACATGTTAACAAAAATAATTTAGAACCAAGAACATATGAAAAAGAATAAAACATCTTTAACAATTTTTTAAAAATTAATTTACTCTACCTAATACACTAATTTAAGGAAAAAAACCTTGTAAAATCAATAATAACCAACTAAAAGCATTTTTTATAAATCCTTATTTATTAAACATTAATTAAAATTGACATACCTAAAACATCTGATACTAGTAAAAAATAAAGAATAAAATTTTTAATAGGAAAAAACAATTGTATAATTACTCATTTTTTTAACTTTAACTAGATTATACATACATGTTAATTTATAGGCATGTGAAGTGTGGAGTTTTTTTATAAATATATTACCATTTATACATCAGATAATAAACCTGTAAAAATTAACAAAATATAACAACTTAAAGGGTAAAATGATTATCTAAATACTTGTTTTTCTATCTTTTATTAAAATATATATACCAGATAATTTAAATCACAACCATACTTAAGAAATGTTTAAAGAAAAACTATGAATATTGTATGTTATTGATTCTTATACATCTTGGTATCATTAAAAATATAGAATGCAAATGAATTTTATAATATTAAAAAATATAATATTTTCATATAAAACATATAATAATTAATATTATTAACGTTATCCAATTCGATCATTACTTAGTTGTGATTACCTCATACATGAATCATAAAACATAATAAATGCATTCCAAACATTCTTTTTGATGATGAAACTACAGTTATAAACCATTAAAGTTAAAATAAAATCCAATATATATATATATATATATTATAAAAACCAAATATTATAAAACATAAATTATTTTCACCATTATTTCAATTTATTGAATTGTATTTGGCTGCTTTATCAATATGTGATATTTGTTAAAAAAAATCATTGACTTTAATTTTCATATATATTAACTAACAAAACATGTATAAACCATAATAAAGTTAAATAAACTTACAAAAACGAATAAAACTTAATTGTCTAATAAGATTCAAATTTTTTTATTAACACCACCCAATAAAGAGAAAAATCAATATAATATTAATTCTTTTGAGAAGAAAAATCCAAATATCTAATAACCTGTAAAATATAAAAAGTAAATAATTAGTAAAATTATAATGAATATTACTTTGTAACCAATTTAGTGTTCTTACCCATCAAGGAATGGAATAAACCTTCACCCAATATCTGTATTTGATAAATTGTCAGATATATATATGCAACTCTAGCAGGTGTTTTCAGATAATTCACTACCATTAAAATGAACTTTGGATCTATAAGACCATAAATACAAATGTTATTATTGTGAATAAAATGTGTATATAGATAAAAAATTAAATAGGTATTATAGAAAGTCATTGTAAATCATATTTATTTAATGAAAGAGAAATTGGAACATAAATTTACTTACATGGAAAAAAATTCAACATTGAAACATTGATCTCATAAAAAAATAAACATATCATTAATATTTTTTCTAAATATTCTCAATGGATAGTCTCTTACACATATACCATATGACCTCCAAAACTCATAAATGTTTTCCATGGAAGAAGAAACCTGAGATATTATTTGTAGTCTTTCAGAAATCTAAGAAGTATATATAGTTATTTGTGCCAGAAACTTTTGGTTCCTTTTTACCAATTATTTGGTTAGTAGATACTCCTATAAAAATTTAATGCAAGAAAATATTCTAAGTAATTTATAATCAAATGTAAATAATACTTAAAAAATAATTCATACCTTGTATTTCATTTAAAAAAGAAGGTTAGTCAATCAAAGTAAAAAAATGAACCATACAATCTCCTTCTTTGGTAACCTCCTTGGAAAGAAATTATTGTGGACTATTTGGACCAATAATATAACGCGATGATAATTTTAACATACCAAACTTCATTGGCTGGTAATATAAATAACCCCCAAAAATACGTATGAATATATACACTGAAAAATGAACATGGGGATCTATAGAATACAACTTACAATATATGGTCGGGACTGAACGAGGAGGTGGAGGATTTGAGTAGGCTTACTAGGAAAACTAGTTATGTTGGGTAGACTGTGATTGTATCTACAATTATTCAAACACATATTAAACATTTTCATGAATCCTTAGTGATTTGAATCTTAATTTATATGTTTAAAAGTTTATTTTCGGGGAAAATGTTTTCATGTATAATTACAATTATTTTTAAAAAATAGAATTGATTTTAAAAGGTAATGGTTATTTTACTGAATAATTATTCCAAGTGATATTTAAAAATCACATTACATATAATATGACATCCTTTGATGTTAATTATAATTTATAGAGATATGATCCAACTATACAATCCTTATTCTTTATCTGGATGGTTTATTTTTATGATGAAAAGATCAAATGTTTCTGAAACCCATTTCTTTTCATGGGTTCTGGTATGATGAATTATTTATAATCTTGTGGCAAACATATGTATGATTTTCATTATATAATGGGTGAGACCTATTTCTCCCACCAACACATTGGGTAAAGATTGAGATCTCATGAGATAAACATGAATTGAATGGGGAGTGAAGTTGGTTTATTAAGGGTCATTGTCCACTATCATAGTCTTGGTAGAGAAGAATGTTACACCCCAATATTTTACAGTATGTCTCTTTTAAAATAAATTTAATCTTTTTGATATCATGCATTGCACAAACCACTAAGTTAAATGAACTGTGATATATTATTATGATAACGTTATAACATTTCCTTTAAATTGGTGGGTATAAATGGTAATAACTAAATTTTAAAAAATATATGGTTCATACAATTATAGAATAAATTATTTGGTTATAATTTTATTAGAAATAAAAATTTAAAAAAATTATAGGAAGTGTTATTCTGAAAAACAATTTTTTATGAAATATATTTATATCATGATAAGTTGAATTAGTCACTATTGGTGAATGATTTTAATGAAATTTATATATTTCATATTTAATCAAATTTTTTAAAACTCATATATTATTTTTATTACACATGAGATAAGAATAAATACAATTTTATTCATAAAAAATCGTTTTCTAAAAAGAATTTTTCATGATTTATGCACTTATTCTAGAATTATTTTATTCCAATTATAGCCATTGAATTTTATCAAATAAATTACATATTTAGAATAAAGTAGTTCAAATTTGGTAATTTGGATCCTTTTATTTTTGATCAAAATGTATTGGGTCAAAATTGACTAAAATGATATTTTATAGAAATAATATTTTATTAAATTTTTTAAAAATCATAAAATATTAAAATAAGACAATGTTTATATGATATGGTTGAATATTTCATAACTTTTGCATTTATATCCCAATTGTAACATTATAAGTAAAAATTAAAACTCTTTTATATGGGAGAACTTATTACTATAGTTAAAATTTAAATTAATTAAATAATGATTAATTAAAATGATAAGGTTTAAAATGAAACCAAAACTTATCAAAATTATATTGGTTTGTGGGATTACAACCCTATCGTGCCTTATCTTTAATAACCTTTAAAGTTGGAGGCATTTTTCATGTGAATGAATTTATATAATTTTATATTTGAAAAATATTGAGCCCCTTAATGTTGGTCGAATAAGTCATTAATGCAAGGTAGAGGATAATTGATTTTTATAGTAATATAATTTATTTTCAGATAATTAATGAACTTCCTCATAGACACATATTTCTTCTTAATGAAAAGAATACAGTTCCCCAAGGTGAAACACTGGGGTGTATAAATCCCTTACCACTCAAATCCTCTAGTTTCTTTTTCAACTCCACTAACTCTATAGTGGCTATTATATAGGGTTTATTTGACATTGATATTGCATCAGTGATTAAATAAATGAAAAAATAATCTTTCAACTTTTCTGTATAACTAGGAAATTTCTCAATAAATCCATCAATATATTTATGTACAATAGGTATAACCCCAATTTGAAGATTAAATTTTTTATCTTTAGTTTGAGTCTGTTGTTCCCCAAGAATTTGATTTAGAAGAGATGTTGGAGGTGGATCTAGATATGAATTAGATGATGAATTATCCCATCTAAACATAAGTAATTCTACACCTTCATCATGAATCATAATTTCCGTCTCTTTGATTTTTTTGTATGATATTTTTAAATCCAGTCCATACCAAAGATTATATCCAATTAAACCATAGGTATGATTATAAAATCATAAAATAGATCACATTTATGTGTTATAATAGGAAATAATTAACATATTTTTATTATAGTGAGGTTTTCACTAATATTTTTGACTAACAACTCCCTTATTAAGGTAAATGGGAAATGATTTATTTTTTATAAATATGAGAATATATAAAAGAATGAAATGATCTAGAATCAAATAATTAATTAGATAAATATGATTATATTATTGAAGTACCTACCACCACATCACTAAGAACTTCAAACTCAGATATTGTGATCACATAGGAATGGCCTTTATCCCTAGGCCCTTTCAAGGGAATGTTCCCTTGATGCCTAGGACAATAATTTTCATATTGTCCCATCTTTTTATCACTGAAGGATTACACATATCCAGTTTTTTCTTTCCCTTTCAATCATGGATCTGGTGGCATTTTTCACCACAATTTATGAAAATTCTCATTCCTAATAGAAATATTCCAAGATGTTTCTTTCCACATTTATTTCATGTTAGAAATTTCACTCATCCCTTCTTTCCCTTTTATTTATTTCCTTTTTCAGAGTACTCATCAACCATATTCTTATCTTTATTCCCTTAAAATTAATCTTACTTAGAGAATTATTTTTCTATCTTGATAGAACATGATACCATATCCTCATACGATGAGAATTTTTTTGAGTCTAGTTCATTTTGAATAATTGGATTAAACCCATCAAATAAAAAGTAAATATTGCTCTTTTTATTGTGTATGTATTCTACAGTGTGCCTTGATAACCTTGTAAAGTTGGATTCATACTTAGAAAAATTTGCATCCCAATTTTATCTCATACTCATGAAATATCTTTCCACCTCTGATTGTTGTTCGTGAGGAAAATATTTATCCAAGAAAATTTCCTTAAAACCCTTCCATTCTATGTTTTTTATTTCCTCCCCCAATTTTTTGTTCTAAATCAATGAAAACCATTGATCCAAATATCCTGAGAGACAATAAATTTCCATAAAAACCTTCTCTATTTCATTACTTCCCAAATTTAGAAATATATTTCATAAGGAACTTATCCACTGAATTTTTTGAAATGGATTTTTTGTCCCATTGAATGATGGATGTTACTAAGGCATGAAGAGGTCTAAAATTATTACACCACATTGAATATCAGAATATTTTCTTATATGGGTAATGTTATTTCCCATAACCCAGGTCAAATATCCCAATAAAGTTACAAGTTGTTTAGATCCAACTAAAATTCCATCTCCAATATCATTATAATTTCTAGGAGGACAATCAATTCATATATTTCGTGCACTGATACAGTTTCCATTAATTCTTCTAGGAGACATTTCTAAGAAATGGAATACACTATATTAAATTATGATTCATAATGTGTAATTTAGAAACCAGTGAAACACTTAATAAGAATTGAAAATTTATGTATAAATAATCTCAAAATAATAATCTTAGTTTCTATGGGAATATTCTAAATGTCTGTTATATGATTACATTTACCTAATATAATACCCAAAGTTTCTACTAAAATTCATCTGATACCAACTATAAATATCCCAACCACAATATCCTAGAGTCAATGGATACTTCATTACATTGGCATTAGATAAAAATAATCACAGCCCAAAGGACCAAATAGTTTAGTATTATTGGAAAACAAGATACATAATTGAATCATACATTAACATTGAAAACGTAAAATAAAACATAGTAATTCCTTTGAGAACATGATGATTATACAAGATTATCTTCGCATGTCAATCAAAATATACTTATTGAAATCATGGGGTAAAATAACCATAAGATAAAGGGTGAGAAAATATTCCCAATAATGGTATGCCTATTGTGGAAACTAAATATCGAATAAATAATATGCTAGGAAATAAATCTAAATCTAATCATTACATATAAATAATAACATGACCCAAAAAATATCCATGGATATCATAAGTAATAAAATAACCTCATTGAAATCAATAACTAATAACATATTGATGTAAATGAATAATTTTGTACATCATAAACATATCGTCGAGACCTCATGCTAATACATATTATATTAATGGATAAGGCCTCAAACAATACCCCTGTTAGTTTTTCTTAAAATAACTACCAAATAATTTAGGGGATATAATAGACCATGCCCATCACATACTAAATACAATGAATTACCCATATGAAAGTGGTAAAAAATAATCAATAAAAACATTTTTTTAAAGTAACATATGAAATGTTAATAACTACCCCAATAAATAAACATATTCATTACCCATCTTAAGTAATATGGTGAATGGTATTAAAATAGCACATCTATAATCAAAATAATCATAAACTATCCAATAAAATATGTTATATAGTACCATAATAAAATAACCTAAATAAACCATAAACTTTGACTATATTTTTAGACATATATGAAAATAATATAAGAATATCATTGGAAAACTTCTGATGAAAATACCCTTTTCACATGGAAATCACTTATTCATTTAAAAATTATGCATATATAAAAGAAAATTTTTCTTTGAAAAGATAATTATAAAATGGTAATTAAATATTCAATGAATTGATTTTTCATAAAGGCATAAAAATAAATTCATATTATATAAGTTTAAAAATTATTATTTTCATATTTTTTTTGGAAAGGTTAAAAAGTACCTTGTTTGGAAAAATCCTAGAAGATTCCTTTCAAACCATTTTATAAAAAAGTAAAAAATGGGAAAAACGAATTTAAAAAATCTTAGGATAATAGTAAAAAAAATGAAAATATTTTTAGAAAACATGGAAATGGGAGGAAAATATTTCACTATAGAGAATTATACATAAACACTCCTGAATAATGATGATATTGTGAAATAAACCCTTACCTCAGGTTTGACTTCCTTCAAATGTGTTCAAACATCTTGTATAATAAATATATATTTTTATATAAATATATTCTAGAACCATAATTATATATATCTTAAAATTTATGACATACTTATAATCTTTTATCACTAATTTATTAACAATTATTTGAAAAAAATTATTATTTCAGGTAATAACTATATTTTTCATGTTCGTTTTGGTTCAATTGTTTTAGCCTTTATACTTTAAAAAAGGTTACATCATATATAAAATGTCAATAATGATATTAATAACATACATAAATATTAAATCAATTATAATTACCATCTGTAAAATATAGAAACGAAAAATGAATTGGATCACCATGTAGAGACAATCAGTCACACATACACACGAGTGATAGTTTCACTTCTCATTTGGTGGGAAATATGGTGAGTAATTGTGGTTTAATAATCCTAATAAAATTTATGAATATTTTTTATACTTAATTTTCATTTAATGATAAATTCCAGATATTTAGAAGAGGTAGAAGAAGGAATAAATTGAAAGAGGTTGGGTAAGACAATTACCTCTTCTTTGGGAGACCTTCTTTAGATCTATTCTTAAGGGACTTAAAGTTAGTATTTTAGGGAGAAAAAACTCTAGAAGTTGTATTAAGGGTTTTTATAAAATAAATTAATTGGTATTGGTCAATAGATATAGATCAATGCGGTGTGAATAAGTGATAGAGGAGGTTACCTTTTTTAATTGAGGTGAGGAGAACTTTTGGAATTTCTCAAAAAGGATAAATTATAATAAATTAATTATCATTCTAAATGCCTAAAAATTAAAATTTATTTGAATATAATTTATAGAAGTATTGTAATCCCATCAAAAAATATAATTTATATATTTTTTGGTGTCATTTTAAACATAATAATTTGAATTAACACTTAGTTAATCAATTTTAATTTTAACTACGGCTACAAGTTTTTACATATTAAAGAGTTTTATTTTTTACTTATAATGTTAAAATTAGCCCATAAATGGATAATTTATGAAATTTTTACCATATAATATCCACTATTTCCTCTATAATTTTATTTTAAAAAAAATAATAAAATAATATTTTCAAAAATATCATTGTTTTCAATTTTGACACTATTCATTTAATTTGACTTCAAAGGCATCATGAAAAGGGAGAATATGAATATAATGATTTAAATCCACAATAATATGTAATATATATCAATAAAATCCATTTCACACATAAAATATTCCATATTATATCAAAATTAAAATATTTAAAATCATTTATTTTATTTTATTGTTAATTAAATAAATACTAAATTTTTATTTATTAAGAATTTAAGCTAATTATATAATTTATAAAAATTAAAAATAAATTTTTATAATTTAAATAATTTTATTAATATCAAAATATATATTTAGGTCCGTTTAGATCTTTCTTTTTCCTTATTTGGACAAATAAAAGATATTAAAAACAAAGAGAGTGACATTTTGTTAAAAAAATTATTTAAATAATATATAAGTAATTTTAATGGAAATATTTACTCTAGACAAATCAAATTAGACCCTAAGGTGATAATGGAAAAATAAAAATAATCAAATAATAATTAGAATTAATCATGATGGCCATATCACTTAATTTTAACCTAAATTAACCCAATTCACCCTTTATCGAGGAGATAAATTTTCCCATGGCTACTATTCATTTTGAAAAAAAATAAAAGGGTCACAATTGAAAAATTTTGAACCTCATGATTCCAAAATATATAATTAATTTTATCAAATTCAATAACTTTAAGTGGTAGTAATTAATTTTAAAATAAGTTCACAAAACGAAAAAAAAAATCACATTTTAGAAAATGTTTATTTTACGATTAAAACTAAATTTATTATTTTATCATGCATAATAAAAATATTATAAAAATATTAAAATATTTTATTGAATATATAATATATAAATTTCATTAATATCATTCACTAATAAAGACTAATTCAATTTATTATGATGTAAAAATACTGTGTGCACAAAAATATTTTCTCAAAAAGATACTTCTTTTAATTGTTTTTATTTTCTTCAAATCAATTGATAACCAAAGAATTTATTCTATAAATTTATAAACCATATATTTTTCAGAAAAAATTCTCATTTTTACCCATCAATTTAACAACTTGGTTATAATGGTCCTAAAATAGTAGATCACGATTTTTTTAAACTAGGTTTTGTATGCCACATAAGCCATCAAAGAGGTTAAAATTATTTAAAAAGAGACATACAATCAAATATTTGGGTGTTACATTATTACCTCCTTCAAAAAGTTTATTCCTCAAAATTTCAAAAATTTCACCTCCTAAATAGATCTGGGTAGTTCTCCATCATAATTTCCTTAGGTTCCCACATCACATATTCTATCTTATTATTTTTTCAAAGTACCTTTACCGAAGAAGTTGTATGATTTCTCAACACCTGTTTTATAGTGCGAGAATTTGGATAGGATCTCTATAGTAAGATAAATTATATCTCCAATTTGATTTCTTCATGAGTGATAACATGCATCGGGTCTAGATTGTACTTCCTTAATAAAGAGATATAAACACATCATGCACTTTAAAAAGGGTAGGGGGCCTTGCCAAATGGTAAGCTACAGGTCCAATTCATTCTAGGATTTTGAAAGGTCTAATGTACCAAGGGATCAATTTTCATTTTTTTAAAAATCTTATAACACCCTTTCATGAAGATTCCATCAAGAAAATATGATCTCCCACTTGAAATTCCAAAAATTTCTTCTAGTTATAGGAATTTCTCTTTTACCTAAGCTGATTAGATATGGGTTTGAATAGTCTTTTCCGTTTTCATTATTTCCTCCACAAGTTATGGGACCACATGATTACTTTAACCAACTTCATCCCAAAAAGTTGGTGTATGACATATATTTCCATTTAATTATTCATAAAACACCATTTGAACACTTTAATGGAAATTATTGTTATAGGTGAATTCTACCAATAGTAAATAATGATACCATATACCTTTAATGTAATGTGAGAAGGACCTCAACATGTATTCTAAATTATGAACAATGCTTTTTTCTACTCATAAGTTTGAGGGTGATAAGTAGTGCTCAAAAAATATCTGTATCAAGGTCCTTCTAAATATATTTCTATAATTAGGATGTAAATCGTGGATTGTAACGAGAAATGAATAAAATAGGTGCACCAAGAATTATTTCAACTTCATTAATCTAGAGTCGTGCAAGGTACTCCAGGGGAAAATATTCTCTTATAAAGAGTAAATGTGAGAATTTGTTAAGTCGATCAACAATAAACCATTCACATTATTTTTTTGAAGTCTTTGGTAATCTAGTGAAAAAGACCATAGTAATGTCATCCCATTTTCATGTAGAAATAGGTAGAGGCTACATGTCTCGTCTAGATTGTTTTCTCTCAGCCTTCACTTATTAAGAAACCAAACATATAAAAACATAATAAGCAATTTCCCAGAACATATTATCGTAGGAAAAATGTTCCTTCAAATACCTATATATCTTGGTGTTACCTGGGTGTGTAGAGAAATTCAAGCTATAAGAATCATCTAATAATTCCTTTTTTAGATCGGGTATAGAGGGAAAAAAAACCTCTTTCCAAATTTCATAACATCATCTTCATCTGCAAATTCTTCCAAATCTGCACATTTCCCCACTATAAGAGAAGATTTTCCACTAGAGAACCTTGCACAACTCTATATTGATGAAGTTTTAAGACTTTGTGGTGAAACTCTTTCAATTTTTTCTGATCATGAGTGATGATTTACATCATAATTTTGGGAAATTATTTCGAATTTACTTGATATGAAGATTTTTTTGAGCATCGCTTATCACCCTCAAACAAAGAGGCAATCAAAAAGGAATGTCCAAAATTTAGAAGACATGTTGAGGTCCTGCTCACTTGAATTTTAAGGTATATGAGATTATTATTTATCATTGGTAGAATTATCCTATACCAATGAATTTCATTCAAGTATTCAAGTGGCATCGTTTGAGGTGTTATATGGAAAGAGATTCCATGCACCAACTTGTTGGGATGAAGTTAGTGAAAGGAAGATTTTAGGCCTAAAACATGTAGAGGAAACACCAACAAAGGTAAATACTATTCAAACTCATATAAAAGTATCTCAAGGTATGAAAAGGAGTTATTTCAATAACTAGATGAAATATTTTAAATTTAAATTATGAGATCATGTTTTATTGAAGGTATCTTCAAATAAGTATGTTATAAGATTCAGTAAGAAATGAAAAATATGTTCCAGGTATATCAGAACTCTTTTAATCCTGTAAATAATTAGAGCTATGGATTATCTTTTGGAAATTACACCTAGAATTTCTAGAGTACACAATGTGTTCCATGTCCCATTATTAAGGAAGTACATTACAAACATGACTAATATTTTCACATCTAAAGAAAATAATTGGAACCTAGTTTATCTTACTATGAAGAGCATATCTATATTCTTCACACATGAGAACAAGTATTGAGGAATCATATGACTCATCTTGTAAGGGTACTTTGGAAAAATCATAAGATAAAATAGGTGATGTGGGAACTTGATGATTTTTTCCCTAATCCTTTTTATATTTTATTAATAATAAACTTTTAGGGTAAGTGGGAACCTACATAACTACCTTCATCATCAAGTCACCCACAAAAAACACACATCATAGAGTTCAAAAATTTAAAAAATAAAACTGGGAAATTCACCATGCACATATTCACCTATTTCAAAATTCAAAAGAACCCATCATCAAAGAAAACCCTACAAATCTAGCTGACTAAAGAAACTATGCCACCAACCCACTTCACACACCCCATAACTACTAACCACCATTCATCACCGTAAGAAAAATACACCCCCTGAGACATCACCACAAACATCACACATCAACCTTGACCTTTTTCTACTGTCATGGTTGTAACCTCGTTCTATCACCATCAAAATCATCATCAATGATTTATCATCATCAGCCACTTCTACAGTGTTCACAACTTGTACTGAACATCCTCTCAGACTCTAATCATCTACCACATCTTCATCGTTGTTCAAACTTCCACCCAGAACACCGAAGCCATCAACAATATCAAATTGTCCCCACTAACACATATTCTCACCATCAACAACCAACACCAGAGAATGAAACCATAATTGTAGATGAAAAACCACCATCGTGGAAGAAAACCAAAATATAAGGTAGTAAACCTAAATGAAACTGAAACAAGAGGCAATTGGGAATGAAACCCAAATAAGAAGAAAACAAAAGAATTCTGAATTGGGGGACTCCACGACCCCTGAACCTCAAGTACCAAAACCCTTGTGTATCCATCACTCCAAATATAACCTGGAGAGGAGTGGTGGAATTCTAGGCCAGATCATGGTGAGGTGTCTGTGGAAGAACCCCTAGGAAGAGACCTGAAGAAATCTAAACATGAAAAAGAGGAACCGGGGAATGAAATCCTATAATTAAAAACCACAATATATTTTTATAAGACCATTATAACTTAGATGTTAAATTTCTAGGTATAAATGAGGCTAAATAAATTTTGAAAAAATATATGGTTTATATATTTATATAATAAATTATTTTTTATCAATTTTTTAGAAATATATATTAAAAACATTTCAAAGTGGTTTTCTTAAAAGCTATTTTTGGGTGTACAATATCTTAATATCAAAATAAATATAAATTTTCACTATAGGTGAATGAATTTAATTAAATTAATATACAATATACTCAATAAAATGTTTTAAAATTAATATAATAAATTTATTATGCATGGGATAATAATCAATCCATTTTTATTCTTAAGAACTGCATTTTCTAAAAAACGGTTTTTATCACACTTTGGTAACTTTTATTAAAAGTAAAATATACCAATTATAGGTATTTAATTTGATAAAATTAATTACATATTTATAATCAATAGGTTAAAATTTGGTTATTGTTCCCTTTTATTTTTTGTAAAAATAAATACTAATTCTGTTAGAATTTATCACCTCGGTAAAGGGTAAATCATGTAAATTTATTTTAAAACCAAGTAAAAAGGCAATAATTATTCATCCTAATTATTATTATAGGAATATTATTCAACATATATCACCTTAGGATCTAATTGAAGTTGTTTATTAGACAATTTTCTAGGAAAATTACTCATATTTTATTTAAATCAAAGATAGTTTCAAAATGTCACACAATTTGTTTCTAATATCTTTTATATGTTTACATAGAGGAAAAATAAGATATGGATGAACCTAAATATATATATTGAGATTAATGAAAATATTTCAATTATGGTAATTTATTTTTAATTTTTATAAATTATATAATTACCTTAAATTCTTGAGTAATGCTAATACAATATATATTTAATTAATTGAAAAATAAAATAAATAATTTTTATAATTTTAATTTTGAAATAATTTGAATGATTTAATGTGTGAAAATAATTTTATATATCTATATTATATATTAGAGAGGTTTGAAATCATTATATTCTAATTCCCCTTTATATTGATTTATTCGAAGTTAAATTAAATGAATAGTGAAAAAATAGATATTAATGAAAATTTATCAAAATAATTTATTATTAAATTATTTGAAATTTATAAAAATATTATCCTCATTCATTTGAATGGAATATAGTTTAAAAGTAATACATGGTCTCTTTATGGTTCACTTAACCATTTAAAGTAATGTTATTAACCCTTTGAAAATAAAATAGTGGTTACCATGCTTATTATCAAAAATAATTACCCAAGGGGTTAATTAAAATGATAAGAATAAAAATGACACCAAAACTTGTCTAAATTCAATTAGTTTATGGTATTAAAAACCTATTCTATCTTATATTTAAATCCCTAACTGTTTTGATTCATTATGTTTCAGAATCAATTTATTATAATTTAATCTTTTTATAAATTCTTAAAGATCCCCTCACCGCAATTAGAATAGGGCACCTCCTCATGCACTTATTCAGACCTCATTAGTCCATATATATCAAAAAATCCATATCCATTTATTTTATCACATGATTATAAAAGTTTTGGAAGTATTGGTCTCCCTAAAATACATACCTTAAGTCCCTTAAGAAAGTATCTAAATAATGTCTCATGAAGAAGAGGTAATAATCTTACCTGACCTCATTCAATTAATTACTTCATATAAATCTTCTAAATATCTGGAATGTATCACAAAATAATAACTTAAGTATCCTAAATATAATGAAATTTTATTATTGTCACACCCTAACCATTGGAATTCAATTATTTTATTCTTTTTTTGGTATTGGATATTTTGGTTGAGGTTTGTGTTGAGCCTTGGTATAAATTTTTTAGGTTTTGTTAAAATGTGGAGTTTTTTGAATTGGAATTAGGTAGTGCATGGTTGGTATAAGGTTAGGGGAAACCATGCACCTTCACCCAGGTAATAGTGTGGCTTGTGGGTTGGTGTTAGTGGCTTCGTGCACAGCCTGCACATGATTAGGGAAGCCATGCCGCAAGTGTGTGGTGTGGTTATGAAATCGGAAAGTAGAGTTTGGCATGGTTTGAACATGTTTTGAGAAACTGTGTGTCCGAACCATGTAAGTTTACCCATTTTTCAATAGAGGGTTCATGGTTGGACCATGGTTTGGAAAACTGTGTCGCCAAACCATGCGAGTTTTCGAGATTCTTTAAAACTTGAAATCCCATGTTTTCCCCTTCATTATTTTTACCCTATTTCAGTATTTTTTCCCCTTTATCAACCTAGGTGAACCATTGGATCTCCCAATATTCCCTCCTATGGCTGTCAATTTCCCATGGATTCTTCTTGATGGTTCTAAGGTGATTCTCTTTAGATTTGTGGTCAATTTTCTCCTCCATATCTTCTCCCCTCTTAGTTCCTTGGTTTCAATTCACTGGAACCTCTCTTGGTCTAACCCTATGGGTTAGGGTTGATGTGTGGCTCAATTTATTTGATTTTATGGTGTGTGGATCATCTCCCAGTATTGGTTCTTCCTCCTCCCAAATTTTGGTTGTATTCTTAGATTGTCAAGTTAGGTCTTTCCATATATTTCTTTTCCTAAACATTATGTTGACACTTGAGATTTCCATTAATGATTTCAAAATATTATAATATTTCTTATAATGTGACATTAGGAATTTATTTTTTGATTTGATGATGTGAAATGTGCGGAAAATGGGTTTCTAAAGGGTTTCTTTTATTATGACTTTATTTAAATGCATGCAAGGTGTTTGATGAAATTCCTTTTGATTTATAAACATGAAATTGAGTATTTGTGTTGGTATTTTACCTTGATTATATTTTTGGTATATTATTTGGAACTATAAATTGAGAATGATGTGTGGTTTGGTAGCCTCTTTATGGACTAATGTTGGGAAAAAATATATTGTAAATATTCATCTGGTTTTTAAGTTCTTATCGGTGACATTGTAATTGTGTGACTTGTTGTGTTGGTTTATTGGAAATTGGTTTTTATTGAAAATTGTTTTTGTATGATTTCATGAAAACATGAAGTATGTAATTAGATATTGTTATATCCATGGGTGCATGGGGGTTCACACATGGATTGGCATTCAAAGGATAAAGTCATTTAAAAATTGTGTTTTCTTCAAGCCTCGCTTTTTCAAAAGGTTCATTCTTTATTCCATATTCCCCACTTTATTAAAATAGTTTCCTAGTTTTTAGATAGTGTTTTGTTTCTTTGAGTGATGTTAAATGTGGTTTCAATGTGTTTCTGAAAGCTTGGACTATTTAGAACTTTGGAGTATGTTTTGGTGAATAGTTGGCATAAAGGCCTATTTGGAATTTTTCACGTGAAAATTGTATTTGTATTGGAAAGGTAATTCCTGGTTAGAACATGAAATATTTGTTAATGTTTTGATTTAAAACTCATATGATGTGAAATCCCATTTTTTAATTTGTATTTCTGTGGGACAATTAGTTTTTATGTGATATCGGATTGACAAGTCATCTGTGGAATTTCGACCCTAACATTGTGATAGAAGATTCAAGACTAATGTGGGATACCTTATTCAGATTTGTGTCATGGGTCCATGAAGTACCAAATAATAATATTATTATTATTATTAGTATGAAATATAACATCTGATGTACATTCTTAATATAATGTCCGAATGAAAAACCGTATATGACATTGAGAACCTATTATTGAGGTGGATGTTTCAAGACCAATATCAAGTGTTTAATTCAGACTCGTGGATCAATCCCATGAAGCAATGTATGTACATATTATGGTAAAATGGGTTTTTCTCATTGGGTATTCTATTTGTGAATGTTAATAAACTATACCGATTTGTTTTCAATGATAATTGCAATGGCTTGATCTATTTAGCCATTAATGGATTTTTGAGATGACATGTTAGTGGTTTTTGTTTTCACCCATCAGAATGAAGATGATCTTTGTGTTTTCATTATAATTTTATCTAGATACACTATGTACTCTTGGAATACACAGGCACACCCATGGATATAGGGGAATAACCTAGTACCCAGGCATATCCAAGTACATGGCTAGGTAGTGGAGTGGTACCACACACAATGTGAACCCCCTTACACATCGTTTTATTCTTTATAAAACTTATAACACTCATATCTCCTTCATTTTGACATGGATTTTGGGCCATGAGCAGCCTATCCTGAGTGTTTTCATGTAAAATAAGATTGTATCCTTCTTAGTGGATTTTAAAATGAAACAATAGTTATTATTACACACCTCGACGACATTTTCCTTTTATTTTTGTGTATTTCATAGTTCTTGGTGTTTTGGTTGAAGTTTGGGTCGAGTTTCCAAAGCGAGTTTTGAATTTTGGAGTTTCGTTCCTAGGTGAATAGTTGGCCCATGGTTAGGAGAAACATGCACCATCCTAGTAAAAAATATATGTCCTAGATAGTGGAGATGTCTAGGTAGCATAGCTAAGAGCATGGGAATGTTACCATCCCTAGGATCATGTGTACTCTCTCTTCTTTGGGATAAACGTAACCACATGGTTGGCGCATGGTCTGGCAGACCGTGTAGTTTTACTAGAGTTAAAAAATAAAATAAAAGAAAAAGAAAAAGAAAATAACATAAAAATTAATTAATAATAAAAGTTTTTCTTAATAACAATAATAATAATATCATTATTCTTATGATAATTATTATTAAGATTATTATTATTAAGAACCCTTAGGTGGGTCTCTTCCCCCTATTTGACATGACCCACCCCTCCCCCATCCCTGTCTCTCGTGACACCCACTGCTAGGAGGGATCCCTATGGATGACCTCTTCCAATTCTAACCACCTTTCTTAGCCTATTATCCTCATGATATTATGTGAGTTCTTCTCTAATAAGTCTCTTCTCCCCTAATTTTCATTGTTTTCTTGGTTTTATTCTCTTCTGTGTGGTGTGTGTGTCTTGGACGAGCCCTAACTCATTTTGGGGGTTTTTATTTGGGTTGGTTCTTGATGTTTTGGGATCTTGGATCCCATTGAGGAATAGTCTTGCCCCAATCATAGAAGGAATATGGTTTTTATTTGGTTTCAGGTAAGGGATTTTAGTTTCTTCATTTTTTCAAAATTTTTGTTTGGGGGTTTTGTGGGTTTTGAGTTTCCTATATTTTTCTAGAGTACATAGGATCTCATTGTTATGGTTTTGGGTTTTAATTGTCAAAAGTGACTTACATGGGTATTCATAGGTAGAAATATATATACATAATTTCCCCCATTATATATATATATATATATATTCACACATGGAAGTATGAATATATATATTTGGGATATGTGTTCTTAGGTGTATATGTGAAAAATGAATAAGTCTGTAATTGTAAAGGGGCATATGCGTGTATAAAAATATATGTAAGGACCCCCTTGTACATATTTTTCTATGCAAATATGTACATAAAAGATATGTGTCTTTATATATATTCTAAATTTCATATATGTGCAATTAGAAAGGTAATATATGAGTTGTTTTTATCAAAATAACGGTGCCTTGAGTTTGAAGTTGGTTCCCTACGCCTAGTCCTTTAAAAGTGAAATCTATATTTTCTTGGTGTTTTTTAATTTTTTTCCATTTTATATGAAATCCATGTGTTATATATATATATATATTTATAATTGGTTATTTTAATTATAATGTGGACTCTTAATTGGTTTCCAAGCATTCTCTTAAGCTTTTAAAACAGAACTCTTTGATTTAAGCATGATTTCACGACTGTTTTTAAATATGAGGTTCCTTTAAGATTCAATTGGTCTTTTAAATGGTTTTGGATCTTAAAAGTGATGGCCAATTTATTTATTCTAAAATTATGGTATTCCTTAAAATGTAATGAGGCCCTTTTGTCACTTTGATAATGATTTATAGAATTAGAAAACCCCTCTTGAGGCATGCCCCTTAATTTAGAAATTTGATGTATGTGTTAATTGTGTGATTGTGATATGTTCCTAATGAAGAGGTTTTTTTATCTTTGTGTAACATAAAAGGGGGTTCTCTTAAGGAGGGATATCAGTGGTGATAAGTTGGATTGGTTTTTGAAAAAAGGATGTGACATGTATGTATATTCAAGCTTAATAAAAACTCACCACTATCTAGAATAATAACATGGGACCCCAAGTATCTAGGTTGGGAAATCTAGGTATATTATTCTAGGAATATTGGTAGGTAAGATGCCCATGTTCTATATAAGTGTTTAAAATAAATCACTAAATAAACATATGATAATGATTGGAGACCACTAGACCTTGGGATGTGTTCCACTCTAGTGGCTCGTGTGTGAGGATGTTGCGGGTAATGGTTTCTATACCATTTCTCCATGGTACAAGGATCCTAGGAATCCGATAAACTTAGATAATTAGGGATTTACCATGGTTATTTCTATCATTTACCCATATTTTTATTCATATTGACCCATTTAAGAACATTATTGAAATAATCAAAATTATATTTCCTTTATTCTATTTCATAGCACCTGATGTTATTCTTTCATAATGGAATGTTTCTTTTGTTGCATGCTAATTATAAATTTATTATTTAAAGTATTTTATTATTTAGAAATTGGTCTCAAATTAAAAATATTGAAATTTATTTTAAGAAATTTCATCTTTTTTCCTTATTTCAGAGAGAAATGGAAGACCCTATTTTCATATAGTTGTATTTTCAAAGTAGCTTAAAATTGATTTTATTTTTAAGGGTAAGGAATTGGAAATAATTTATCATCCTAGGACAACTACGTCTTTAAACTCATTAATACATATTTATATAGGGTTTTATATTTGGTTCAACTTCCATTTCAGTCTTGGTCTCTATGGGGTGACGTTAGTTTAGTGGTTGATGGTGACTCACAGGGTCACATGGAGGTATGTGTAGTTTTATTTTTTCTTTCCACTGCTAAGGTTAATTTTTATTATTTAGTTTATATTAATTTATTATTCTTTTCTTTACTATGCTAAATCATTACCAATGATTTTATCTTGACTTATGGAACTAGTTTCCCACCCAGGAGGATCATTAATGCCACTCGAGCCTTGTTGCAGACTAGCTCAGGTGACCGGTTTGGTGTTGACATAGGTTGGTTCATGAAAAAATGGTATCAGAGGGAGGTTATTCTTATTTTGGATGTAATGTATACTATAGATAATATTTTCAGGTCTCAATAGGTAGGTCATGGGTCGGTGTCTGATCACCCCCACTCGTGATGAGACCTAAGTCACTAGGGGTAGTTGGGTTTTAAATCTTTAATTTTTGTGTTGGGTTATGATGTTGGTGTTTATTTTGTTTGATGAGCTTGCGTATGTTGGGGGATGACAGTTGAAGTGAGATGGTGCTACACTGTGAGCTTACATGGGGTAGTGAACCATGTGGAGCTCACATTCATGGTTTAATATGCTTCCAGTGGTTGGTGTTTGCTTTGTGTACAACCTATTAAATCAAGTGTTTGGGGTATGCATGACAACAATTTCCATTATCCAGTTGTTTTGGTAATGGGTATGCTTCAGTCTGATTTGGGTTAGTGTGGGTGGATTTTGAAAGGAAGATGATTTATAAAATTGGTTTTTATATTGAAAAAATGGGTTTGAAAAGATAAATTGATTTGGATTTTTTTTGGAAAATATGGAGGAAAAGTAAATTGGGAATTTGGTAAATTCTTAGTTTTTGTGATAAAATAGTATTTATGGACCTTTATATTTCTTATGGAAATTAAAATGTGTGTGTTTGTATGGAATTTTCAATTTGGAATCTATTCATGGACGATATAAGCGGAAGCGGGATGCACACATATCTCACAGTTCATAGGATGTTGCGGGTGAGCATTTAAAATCAAAGGTTTGACTTGTTTTTTCTAAAGTTGTTTTTTTGAAAGGGAAATGGGTTTTTGGAAAAATTATTTTAAATGGAAAATTATTTTTGGAAGATGGTTTTGATTATCAAGTGGGTTTGGTGTTTAAATTGAATCTGAAAATTATGTTGGGAATATTGAAAAGTGGCCTTAAGTAAAATGGTTTTGAATATGGAATGCAAATCTTGGTTTTTTAAAATTGATTTCGGATTTGTTTTGTGATATTTGGTTTGTGGGTGTGCTGTTATGGTTTGGGATGTCCTTTTTGGTTGATATTTGTTTGTTTTTTGAAATCAGTTTTGTAGCCTTTTTTTATTCAGAGTATGCCACCTAGAAAGGTCTAAGGGGTTTATAGTGAGTCTTTTCCAGTTTTTATCCATACCCAGAATCCTAGTGGAGTGGTGGAATTTATTTATTCTCAATTTTTTATAGTTTTATATTGTGACTGAGTTCTATTAGAGGCTGTAGAGTGGATTGAGGATGCCGAGAGTGTTCTTCAGATGTTGGGAATTCTTAAAGTTGTAAGGGTTTGAGATGTTTTGGCTTCATTCTATGGTCCAGCTTTGTACTGGTGAAGGGTCGTCGTCCTAGAATTTTTGAAAGTTGGGATGTCCTGGGAAGAATTTATGACCACTTTTGTTCAATGGTTTGTACCTGATGAGGTGAGGGAGAGGAAATTGGTTGGGCTCCTGAGCGTTCAACAAGGTCAACGGATGATGAAGTGCTATGTTAACTAGTTTATGGAGATAGTTTATTTTTCATGGGAGGTATTGTTAGAGAATAAACTAGAATGTACTCTTCTCATTTGGGATCTTAGACCATATATTAAAAAGTGAGTCCAATCATTTGGTGAATTTTAGTTTGGAAAGTTGTTGGATGACGTGTTTCTGGCCATGTTGGTTCCCAAAGTGCAAGCGGTTGGTATTTCAGTTTCTCTTGGAATTCATGAGGGTTTCCCATTAGGTGGAGGGTTTATACCAAATGAAAATATACATGAGGATTATATCTTATTGGTATCATATTATCATTCATTAGGTTTTCCACTTGTGTTCTTATAGTGTGGCCTGTTTGGGAACTGAAATATGTATTGTCAAAATCCTCTGAAAACCTGCCGATGATGTGGTCGTCTGGGTCATATAGAGAAGTTCTGCAAGTGGATTCATTAGAAGAAGTCTCGATCAGAGGATTTTAGCTTCTGACTGTGAGGTAGTGGACAATTCATAAATCAAGGTTTACTCCACAGGACCTATAGTGAATCTTGCATGCAGTCATGAATCGTTGGGCATGTGGGGTGGGGGACCTTGGTACAACTTTTATCTTCAGTGATGCAGTGAGAACATATTAAGTTTCTCTTTGGTTATGAAAGGCTCGGTGGCCTTGTGTCCTTATAAACCTATGTAGTTATGATTTTTCCTTACATATGTGAAATTTGGTATGGTTATATTTATTAGGTGTTAGTTTAGGATTTGATTTGTGCTCATTTTGTAGATGCTTATATCTTCTGAAAATGATTAACTATGGTTTGGTTCGCTACTTGGTTTGGAGTTTCTTCCACCAGGACTCCCTTATGGTGGAGTTTGGTCTATCTGGGGAGTTACTAGTGTAACACCCAAGATTTCATAGTACGTTAGTTCTTCAAAGTAATTCAATAACTTACACTACACCCAACATCGAGTTCAAGCGCACCACGACTTACCAAACTAGCCGTTCAAAAGCGGTTATGAATAGTATTAACATAATTTTGAACTTTATATAACCCTTATAATTTTAGAATCCATGTTATGAGTTTCTTTGACATAATTCAAGGACATATTCATTTTTTTAGATAAAATAAGTATTTTTAAAAAAATGATATTTTACCTCCATTTAGTGAAGGACCCATTATAAATCCAATATTTGAAACATTTATATATTCATTTTGAAAAAATAAAATTTTTCTTTGGGATCGGGACATATGAATTTAGTTTTAATAAATTTCTGGTGTTTTTCTGATAACTTTCATATTTGAGTGAATAATGATAAATAACATATTTTAACTAAAAAAAACTTTTTAAATCAAAATAATTTATAGTGCTCAACTATACTTATGAATTGTTTGAATGTATAATTAGATTATATTTTTACAATTTAATCCAATGTTTGTCATTGGAAGTAATTTCACTTTGAAATTGGACATAAACAAATGTCAATCTTTTGGTAGTTATTATTTCATAAAAGTACGCTTTTTGGTTTTGACAATGAGAATTAATTTTAAACTAATAAATTAAATTTATATGTTTTTAATTTGGTAAAATAGAATTCATTTTTGAGTTCATAATATCAAAATTATCTTAGGGTTAATTTTTGGTATGTTTCTAAAAACTTTTAATTTTTGATGAATAGTGAAAAACACTGAATTATAGGTTAAAACTGAATTTTTACTTAATTAATTATTTATTGTATTTAAATTTATTTTAGGTCAAAGTTGATACATAATACCCATATAATTTCAATTTAATTCATTGGAGTCATTTTGTAATAATATTAGATATATGAAATTTTATTGAACTTTTCACCGTCTTTTACCCACCTCCTAGGAGAATTTCTAAATTCACATAAAACATAATTTTACCACTTTTGTGAGTTGAATTTCAAAAATCTTATAGACACGGTTACTATCAAGGAGAAAAATGTGGTTCATTAAGATAAAAATATTTTTTGGTGAATAGTAATTTTTTTCATTTATTTACCACGGTTAAAAGTAAATAGGGTAATTAAGGGTAAAAATGATATTATTATTACCCTAACACATGTCCTAATTCTATTGGATAAGTATAATTAGATCAAAAAAACCTTAGGATTAAAATATGAACCTCTTTGCTCCACTTGGATTAGATTAGGACATTTATTATTATTTAATTCATAGAAGAGTTAAAAGAGTTAAAATCAAAGTAAAATAGCTAAAACATTTTTAATATAGGGTTACACTTAATATAAATTTGACTATAAATATTAATTAGAAAGATAAAAATCTTTCATACATAATGGTATTTTATTTATATTTTTTAGACATTAAATAATTTAATTTATTAATGACACACTAATGATGCAGTAATTACCTAATTAAAGAAATATTAAACTAAATGATATTATAAATATCTAAATAAATGGAATTTGAGACTTTTTATGAATTACATTAATTTTATAAGTTAATATTACATATTAGGGTTGGTTATATGAATTGTGTTCAAAGTAATAATGCTGTTATGAATTTAGCAAAAACACAATACCAAATAGTGTCAAAATTCACATAAAATAGTTTTGTTAAATATAATAATATTAATTGATATTATATTTATAAAAATCTAAGTCTCCGCCAAAGTACTTATATTACGATATTTTTATCATTAATAAACCACTTGGTGTTCATTTAGAAATATATAGTATGTTTATTAACCATATTATATAAAAAATACAAAGAGACATGGTAAATGTCAAACTATTTAACTAAGAGTTAAATCTAAATGTTAAGGTTAATATAGTGACCCAAACTGTCTAAAACCTAATGGTTGAGTGGTTTTCTACCAATACCCACCATATACTTTAAATAATCCACTTTTGAGCCATTAGAAACTGAATATGATTTTATTATAAAATAATATTGTAAGCTTTTCCTAAGGTGCCCCTCACCCCTCTTATAAAAGTGCACTTCCCCTTCTCTCAAATTCAAACCTTCAAATCCTTTTGTCTCAGCCAAACCCTGCCCAAATATCCTCTAAACTTCCCTCACTTCATCCTAGAGGCCCTCATTTGGTCAGAAAGCCAACTTAAGGAGCCCTTTTGATCAAATCCAAACGAAGAACCCGAAGAAGAGGTAATAATTTCACCACCCTCTTTCAAGTTATTTTCTTCTTCAACTTCTTATTTCTTTGTTATTTCCATTCTAAAATAATAACTCATGTGTCTTATATATACTGTGATGTTATTATAAATATTTTACAACCATATTCATTATTCTATCCATCCTTTGAATGATATGTCACCATACATGCGTATGTACAGATTACCGTCTCCACGTCGTGGGGTAATTGTTATTCAATAAATTATTATTTGTATTGGTATAATAATTATGTGTAATTCATGTAAATAATAATATATAACATGATAATTATTCTGTATATATGATATACCATCCAATTATATATTATTTTAATATCAAAATAATGATATTGTCGCTCGTGCGTACGTATGGATTACCGTCTCCACGAATGAGATGAGATTCATTCCCCATCATATCCATTCAAGACTAAATTTCATTTTATGATTAAAAATAATTTTTAGAGACGTGATATAATTCTGGATATGAATAATATACATCCCATCCATAACGAATATGGTTCACATAACAAATAATATAAAGGAAAACGAACCCATTAACTCCCGAAACAACGATAATACTAAGATATTATTAAAAAATCATTGTTAAAATATCATATATGATATCATATTAATGTATATTATCCTTGTATAATTCAATAAAAATTATTTCACCATTATACAAGAGTTTAAACTACCCTCGACCAAGGAAAAAGTGTAAAGTAATAGGTTTCTTATCTCACTTTTAATTCCGTGAGATTTCCATTATTCACCACTTATTTATTGCATGTGGTGTGTGTACTTCCCATGATTGTATTCATTGTGTAATATACTTTAACTTATGGATATTTTCATCATCATTGTACAATCCTTATTTCATGGGTGTATGTTTCGTAAGTTACCAAATCGATAAGGGAATTTGAAATTTCAATTTCCACTCATTCGGCTTTACGCATACTTCATTTATTATTTTACTCCAAGATTATGTGTGGAATCACTATTCATTTGCTTATGTCATAATTTACACTCCACTTTATGTGGATATACTTTTGAAACACATAATCACTCCATTGATAAATTCTCATGTCATCGATATGAACTTGATAAGAGTAATTTTAACTCAATCTCCATTTATTGAGTCAAACATCTAATTCATTGGTGATGTTTTTACAAGAATATGTGTGAATGTCCTTTGATTGTTTTACACTGAATATAAAATCATATTGAGTGTATTTATATTTTTCACACATAATTATGTATTTTATTTATCCTTAACCTAAGGATATGGTCTTTATAATAGATTTCATCTCAATTTACATTCCATTGAGACTCCATTGTTGTTATACACCAATTCACTTTTATATGGTGTATATAATGTAATTTTACATAGTATATCATGAATCCATTTATTCTCATGATATTATAAAGTATTTATTACCTTAATTATTTGTATTCAAGTGTATCTCATTTGGTTAGGAACTGTAACTAAAATATCATTTTAAATGTTTTAAAGATTTATTATTCTAAATATTTCTCATTAATATCCATGTTTTAAAAATGGTTTTAAGGATTTATTTATATGGACATTAAAGTTTTAAAATTAAAATTCCTTTCAAAAGTTTCAAAGTGGTATGGTAAACTTTGATTCAAAATTCTATTTTTAAATGGCCTCTTGACAAATAGTGTGACTTTTAAATGTTTTCAAGAAAAAGGGGGTATTTCTCTCAATAGTTTGATGATTATTTTAATATATGTCAATATAATTCATTATTCTCGATTGAGGTTAATCTATTACAATACAATCTTCCACATTGTATTGAATGAGTTATGTTCGACTATGGATGTGCTATTTTTATACCTTTCATGGTTTGTGGAGAAATTATTGACATTTCATATGCTAGTTTTAATTCGAATGTTTATGTTATGTTTCAAACATTTCATATGAGGAATGCATTGGACTTAGTAAGTGAGGAGTGGAGCCCACTATAGATCCTCGATGAATCGGTAGGTCTCATGAGAAAAACTAGTGTCCTGGCACATGGCCTTGAGAAAATCTTATTTGTAGTCTTGGCATAAGGCCTTGCCTATGTGGTTATGATAGTTTGGCATTATGCATTACATCATTATGAAAGTGGTTGTTGATATTGCATGTGATTATTAGACTATTATAATATCTATGTGAATATGTAAATAGAATTATTTGATTTTACCTTTTCCATATTATGATGATGTTCATGTTTAAAAGGTTTTTGTTCTAGTATTATACACTGCCTTAAATGTTTATGCTTATTTATGAAAGTTTCTACTATAATGATATCCTTAGTGAGCATCTGAGCTCACCCCTTTCTATGTTTTATTTTTCCCAGGATGCAAATAAGTATACTATGACTGACCTCCAAGGATAGTCTATGGGATCTCAGTGTTGTCTATGGAAACAATGTTGTTGTAGTTTTCCATTTTATGATGTAATGTAAACCGTATTAATATATCTAGTACTTCTAAGGATACTAAACTAATCAGTCTTTCGAGACTTGATCTTTGATGATCATACCAATGATATGTAATAATGCACCGACTCTGGGCTTTTGGGGTCATGGCGTTACAGTTGATATTAGAGAACGTTTAGTATGAACCTTGGAAGCTATATTTAGATAAACATTGATTAGAGCACATAGCCCTAAGATAGACTTTGAGGATTAGTATAGAAGAACTGCATAGAATTTTGGTATTGTATTGATTTTGTGACTTTTCCAAACAATACATCCCTGTCTAGATACGAGAAGGTGGAGGTGGCTCTGAAACATAGGTATCGAGGGGTAAAACCCAAAAACACCACTTTGAGCTAGACTCAAACAGGAACAGGTGCATGACAACGGGCCTTGCTGCACTTTTGGTTACAACACTCTCGGGGGATATGATTAGGATAATTTACATTTTCATTACAAACCAATTTGAAGGATTTTAATATAATATGAGAATAAATTCCCTTGGATAATCATAAGGTGTTTCCAAATTGAAAATATGGCGTCATGATATTCTATAAATGATTTTATGACAACTATTACTCACACAATGCTTTCTATTTCTAGTCAATGGATGGATTTCAAGGAAGTCATATTAACTTTGAGCATGATGTACAAGGTGGGAACGGTGGTGGAAATGAGGAACAAAATGGAATTTTGATAGGCGTAAAGATATCATGTTTATGCCAAATTAGATTTCCAAAAATATGATCAACAAAATATATATTAACCAACTATCAGACTCAACAAATAAGAGAAAGGTGATGAATGATAAGAGCTCCAGCATTGGAGACCATGGAGAAAAGAATCCTCAATTTCCATCATGCAAGAAATGTGGAAGGAGACAACCAGGAAAGTGTCTCAATAGAACAAATAAATGCTTTACGTGTGGGAAAGAAGGACATAAAGTGAAGAATTGACAAGGAAAAAAGAAGAGTACTATAGAAGAAAATAAAAATGGCCCCAAGAATCCATTTATTGTCATTTTCCGTAAATGTAGGGGACCTAGCCATTACCCAAGTGAATTCCCTATTCTATAGGATATTTTCTTGGTCAAAGAAGAAGCTATGTGGAAATAAATGGTTGGAGAAATGTTTAAATATATTAGTACTCCTTGTTGATGAGATTACTTTGGAATAATTTTCTATTGAATTTTTAACCCTACAGTTGTCATCAAAAAATAATATTTAAGGAAGAATTATCTTTTCTCTTGTGGATATAGTTATAAATAACCATTTGGTTTTAGATGATCATTGGGTTTGAGGCAATAACAAGTTATTATATTTTGGGAGGAAAATGCAAGGTATGAGATAACATTTGTGGTTAAAGTATGTTATGGTTATTTTGAGAAATTTATCTCATTTTAGTAATGTTATAAAATATAGTTTTTGAAAAACAATAACATGCAAACCGTGTAACAACTTGTCACGTCGGACAAAGATGTGGGAATCGAACCCACAACCAGAGTGCGATTGGGATTTATCACCTACCACTAGACTACGTGAAGTCCCTATTTATAGTGACTAATTATTTTTTAGTTAAATGATTTTATTGATCAATAATAAGTTGATTTTGGATCTTATGTCTTATCAAATTAATACCCTTATTATAGGAAAATGATTTGGTGATTAAGTGATAAATGTTATTTTGGAAGATGTTCGCTTTGTTGGGAACACTATATGCCCAAGGAAAATAGAATACTATGGGATTTCATTTGATGAGTAATGGTGGATTTTTATCTATGTTTTTATTGTGGATTTATAGTGATTTATGTTATTTATGGAAATGATTAACCTATAATAGAGAATATGTGATTAGGTTAATTAATTTTATGTATGTGACTTTAGGAGTAGTTGATGTCATTTGGAGATACAATTTAATGTGGAAGACTACATAAACAAATTCTTCTATGTTTTGGGTTTCAATATTATTTTGTATTATATTGAAGGATTTTAAGGACAGTTGTTTATTTAATGGTATTTTTTAACTTTGGGGTATTATTGGTTTAATTTTATAAATTAATATTAGTGTTTCTTTCTCTAATGGAATATCCTTGTAGGGGATCATCATATCTTTTACTAACCATTTTGGTTTTTATAAATCTCTAAATACAAGGTAAATATATATTTTATCCTTAGTGGATCATGTGATTCTATAGAAGTTTATTCTAGCTCATCCAATGTGACCAAGTCTTCTTGAATACTCATCGTTGAAAAAAAGAGAGTTAGTGGTAGAAATTTATTAATGCATGAAACTCTACTTAAAAATTAAGTATATCTATTTATGTTCTTAGTCAATCTCATAAATTAATCTTCATCTTTATGTAATGTAACTTAAAACAAAAAAAACGTTGTCCGTTTACTTTTCCTACTGGGAGACTAATAACTGTTTGTCCCATTACAAGTTTGTGGTTTTCTTGTTGTTAACTTTCTCCTGATCATGTTTTCTATCCCTCTCCATCAGAACATAACACTTAATTTATCTTCTATATCCATGTTTTCTACATGGAATCCTAGCATGGGTTATCTTGGGTGACCTTTTTACTTCTCTTTATTTCTTTTAAAGTGATATTTTTATTGACTCTTTTTCTGATGTAAGACTTTCCATTATATTCCCAAGCCAAATTTTAAAAATTGAGAGGACGTAATTTATTGAAGGAGGGAATAATTTAACACCCCAAGATTTCACAGTATGTTAGTTCTTCAATGTAATTAAATAACTTACAATACACCCAACATTGAGTTCTAGCGCACCACGAATTACCAAACTAGCCGTTCAAAAGTGTTTATAAAAAGTATTAACAGAATTTTGAACTTTATATAATCCTTATAATTTTAGAAGCCATGTTATGAGTTTCTTTGACATAATGTAAGGACAAATTCATTTTTTTTTGCAGATAAAAGAAATATTTTTTTAAAAAATGAAATTTTACCGTCTTTTAATGGAGAATCCTTTTTAAATCAAATATTTGAAACTTTTATATATTCAATTTGACAAAATAAACTTCTTCTTTGGGATCGGTACATAAGAATTTAGATTCAATAAATTTCTGGTGTTTTTCTGATAACATTCATATTTGAGGGAATAGTGAAAAATAATATATTTTAGCTGAAAACAACTCTTTTAATCAAAATAATTTATAGTGTTAAAATATAACAATGAATGGTTTTAATGTATAATTAGATTATATTTTTACCATTTAATCCAATGCTTTTCATTAGAAGTAATTTCACTTTGAAATTGGACATAAACAAATGTCAATCTTTTGGTAGTTATTATTTCATAAAAATATGCTTTTTGGTTTTGACAATGGGAATTAATTTTAAAATAATAAATGAAATTTATATGTTTTTAATTTGGTCAAATAGACTTCATTTTTGAATTCATAATATCAAAATTAGCTTAGGGTGAATTTTTGGTATGTTTCTGAAAACTTTTAATTTTTGACGAATAGTGAAAAACAATGAGTTATAAGATAAAACCAAATTTTTATTAAATAATTATTTATTTATTTTTTAATTTATTTTAGGTAAAAATAGATACATAATATCCATATAATTTCAATGTAATTCATTGGAGTCATTTTTTAATAATATTAGATATAAAAAAATTTATTGAACTTTTCACCGTCTTTTACCCACCTCCTAGGAGAATTTGTAAATTCACATAAAACATAATTGTACCGCTTATGTGAGTTGAATTTCGAAAATCTGAGAGACACGGTTAATATCAAAGAGTAAAATTTTGTTCAATAAGATAAAAATAATTTTTGGTGAATAGTAACATTTTACTTTTATTTACCACGGTTAAAAGTAAATAGGGTAATTAAGGGTAAAAATGATATTATTATTACCCTAACACATGTCCTAATTGTATTGGATACATATAATTTGACCGAAAACAACATTAGTAATAAAATATGAACCTCTTTGGTTCACCTTTATTTGATTAGGACATTTATTTTTATTTAATTCAAAGAAGAGTTAAAAGAGTTAAAATCAGAGTTTAATAACTAAAACATTTTTAATATGGGGTTACACATAATATAAATTAGACTATAAATATTAATTAGAAAGATAAAAATATTTATTACATAATTATATTTTATTTAATTTTTTTAGATATTAATTAATTTAATTTATTATTGACACAATGATGAGGCAGTAATTATCTAATTAATGAAATATTAAACAAATTGATATTATAAATATCCAAATAAATGTAATTTGAGACTTTTTATTAATTAAACTAATTTTATAAGTTAATATGACATATTAGGGTTGGTTATATGAATATATTTCGAAGTAATAATGCTGTTATGAATTTAGAAAAAACCCAATACCAAATAGTGTCAAAATTGACATAAAAGTGTTTAAAAAAAATAATATTATTAATTGATATTCTATTTCTAAAAATATAATGTTCTATAAAAGGACTTTTATAATGATATGTGTATCATTAATGAGCCACTTGGGGTTATCTTGGAAATATATTTTATGTTTATTAACCATATAATATAAAAATACAAAGAGACATGGTAAATGTCAAACTATTTCACTAAGAGTTAAATCTTAAAGTTAATGTTAATATAGTGACCCAAACCTATCTAAAACCTATTTCTTGAGTGGTTTTAGACCCATAACCACCTTATACTTTAAATAATAGACTTTTGATCCATTAGAAAAAAAATAGATTTTATTATAAATTAATATTTTAATTTTTTCCAAAGGTTCCCCTCACCCCTCTTATAAAAGGGCACTTTCCCTTCTCTCAAATTCACACCTTAAAACCCTTTTGTCTCGGCCAAAACCTGCACAAATATCCTCTCAACTTCCCTCACTTTATCCTAGAGGCCCTCCTTTTGTATGAAATCCAACTTAAGGAGCCCTTTTGATCAAATCAAAAGGAAGAACGCGAAGAAGTGGTAATAATATCACCACCCTCTTTCAAGTTCTTTTCTTCTTCCACTTCTTCTTTATTTGTTATTTACATTCTAAAATAATAACTCTAGTATATTATATATACTATTATTTTATTATAAATATGGTATATCCATATTCATTATTCTATCCATCCTTTGAATGACATGTCACCATACGTGCGTACGTACGGTTTACCGTCTCCACGTCGTGGTGTAACTGTTATTCAATACATTATTATTTGGATGGGTATGATAATGATGTGTAATTATTGTAAATAATAAAATATAACATGATAATTATATTTTATATATGATATAACATACAATTATAGATTATTTTAATATAAAAAGAATGATATTGTCGCTCGTGCGTACGTACAGATTACCGTCCTCATGAACGTGATGAGATTCATTCCACATCGTATCCATTCAAGACTAAATTTAATTTGATGATTAAAAATAATGTTTTGAGACATTATATCATTTTGTATATTAATAATATACATTCCATCCATAAAAAATATGGCTCACATGACAAAGAATACAAAGGAAAACGAATCGGTTAACACCCGAAATGATGATAATACTAAGATATTATTAAAAAATCATTATTAAAAGAACATATATGATATCTTATTAATGTATATGATTCTTTTATAATTCAATAAGAATTATTTCACCATTATAGAGTAGTATAACCTACCCTCTACCAAGGAAAAAGTACAAAGTAAGGGGTTTCTTATCTCATTTTTAATTCCGTGAGATTTCCATTCTTCATGACTTATTTATTGCATGTGGTGTGTGTACTGACCATGATTTTATTAATTGTGTAATATAATTTAATTTATGGATATTTACATCATTATTTCATGATCCTTATTTCATGGGTGTATGTTTCGTAATTTTCCAAATTGATATGGGAATTTAAAATTTCAATTTCCACTCATTTGGCTTTATGCATACTTCATTGGTTATTTTACTCCAAGATGATGTATGAAATCATTATTCATTTTCTTATGACATAATTTCCACTCCCATTTCTGTGTATATACTTTTGATACACATAATAACTCCATTAAAAAATTCTCAAGTCATCGATAAGAACTTGATAAGAGTAATTTTAACTCAATCTCCATTTATTGAGTTAAACATCTAATTAATTGGTGTTGTTTTTACAAGAATATGTGTGAATTTCCTCTGATTATTTTACACTGAATATCCAATAATATTGAGTGTATTTATATTATTCACACATAATTATTTTTTTGATTTATCCTTAACCTAAGGATACAGTCTTTATATGAGATTTCATCTCAATTTACATTCCATTGAGACTCCTTTGTTGTTATACCCCAATTCACTTTTATATGGGGTATATAATGTACTTTGACATAATATATCCTAAATCCCTTTATTATCATGATATTATAATGTTTTTATTACCTCAATTATTTGTATTCAAGTGTCTCTCTTTGGTTAGGAACCCTAACTAAAATATCATTTTAAATGTTTTAAAGATTTATTATTCTATGTATTTCTCATTAATGTCCATGTTTTAAAAATGGTTTTAAGGATTTATTTATATAGACATTAAAGTATTAAAATTAAAATTAATTTAAAAGGTTTCCAAGTGGTATGGGACACTTTGATTCAAAAATCTATTTTTAAACGACTTCTTGAAAAATAGTGCGACTTTTAAATGTTTTCAAGAAACAGGGGATATTTCTCTCAATAGTTTGATGATTATTTTAATATATGTAAATATCCTTCACTATTTTCAATTGAGGTTAATATATTACAATAAAATCTTCTACATTGTATTGAATGAGTTATGTTTGACTGTGGATGTGCTATTTTTATACCATTCATGGTTTGTGGAGAAAGTGTTGACATTTCGTATGGTAGTATTAATACAAATGTTTATGTTATGTTTCAAACTTTTCATATGAGGAATGCATTGGACTTAGTAAGTGACGGGTGGAGCCCGCTATAGCTCCTCGATACATCTGTAGGTCTCCTGAGACAAACTAGTGTCTTGGCACAAGGCTTTGATAAAATCTTATTTGTTGTCTTGGCACAAGGCCTTGACTATGTGGTTATGATAGTCTGGCATTATGCTTCCCATAATTATGAAAGTGTTTATTGATATTGCATGTTGTTATTCGACTAATAGAATATCCATGTGAATATTTAAATGGAATTATTTCATTTTATCTTTTCCATATTATACTGATGTTCAAGTTTAAAAGGCTTTTGTTCTAGTCTTATACACTGCCTTAAATGTTTATGCTTATTTATGAAAGTTTCCGCTATAATGTTATCCTTACTGAGCATCTGAGCTCACCCCTTTCTATGTTTTATTTTTCCTAGGATGCAAAGAAGTATATTATGACTGACCTCCAGGGATAGTCTATGGGATCTAAGTGTTGTCTAAGGAAACAATGTTGTTGTAGTTTTCCATTTTATGATGTAATGTAAACCTTATAAATGTATCTAGTACTTCCAAGGATACTAAACTAATCAATCTTTTGAGACTTGATCTTTTATGATCATTCCAATGATACATAATAATGCACCGAATCTGGGCTTTAGGGGTCAGGTCATTACACCCAGGTTGGTCTATGTTGGGTTTCACATGTCATTCTATGCTGGTTTCTCTATGTGAGTTGGTTCTTAAATGTTGGGGAGACCCATCATGGATCTTATTGTTGTTTTTTATAGAGTTGGTTGATGCTAGTTGGTTTTTTGTGGTGGAGAGGACTTTATATTCTCTATATGGCACTATTCATTGTACTTATCTCTAGAGATAGTCGGGAGTGACTTGTGGAGTTAAAAGTTCACACTAAGGTTTTTGGTTTCATTTGTCTTTATTTAGTGTAGGAAATTGGATTTTCTTCTCATTTAGATGTGTAGATTCCTGGGGGAAGAAAGAATTTTTGGTGGGGAGAATTGTCACACCCAGCCATGATTTAATTCTATTTTTGGTTATTTCTTGGTGATTAGTCTTTTTTGAGGTTCAGGTCGAGTTTCCAATGAGATTTTTAAATTTTGGAGTTTCCTTCCTAGGTACATAGTCGACACACAATTAGGGGAAACCGTGCACCAGCCCAGTGCAAACCATATGGCCTAGATAGTGGGGTTGTCTAGGGCACATGGATAGGTGCATGAGCATGCACCCCTACCTAGGATCTCATGTGGTCCCCCTTCTTTGGGATAGAGTCAACTGCACAATTGGTTCACAATGTGGCATACCGTGCAGCCAAACCGTACAGTCTTCCAAGAGTTAAAAAAAGTCAATAAAATTTAAATTAATGGATAATAAAAAAGAATATCTTTTAACAGTAATAATTATATTTTTTTTATTATGATGATGATTATAATTATTATTAAGATTATAAATATTATTAAGATTATTATTATATTAGTTATTATTATTAAACACCTTAAGTGGGTATCCCCCCTATGACAACCCTGATCTTTTATTACACAATTATACATAATTTATTACATAAACTTCACTTGATACAACATAGAAGATCGATAGGTCTAGTGTCTTTGGGGCTTAGGATCATTACATAACAACATAAAACATGAAATACAACATCTTATTGAAAAATTCTATTACATGAACACTACATTCCCTCGTACTTAGCATTGTATGGGATAACCTGAGGACATGCATAAGAAAAGGGTGAGCTATTAAACCTAGTAAGGGAATAATAATGGAATAACATGAGGAATACAATAAATGTTGAAAAATAGGCATATCAATATATCACAAGAGAATCATAAACATAAAGTCATGATAAAGTATGATAATCATGACATGGAAATGTGGCAACAACACTTAACATGGAATTTTCATGAGAAAAGTCTCATTTCAAATGGAGAATGAGTAAATCCTCATTACACATGAAGAATGAGTAAAACCTCATTGCACTTGAATTATCATGAGTAAAAACCCATTTCACATGACGTATCATATTACTATTCCTAACCCAATGCATTAGAGCGCTATAAGGGCGCACCCTTCTTAAACATTTCATTTCATGTATAAGTGTGCCACATGGATCATAAAACATTGAATCATTCAACATAATCTTTTATTCTACTATAAAAAAAATTTGGAATACATAAATGAAACTCTTAAAACAATAAATAAATGTGTATAAAGATGAATACCCTTGATAGAGAAATGGGCATGGTATTCACTACACATTGACATTGGCTTGGAAATGCATGGTGCAATTTCAGCATCGTAACGACGTGACGTAAGAACTCATAAAAATGGTTGATGAGAGAGAAAGGGGTGTCTAATTATATTTAAATGACATGGATGATAAGGGTTTAATATAGATACATGTCCTAACAAATTTAATGGAATTTAGATTCATGATATAAAATAATTACTTGAATGTAAATGAGTAGAGAGAAATTCATTTCGGAATTTCGACATAGTAATGGGTGTACATGGGAGGAATTTAAGGAGAGAGAATGGGGTATCCCATCATTAAAAAAATAAATAGGGCAGTATGGAGGTGGTTCTAAACCATACCCCAACATTTATAATTTAAAAAAAGGAATAACAACATTAAGAAAATTGGACAAAAATGAGAAAGGAAGAAAAAACCCTTACTTGGAAGTGTGCTTCCAAAGGATTGAGAGAGGCTTGAGAGAGGATTCATGGGAGATTGGGGATCCTTGGGAGGATTATATAGAGATTTGGGAAGAGGTTGGACTTACTCCAATGGCTTTGAGTGAGGAGAAATTGGGAGCTTGGGTGGGTTTATATAGGAAAGGTGAGGGAATTCTTTATTATTTAGGTTTGGGACACCTCACATTAAACTAATCCAAACCACAAACCATCCCATGGTTTTTCACATAGTTTTTGGAAAAGGGAAGTGGAAAAAAAATATTTTATAATCCCAAAGTCCTAACTTCTTGAAATAATGAGTTTGCTTATGTGGAGGTGAGTCACACTCCCAAGGAAAACAATTTAAAAAGACAGGATGTTTAATAAGCCTTGAAGGGTCAATTAATGCTTTGTAAAATAAGTCAAAAAAAACCCAAAATCAGATTATTTTAATGTAAAAACATATATTGGCCTAACATAAGGCTTATATTATTTTATTACATCACTATTGTGTCATTATTATGTCATAAAACACATTATATATTTAAACGGTATTTAATTTTTACCCAAAAAATTGATTGTCTTAGAAAATTATGAAAACTTTACTGTTGGATAATTTTGACCTCCTGATTCTAGTAATAATATTCATTTTATCTAAATAATTTTCTATAGATGTTAATTTTAAATTTGAAAATAAAACCCGGCATTTATAAAAAATTCAGGGGTTTTGACAAAAATGGCGTTCAAACTTTAATAAAAATTACAATTGCATTCACAAAATTATACGATCATTTATATTTAATAAAAATTAATTTAATAATAAGAATAATATTTTATTATAATATTATTTAATTCAAAAATATATTAATTCATCAAAATATATTTCTTAGTTGAACATTAACTAAAAATGCTATTTGTACTTTAAAAACTATTTACAAGGTAACAATAATGAAATGAAAGTACATTAAATATTATATACAAAAATAATGTACATAACCATAGTGATAAGGTCTTGTTACATAAAACATTATAACACCCACATAAGTCCGAAGAGTAAGGTTTGTGATGGTGACACACTCTTGGGTGGCTCGGATAACATTGCTTAGGTGGTAATCTCTTTCAACTTCCAATTATCTTGTAGATGGTCCCGCTCGAGCTGAACCTATTGAAGCTCGGATTTGGCTTGGTCAAGAGCGAATCCCAATGACGCCACCTCTTTTCTGAGATCCAAAAAATGGGCTTTGTATGGGGCGAGTCTACTGGATGAGGCCATCACTTCCTTTTTCTGAGTAAATTGGATTTGTTAAAGACCTATATTTATACTAATCATGTGATCACTATTCAACGACCATATTAGCTACGATCACGATTCTTAACGGTATTTTGAAATCGAAAAACATATAAACAATGAAGTTGAAATTTTATATAAACATTTTACATAAAGGGACATTTAATTAGATCAAGAGGTATTTCCATTAATGAATGTTTGGGTCTTTACACCCCCTCCCCTCTCCCTATCTTGTGTGACACCCATGGCTAGGAGGGCTCTCGGTACACAACCTCCTCCCCTTCCAACCTCCATTATTGGAATATTTTATTCTTGATATTAGCTATGTTCTTCTTATATAATCCTCCTCTCCCATCATTCTCCTTCTTTTCTTGGTTTTATTATCTTCCATGTGGTGTGTATGTCTTGTCTAAACACTAACTCATTTGGGGGGTTTTCTTTTGGTTAGTTCTTGATATGTATGGCTCTTGGGTCCTATTGGGGACTTCTCTTTCCATGACCATTGAAGAGACTAGTGTTCTCTTTGGTTTCGGGTATGTTTTTTTAGTTCCTTTGCTTTTTATCAATTTTAATTTGGGGGTTTTTTGGTTTTTCAGTTTCTGGTATTTTTGTAGAGTGTGCTAGACCTTGTTGTGGTGGTTATGGGTTGTCTTTGTCAAAAGAGTCTTACACGAGCATGCATACGTAGTCATATATATATGTTAGTACCCCCATTATATATATATATATATATTTATATTCACACATGGAGATATGAATATGTATATTGGGGCCAGGTGTGCTTATGTGTATATGTGAAAATTACGTATGTGTGTAAGTGTAAAGTGGTATATGTATGTATAAACATATATGTAAGGTCTCCCTTATACATATTTGGCCAGGAAAACATATACACAGGGTCTCGGTGTCCTTATACACATGAAAAAGTTCATATGCATGCAAGTGGAAATGAAAGATCCGAGTTGTCGTCATCAAAAGTAATGTTCCTTGAGTTCAAGGTAGGTTCCCTTTGCCTAGACCATTAATAGTGAAATCTATAATTTCTTAGTGTTTTAAATTTTTTCCAATTTTATGTGAAATTCATGTGTTATATGTATATAATTGGTTGTGGTTCTTGGAATGTGTCTTCTTACATGGTTATTAAGAGTTGTTTTAAGCTATTAAAATTGATTTCTTTGATTTAATCATGGTTTCAAGCATGTTTTTAAATGTGAGGTTCCTTGATTATTCATTTTATATTTTAAATGGTTTTGTAAAGTAATAGTGTTGGAAAATTTTGTTTTTTAAAATGAACGGATTCTTTATAAAGGAATGAGTTTTATTTTTCACTTTGAGAATGATTTATGGAAGTAGAAAACTCTTCATGAGTCACGCCCCTTGATTAATAAATTTGATGTATGTGTTAAAAGTGTGAATTGTGATATTTTCCTAGTGAAGAGGCTTGTCCATTGTTGTATAAATTAAAAAGGGGTACGCGGTTAAGGAGGGAGATCGGTGGTGAGAAGTAGGAAGGGTTTTGGATAAAGAATCTGACATGTATATATATTCTAGATTGATAAAAACTCACCACCATTTGGAATAAGAACATAGGACCCCTAACACCTAGGATGGGTAGACTATGTCTCATACGTAGTAGGATCAATAGGGATGAGGCATAAATCTTCTATACGGATTGACAATACAAAATTAACTAAATATATGATGATCATTGGAGAACACTAGACCATAGGATGTGTTCCCCTCTTATGGATAATGCATGAGGAAGTTTTTTGTTATGGTTTCTATACCAAGTCACTAAGGTACAAGGATCCTAGGACTCCCTAACCCTAGCTACATAGGTATTTCCCATGGTTCTTTCTATCATTTACCCATATTTTTCTCTATATTGAACTATTTTAGAACATTATTGGAATAATAAAAATTACATTTCCTTTTTTTATTTTGTAGCACCTGATGTTATGATTTCACACTGGAATGTTTCTTTTATTACATGCTCCTTATAAAGAGATTATTGAAAATGTTTTATTCTTTAGAAATTATTTTTAAATTAAAAAGGGTTTATTTTAAGAAATTTTATCTTGTTTCTTTTTTATGAAAAAAATGGAAAACCATATTTTTATATAGTTATATTTTCAAAAAAGCTTGAAATGCTTTTCATTTTAAAAGTTAAGGAATATAGAATAGTTTATCCAGGCACACCTATGAAGTTTTAATACTCATGAATATAGCTTTATCATTGTTTTTATATTTGTTTCTTCTTTCAACTTGGTCTTAGTCTCCATGGTGAGATGTCTATTTAGTGGTCAGTAGTGATATTTAAGGTCACATAGAGGTATGTATAGTTTTTATTTTGATTTCCAATACTAGTGTTCATTTTTATTGTTTAGTTTCTATGCATCTATTTGTCTATTTTTTTTGTTGGGATAAGTCATTCCGAATGATTTTATCTTGATGTCCGACACTATTTTCCTGCCTGGGTGGATGAGGAATGCTTCTCAGGCCCTGTCATGGGCCGTATCGGGTGACCGATACAGGGTTGACCCATGTTGGTTCATGACATGTTTTGAGTATGGATCTCTTTTATATGGTGCTTGATAATGAAAATGATCAGATTGGATCATTAGAGAGATTCCAGATAGAGGTGACTCTCCCCTATCGCACCAAGGCAAAGGTCCTCTATCCAAAGAGACAGTACTCCCCAGTCACACTAGGGCATAGATCCTCTATAATCATGGTACATATACAAATGAGACACTCCCCCATCACATCTTGGTGTATTTCCTCTATAATTTTTATATATATACATAGATTCAACACTCCACTATCTCATAAGGGAAGAGATCCTCTATCCAAAAAGATAGTACTCCCCTGTAATACCAAGGCATGCATACTCCATACTCATTTCATATATACATTGGAAACACTCCTCGATCACACCATGGAATAAGTTGCCTATCCATAGAGACAGTAATCCCCTGTCGAACTAGGGTGAAGGATATAAATGTGGCACTCCCCTATCGTACTAGGGAGCGTGTCCTCTATCCATGGAGATGGTACTCTCATGTCGTACAAGAATGTGAGTCCTCCATAATCATTGAACATATAAAGATATCGCACTCCCCTATCATACCAAGTTTTAGATCCTCTATCCACATAGATGGTACTCCCCTATCACACTAGGATGTGGGTCCTTCATACTCATTGTAAATATATAAATATTGAACTCCCCTATTGCACTATTGTGTGGGTCCTCTATCCACAAAGATGGTACTCCCCTATCGTGCTAGGGAGAGAGTCCTCCATATTATGTGTTTATATATAGAGAAAATAATTCCTTATTTTAAAATGGAATGGGTCTTATATCTATTGGAAATTACTCTCAAACATAATCTTGAGTATTGGAGAGGTGTAGAACCTCCATATGAATTATTTAGATAGACACATAAGATATTGGGAATGAGATATTGTCCCTTTTTAAGGCTACAGGAAGACTCATTGTTCATAGCTGGGCTGTGGAGAAAGAGATATTCATTCTCTCTCATTTAGGAATCTAATTGAGCATGTCTATGTTTTAATTATGGTTTAGGTCTCATATACTATTTAATGTAGCTTTATTGTGATGAGATGACTACTTTATCTGGTCTTCTATTGCTCACTATTTGGTTTTTGGGGAATTCTACTAGGTATGTATATACTCACCCATGAATGGAATTTTCCCACATGTATCGTGTCTTATGTAGATGAAAGATAGTTAAAATAACATTTTAGAGGATCATAGGGATACTTGGGTGCATTTTACTGTGTATGTTATTCAAGGATTGGAGATCTGGAGCCAGGGTCTCTCTAAATTTCTTTTCTAGTCGTTTTCTGGTTTGGACATAATTTTTTGGTTGGGTGTGTGTGTTTCCCTTTATATTTTTGATTATTCTATTGTACTCTTTTGTATTAACTATAGGATACTAGATTCATATATTTTACTCTAGATTTTACATTCTTTTATCATTATTCCTTGACACTTTTTCATGGAGATGGTTGGGTGCGTTCTTATAGGTACTTTATCAAAAGCCTCTAATTTTAGTTATACATCATGGTAATTGTCACCAGCCCATGGCATATGGAGGTGGGCTTGGCGTGTTTTCAGATTATCCTTAGACAAGCCATGTGGGCCCTGATAGGTTGGGTCATGACATTAGGTCCCCTAATAAAGGATATAAAGATGGTATAATAAAGATTATGTAATTGTCTTACCCGACCTCTTATAATTTATCCCTTATTATAAAAAATTTAATTATCTGTAATTTATCATAAAATAATAAATTCAGAATCCTAAATATAATAAAATTTTATTTTGATTATGAAACAAGCATTATCCACCCTCTTTCCCATCACATGGGAAGTGAAAGTACTAATGCATACATATGACTAATTGTCTCTACATAGTGATACAATTCATTTTTCATTACCATATTTAATGGATGGGAATTATTATAGGTTTAATATTTATATATTATATTAATAACATAATTAATACTTATTAAAAAATAATACCATAACTAACTTCTTACTTTCAAAAGTATTGGTAAACGATAACGTCCCTCGTGTGTACATGTAGACTTCCACCTTCACGAAGTGATGTGAATCATTTTTCATTTCAATTTTACTCAGATGTTTAGAAGGATAAATTTTATGAATGTATATGATTTAAATTATATAATAAATATTCCAGAAATGGTAATTATTATTTACCATTTTCATTCCATCCATAGAATAATAAAAACAGTGTTCATGCATATGTATGACCTACCATCTCTAAAAACGGTGTCTTATATTTTTCTATCTCTACCATTAAGTTTTTTAATTTAAATACATATATGAGGAATATATATTATATTTATATAATTATTAACATTATGCATATGATTAAACATTGATCAAATTATAAATACTGAAAGTACTAAACCAAAACATACATGAAAAATGAAACTATTATTACCCAAATATTGAATTAAAAAAAACTTATTAAGGGGTAGTAAAAGTTTTTAAGTATATCATAAATGGTATTATATTTATAATTATGGTTTCTTAATAGATTTATATGAAATATATATTTATTATAATTTATTTTTTAACACTTATAATGGAATTCTGACCTGAGGTAAGGGTTTATTTAACAATCTCAACATTATTTAGGATTTTTATTTTAAGTCTCCACTGGGGAATATTTATATTTCATGTCCATGTTTTCTAAAATTTCTTTAAAAATATTATTACTATTATGATATGATTTTTAATTTTATTTTATCCATGTTTTACTTTTTAAAAAATGGTTTCAAAGAAACCTTTTTGTCATTTTCCAAACATGGTATTTTTCAACATTTTTTTAACAAATATGAATGGAGTATTTTCTTTTACTTATACCAAGTGAATATATTTTCACACCATAATTACTAATATATTATTTAAATATTATTTTAAAAGGTTTCATGGTTATTTTCAAAGAATTTTTTTCCATTTCTATGTGCATAGTTTTTAGAAAAAATAAGTGATTTCAAAATTGAAAGGGTATTTTCATCAAAACAATTCAAATGATATTTTTAAATTATTGCATCTATGTTAACAAAATTTGTTAATTTTTATACTTTATTGAATTTATTTTATTATTTTACCATCTATAATATTTTTACTAGAAGGTTTATGATTGGTCTGATTAGAGATTTGCGATTTTGATATCATTCACCATATTACTTTTGATAGGTTATGAATATGTTTATTGATTCGATTAATTATTAACATTTTGTATGTTTGTTTCAATATGAATTTTTATGTTGATTATGTTTCACCTGTTTCATATGAGAAATACATTATACTTAATAAGTGATGGGTGTGGCCTGTTATAAACCATCGAAGCATCGGTAGGTCTCATGAGAGAAACTAGCTTCTGTATTTGATGGGGAATTATCCATTTATATAAAATTTATTGGTATGATACCTAGATATTATGTTTATGATGTTATAAATTATTCATTTTCTATATTCTGTATAATTTATATAACATTCCTTGCACAATATTATAAGAAAATTCTAAAAGAACCTTGTTTGAAAAACAACTGGAAGATTACCTTTAAAAAAAATTTAGAAATTAAAAAAGGGTTAAATGACTTTAAAAATCATTAACAAATAGAAAAAAAAACATTATTTTTTTTATAAAACATGGAATTGAAAGATAAATATTCTTTAATTGATACTTAAACAAAATCAATATTGAATAATTACATGATTTTGAAATAAACCCTTACCATATTGGTGTCATTTGAATCATAATCCCCATAAAAGAAATAACATTATATGGATATGTATATCCCATTATTATCATGATACAAATCATAAAATACATTCATGAGTTTTCTATACACCACAAAAAATTAAACATTTAGTGTATAAGGCATATGACCCATGGAAATAATAGTACGATGAAAACCTATTACCTTGATTCTAACTCATCATGTTCAATACTTATCTTCATTAATTATAAAATTAGGTCAGTTATTTACTTTGTTAAGAAATTTTTTAGAGTTTATTATTCCTTTTATATCACTTATTACAATATTATAACATTTAATTAATCATTTATGTTCATGTCAGATGTTTAAGCGATATTTTCTTCATAAATCCTTAAATGACTTTTGTAGGTTGACTATGGTCAAAATGGCCATTATTCTATCATCTCTAGAAAAATAATAATGATATAATTATGATTTATATATATAAATTATAATTTTAAATTCAAATATTAAATATTATTATTAAAAATGAACTACATTACAATCATATAGACGGTAGGTCGTACATACGCATGGGTAACATATCCATTTTTCAGTGATAATTATGGAATTAAGGTAATTTTAATTTTATATTTAAATAAATATAATAATATCATATATATAATATTAATTATTTAAATAGACTTATATATATATATATATCATCCAAGTGATGTGATGTAAAAAAAATCACATTGCTTTGTGGAGGTGGTAGTCGACATGTAAGCACAAACGAGATTATCAATTTTTTTGTGAATAGAGCGGTTAGAAGGTAAATGATATATTATATTTTTATAATTATAAAAATGTATTGAATATCAAATATATAAATTAATTCCATGATTATAACCATTCTTGATAGATGGTGATAGAAAATGAATAACATCAATTTGCGAAGCGATAGTTCATTGTACACATGAATAATGAATTATTCTCCCATTCGATGGATGTTGGATATGGTTACATGTTATGATATTAACATAATAACATCAAATTATATGGATTATATTTTAGTTATTATTTTATAATTGTTGAATAATATTCAAAGGAGGTAGAACAAGAAACAAAACAAAAACAAGCAGATAAAAATTATACCACTTTTTTGGAAAACCTCCTTTGATTAACCCCTTAAACCTTATAAGGTTTTTGTAATGCATAAAATAAGTCCTCTATATTGAGGGTATGGATTTTAGTAATAAAAATAGGTAGTTATTTCCTGGTCTAAATATAATTTTAAGTGTTAAGTATTGACTGAATGGCCTGAAGGCCTAAATTTTTATTAATTTTGACCCCCTTTTAAGGGTAATGGGGAAAAACCAAGACTTAACGGACATAGAGACATAACCAAAATCTGAAAAATAAGAGGGTTTCCACCCAAGATAGAACTACATAGAAGAACCCCTTCCCAGCATCAATGTCATTAAGACACGCCTCCACTAGAGTATAACTACTCAGCAAGCTGTCCCATGAAAAAATGCACGGGCCCGGAACCGATGGCAGCGCCATACCCTCTCAATTGTCCAAATCCTAAAATTCATACACAGTGAAGGCGATCAGAAATAACCTCATCTAAAGAAAATCCATGTAGACTATCTGGGTTCTCGGGCAAGAAGAAAACACGAGACCATGGCACCACCAACAACGACTTTCCTGGGAAGATCCCACCGCACTCCATGAGAATTCCTACCACCACCACCGCAGAAGCCTGAAAGACATTACAACAGACATGATATCACACCATCATCACCAAGGACTGGATGGTCCAACATCGAGCTGAGGTAACGCCACCGATAGGGGGATCTGAGTCATCATGAACTAGAAATGCTACTCTGAGCATGGATCTGCTTCAATCAGACCTCGAATGAACCCTCACCGGGTACCGATGTAGGCTAGTCATGATGTCGAGACAATAAACATGAGAAATCAGAGGAACCAGTGATATAATACCTCAAAAAACCAATAGATTCACAGCCAATCGATGATATCCATAATCACAAGAGAAGTCCAGAATCACCAAAACTAAAAAACCTTCAAAAACTCACAGAATCTGAATCCAAAAGCCTCCCCCCTCCAGAACTGCAAAACAGACTTCGGGCCACATAAGAACCCACTGAATACATGGCTAGGTCATGATGGACTCACCGAACCAGATCCACCTTCGACACCGAATGTCTGAGATGCTCCGAACCGAGACTGCGCCGATCCACGTCGTCAATAGCATGCCAGGACGAACGCATGAGAACATCATCCTTGAAGTGACATGCCGAGCCGAGCTACGATGCTAGGAACGGGAGCCGGAGACCAAACCCACCGGATGCAGACACACCCCACCAATGCCAGAACCCACCCACGACGAGCCGAGGCCAGATGGAGCCATGATTCGATCCAGGCCGGAGGGGGAAGGGGAAGAAAAATCGATGGGAAACCCTAGCCACCACGGAAGTGTGAAGAGATTCCGTTCAGAGGCTCCTTGAGATAAGAGTTAAGGATTGAGAAGAAGACGAAACCCTTTACAAGAGAGTGGAGGGTCACTTTTGGAATTTCTCAAAATATTAAATTAATATAACTTAATTTTCAATTCCAAATGGCTCAAAGTTGATTTTTTTGAATATAAGATAATTATTAGACTAAATAACATCATTAAATAAATATTATAAATTTTTTGACTATATTTATATCCATATATTTTGGTATTAACCCCAATTTTCCCCTTTAACTCTTTCTGTGATGACATGGATTTTTACACATTGATGGTCATTATAGTTACTAAAAACGGAAAAAAGGACCATAAATGAACCTTGATTGATATTATGAACCATATAGCAATCAATTGGAAGAATATAAGTTTTTCGGAATTTTATATCATTTTAAAAAATATTATTTTCTATAAAATACCCATAATGTCAATTCTAAATAATATTCATTACTTTAAATTTAATAATATAAAGACTATATAAAATTAGAATTTTTATTATTATTTCCCTAATATATCATGGTCATCAAAAAAATTTGTGTATGCCATTATTTATCAAATATTATATCACTTTTACTATTTTTAATATCATTTATTTTATTTCTCCATTAATTAACTAATTACTACATTAGTGTTTTACACGAATTCAAGGTAATTATTAATTCACTAGAAATTAAAAATATAGTAACATGATGAAGACAAATCATCTATAATTAAAAATAATATTTATATTTTAACATATCCTTTGAATAATCCCATATTAAAATGATATTATTATTAAAATACTATAAATGTCACAATCTCTTCCAAATAAAAAAAAATCTATATAACTAAATATAGGATTAATATGGATGAAATAGAATCATAAAATAAAATTAGGGAAATTTTTAGCGTTATTTTATAATCCTTAACATTTTTTTAAATTTAATTGCATGATTTACCATTTAGTGTGGTAATAAAAACTACTAAGGATACTATTAACATTGACCAAAAATAAAAGAGAAAATTTTAATAAATGTTTTCCTCTTGATTAAAAATATGGATTCAATTTTTTAAAATTAAATATATACAAATTTTATAATTTAATTGAAAATCAAACTTAAAAAATGTAATGATTTTTTTTTCAAAAAAAATATCTTCTTTAAATATAATGTTTTTAATACCAAATTCAAGAATAAAACCCAATTAAAAACCGCTAATTGAAATCAAAGGGTGATAATTATTTTTTAAAACTAATACAAAACAAAATTTTACTTTGCAAATACTTTAAAATAAAATAATTTTTTCAATAGAAATCAGTTTTTTCACTATTCATTGAAAGATATATATTTTTAGAAAATTCTAAAAAAATCATCCTAAGATAATTTTCAAATTATTATTTCTACAATGAAGATGATTTTATCAAATTAACGAATTATTTTCTCATAGAAAGAAATAAATAATTTTAAAGAAAATGTATTTATAATGATTAAAATGGATTTTCTAAAAATCATGTTCATATTTCTAAAGCATCAATTAATACAATATAATGAGTAGAACCATTATATATTTGATAAATAAGTAATTAATATTCATACCCATCAATTTAATGGCTAGAATATAATGGTGACATAATAATATTTCATTCTTTGTTTAGGTCATTGTTTCTAACCTTGTATGCTATCGAACATAGTATTTCCTTTTAAAATCTTAGAATATTAAATTCTTCCCCCTTCCATAAATTTCATCCTTAATTTTTTTATATTTTTCTAAAATATAAAAGGTTTAACAGTTGAAAATTCATTTATGGAAACCCATATCATAAAATGGGTTAATAGAACTTTCTATTGAAAATATAGAATGGAAAGTATCAAGGTTAGTTGGGATAACACATAATAGGTTTTCAAATATGAGAACATTAGCATGAAGTGGGGATATGTTCATGGAATAAAATTAATATGTATAGATCATTTATAATAAGAAAGTGAATGATATTTAGAAAGTAAAAAATCACAAAACTGTAAACCAGGAACGTAGAAAAGACCAAAAATTCATTGAAATTGAAGGTTATAAGAATTTGTTTCTTAATATAATTACCTAGAGTTGAGTAATTAAATTAAATCCAATTCCAAGAACATGAGTAAATATAATTAATTGAAAATTAGAGTTACATCCATTAATAAATTTCCACAATAATCTCATATTTTTTTCCAAATAATGAGTATTTATGTTGAATTTTTCGTGATGGAAGCACTAAAATAAACTTTTAATGGATCTCATAATCCAAAAAAGAATAAATATTTTTTCTCATGTATTTAGGAATTACAAAAAATAAAGTGGTTAATAAATTATAAGAAGATTTCCAAAAATAATAAACATTCATATAAAGAAAACTACTTTAATCTCCAAATTGAACTATAATACACAAATATTAACATATCTCATTTTACAAATATATATCCTTAAAACATCTCAAAATATTCTAGGATTAGATTGAAACCCAAAGATTCATAAGGATTTAATCATATTGTCTTCGAAGATAAATTCATTATTTATATCCCAAAATTCACAATCCCTAAACATATAATCTCTTAGATATGATACACATTTCCATAAATAACATAAATCACCATTAATTGAGAATAAAATAATATTTTCCTTAAAATTAAAATTCAACCATTATTTCATCAAATAAAATCCCATAATATTTTTTTTATCTTAATCATATACCGTTTTAAAAATAGTGATCTTCCTTTGAAAAAAAAATCAGTTAACACCAAATCAATTTCCAATCCCATGGTTTTTGATAAGATAAAAAATATATTACAAAAATGAAAGTAAATTTTATGTATCCACTAGTTTAAATAAATAAAACCAATTTCATACAAACTAGGTCATCACATATGCTAGTGGTAGGAAATTCACCCTTGTCATAATTCTGTTGTGGGTTCAAGCCTCACGGCCTTTCCTAATGCAAAAGGCTTTTTCCCAAACTACTGTTTTTCTATTTTTATCTATATAACCCCTATAAAATTCCCATAAATGTTATAAAATTATTTAAAAATAAACTTTTTTTATTCAATAATAAATAGAAGTTTTAACATCAAAGGTTATCCCATACCTTTCATTTTGCATCCCAAAAATGTAATTACCCATACTTACCTTAAAATTAAAGGCCATATGAATCCTAAAGTTTATGAATAACTTTATAAAATATATCCAAAAAATTTAAACACATTCTTCCTCAAATATTACTTCATGTTATGCCTAATCTTAATATATACCAATCCCAACATATTTTTATATTCCTTAAAATTTCATCACTTAAAAACTCAAAATGGATTACTAAGTGTATAAACTTATTGTCAACATCAAATTATATACCCATGATGATATATATAACTATTAAGAAATATTCTAATGAAAAATCCTAACCTAAAAACATATATAAATCATTCTCTAATAGAAATTGTAACAACCTAAAACCTATGGTGTTGGATCTAGTGCTAAAAAATAAACTTTACATTTCTAGATTTGATAATAATAAATGTGACTTAATTTTTTCCCATAGAAATGTACAAAATAAAATATAAATATCGGATAACATAAATATTCAAAAACCATTTTTCTTTAGAGTTTTTTAGAATTAAGAAAAAATCACAAACAACTATGGTTCATAAAGGTCAGGATTATCTCCCACCAAAATCATCACATCTACTAACCCACTTAGGTATAACACACTTAAAACCTTTCTTCACAACCTGTGGAAAAGAAAAAAATTGAAAATGGTGAGATAAAATGCTTAGTAAGGGTAAAAAGGGGATATTAATGATCATATAAGCATAACTTGAGAAAAAGTACATGAGAACATGATCTTTGCATTTTAAAACCACACCCTACATATTGTAGACCATAATTTTGAGTCATGACATAAGTCTGGGAATTTAATGTGGCATAAATCATAAAGGAATTAAATAACATGATCAATGAACATATCATTGGAATAAGATAGGGATTTTTGGTATACACATAAGCATAAAAAATAGTTTTCTTATTATCCAATACTCTTTTCCTAAACTATAATAGTGGAATGGGTTCACTCCCTAAATCATCCTAACTGTCAAGTTTCACTCCTAGGACTATAATAATAGACAATTTCCCTTACTGAACTAAGATCACTCCCCATTATATTACTATTTATCTCATTAGGTATCAATATTTACCCAATGAATTGGAAGGAAATGTAATTCCAACCCATTACGTGATGAAAACTATATATATGTGTGCCACAAGATCATAAATCATTCATCTTATTAGAAACCATGAAATGAAATGGGTTTCATTAACATTTCATATTTTCATCATAAACCTAAAAAATCTATAGAAATAATAAATATATTATCCTTGGATAATATACCTAGTAAAGAATAAGTAACATCAAAGGATATCATCTTATATGAAAAAAATATTTTGAAAGATCACATGTAATATTTATTGTGAAAAAAACTCATCTATTTTAAAATCTCTTTTATTTTTTAAAAAAGACACACACTTATAAATGAAAAAAATATTATTGGAAAATAAACTTTCAAAATTGTATATTATTATTTGAATGATTTATGTGTCATGATGGTAGGAAAGTATGCTCATTCTGTATGAGTTACAAAAATCATTCCTTCCATATTTTTCTCAAAAAAATCACAAAGTATCTCATTTGAAAAATGATAAAAAGATTCTATTCAAACCAATTCATAAAATTTAAACATAGGTAAAAAGGTATTTTAAATATTATATGAGAATAGTGAAAACCTTTTTAAAAATTGTTTTATAAAATAATGACATGGAAGACAAATATTCCCTTGTGGGGAATTAAACATAAACAATCCAGAATAATGAAGAGATTGTGAAATAAACCCTTACTACTTTAGTATCATTAAAACCAGAATACCCATGAAATAAAGAACCTCATATGGATATTTATATAAAATAATTTTCATGGTAATAATCATAAAATACATTCATGGCCTTTATATACAACACATAAAAACAAGTGGTGTATAAGACATATGTCCCACATAAGTAAAAGTGAGATGAAAATCTCTTACCTTGAGTCTGACTTGTCATGTATGTTCTTTATCTACTAGAATAATAAAATTAATTTAATTATTTAATTTCATTATAACATTTTGAAAATTTATTATTCCTTTTATCTCACTTGTTAACATGTTATAACAACTACTTAATCATTTATGATCAATCTGGACGTTTTTATCCATATTTGATTCATTAGTCCAAAATTACTTTAGTAGGTTGACTATGGTCAATGAGGTAATTATTCCATTATCTATAGAATAATAATCCTGATATAAATATAATTTTTATTAATACATTATACCTATAAATAAAAATATTAAATATGATTATGAAAGAAGAACAATGTTGCAATCATGGAGACAGATAGTTGCACAAACTCTTGAGTAAAGATTTTATTTTTTCAACAATATTTATGGAAATACACTTCGGTGGTGGTGCGGTAGTGAATAAGAGTGGCCAAAACATGTCGTACTTTGGGAGGATCAAGGTTTGAATCTTTGGATTCTGCTTTCAAGATGAGCCACTCCCCCGGGATCCACCCGCCTTGCTGGGTCACCCAGATGCCTCTAGGTGGGAAAAATGAGGTGCAACCCAACTACTGACGGATAACTCTGATGGACTATCACTGATGGGACATAAACCTTTGGTATTCTCTACCATATTGGCTAGAAATAGCTCTTTCCCTGGCTGGGTTTCTATCTCTGTGTAAAAACCTCTTCGTGGGGGGGGGGGGTTCTCTGTGTGGAGGGTTCAAAAAGGCCACACCGGGACATTCCCTTTCTAAAACAAACAATAATTATGAAAAGAATTTATGTATTATTTTATATTTTTATAATGATAATAATACTTTATATATAATAGTAATTATTTATATATAATTCTTTATATATATATATATATATCATCCATGAGATGTGATAAAAAATTAATGACATCACTTCGTAAAGTTGTTAGTCCACACATACACACAAAGAATGTAATATTTTTTTAGTTCATGGAATGGTAAGAAGTTAAATGATATATTAAATTTTTATAATGATAATCATGTCATGAAAATAATATATAAATATTAATTACCTCATTACAATAAATACTGAGAGATGGTGATGGAAAATGAATTGTATCGGTCCGCGAGGTTGTAGTCCTCCACACACATGAACGATGAACGCTTCTCCCAATTGATGGATGTTGGAGATGGATATAGGTTATAATTTTATATAAACAACATCTTAGAATATGGATTATAATTTTTCTCTTATTTTATCATGTTTGAATAATATTTTAAGAAAATTGAAGAAGAAAGAAAATTAAAACAAGCGAATAAAATATATACCTCTTTTTCGGAAATCCTCCTTTGATTAACAATTTTAAGCCTTATAATGTTGGTGTTATAAATAAAATAAGGACTCTAGAATCATTATATAGATTATAAGAATTTATTTTTTCAGGTATTGGATGAAAAAATTGGGTATTGAAGTATAAAGGACTGGGAAGAAGAGGATCCTTTTTATATGAGAGGGGAAGGGCACACTATGAATTTCACAAAATATTAAATTAATATAAATTAATTTTCAATTAAAAATGTATAAAAAGTGAATTATTTTAAATATAGGATATTTATGTGTCAAAATAACCTCTTTAAATAATATTTATTTAAGTTTTTATTATATTTTTATACTTATCATTTAGTATTAACCCATATCTAACCCATTTAACTCACACTATAATAATAAGCATTTTTACTCATTAAGGGTCAATATAGTTAATATAAATAGAGAAAAGGAACATAAATGGACCATGGTGGATATTATAAAAAATATAATAATAAATTGGCCAAATTTAATATTTTAAGTAATTTTATATCATTTAATAAAATATTACTTTCAACAAAATAACCATAATGTCAATTTTCAAAACTATTCTTTACTTTAACTTTAATAATATCATAAAAACATATAAAATTCAAAAACATTATTATTTTCCAAAAAAATTTTGGTCATCTAATTTTTTTGGATCACATTATTTAACTCATATTATTTTATTTTTAATATTTTTAATAAAATAATTACTACATCATCATTATTAAAGCATTTAAGGTAATTATTTCTTTACAAAAAACGTTAAAAAAAGTTACCATGATGAAGATAAATATTTTAGAATTAAAAATAATATTTTTAGTGAAAAATATATTCTAGATAATCCAATATTATAATATTATAATTAATAAAAATAAGGGTGGACATGTATAACTTTTCTTGAAATAAAATACTATAAAGTTCATAATATCATAAAAATGGCCAAAATGCCATGTAATCGAATCTTGGATAACTATAAACGAAATGGACTCATCCAAATAACTCAAATCATGTTTTGTGCTCATTTTATAATCATTATCAATTTATTTTTAGCTTTAATTATCTGATTTATCCTTTACTTGGGTTACAAAAATTTTTAAGGATACAATACATATTGACCAAAAGGGACCTATTTACTAAATTTGAACCTTATCTTTTGAAATATGGAATCCATTTTTCAAAATTAGACACACACATATTTATAATTTTAATTTAAAATCAAACTGAAAAAACTTAATGCAAAATGGTTTTTCATAAAAATGTCCTTTTAAATATAAATTTTTTTTATACTAAAGTCCATTAATAAATTCATTTCAAAAACCATAATATAAATAAAAAATAAAAAATTAAATTCTAAAATTAATCCAAAACATAATTTGACTTTATAAATAAATTAAAATAAAATACAGTATTCAAAAAAATCAACATTTTCACTATTCATTAAATAATCAATATTTTTATAAAATTTTCAAAAATTAATCCTAAGATAATTTAAACTTGTTGATTTCAAAAAAAAAGAAGTTAATTTTATCAAATAAATTAATTACTTTCTCATTAACAATAAAAAAAATAATTTTATAATAAATGTATTTATGAAGAATAAAATGAATTTAATAAAAAACAAGTACTTATTTATAAATTATTAATTAATTAATTAGAAATTAGTAGAACCATTATATATTACAGAAATAAGTTATTCTTATTCATAAATTCCAATTTAATGGCTAGGATATGTCAGTGACATAATAATATTTCATTTTTCGTTTAAACTCAGTGTTGTATACCTTATACACTATCGAACATAGTCTATCTTGTTAAAGTATTGTGATATTACATTCTCCCACTCCTCATTAATAAATTTCACTCTCATAATTTGATCTTATGCTCAGTAGTCAAATTTTCAATATTTAATAATTCATTTGTGGAAACCCACATCATAAAAAGGGTGAATAAAGATTCCTTTGGAAAAGAGAGAAAGGGAGGTCTGAAAGTTATTTGGGATAACACATATAATACTACCAAAATGGCATTGAAAAGCGTTGGTATTTATCAATGCTAGAAAAAATCACTGATAAATTTAACTATTTATCAGCACGTATAATGCTTTATTTTTTGTGCTGATAAAGGATACCCTTTATCAGCACTTTATGTTTAGCGTTCAAAACTGAGTTATTTATGAGTTCTTTTCTTAGAACTGATAAAGGTCCAAATAAATAAAATTGAATAATTAAATATATAAAAATTTAAAAAATCATTTAATAAAAAAATATTACAAATTTTATTAATTAAATAGTTGTTGGTAAAAATCAAAAAATTGATTATAATATATATAAATTGTAAATACTAATAAATAGTTTGTCTTAAATATAAAGATCTTAAAAATGAAATATAAACATATGAATATTAAAAATAAGTTAATTGAGAAAAATATTAAACATTTTATTAATTAGATGATTATTGATAATGTTAATAAATAATATGTATTAAATATATAGATATATATTAATGAATTTAAATATGATTTATATATTATAAAATATTTATGAGATTTACATTGAATATTTATATTTTTACTGAATAATGGATTATAATTAAAAATTAATAAGAATTAAAAATACTGACTAATTGTATAGAGTAATAGACTTATAATTGAATGCTATTTGATTTTTCAATTTAACATAAATCAAGTTTGTGTTAAATTTATTTCACATATATGTAATTAATGAATTTTTATATACAATGCACACACACAAAACTTATCCATTTTTTTAATATTATTAAACTGTACTTATTTTTAATTTATTCAATTTCACTCATTTTTAACATGTATGCACTTAAAATTAGATATTCATTTATAATGTTAAAAAAATATTTGTAAAAAATATTTATATATTAATATATTCATAAATAAAAATATTTAAAAATGTACAAATTTTATTTATAAAATTATATATTTATAATTATAAATAAATAATTTTTTTTAACAGTATTTATATAATTATAAATAAATAATTATATATATTTAAATAATTATTAAATTAATAATAAATTTAAATAAATAATGACTATATTTATTATATTTATATTTATATATATTTACTAAATATATATATAATTACATAAATATATATAATAATATAAATATTATTTTTTAAAAATACTTATATAATTGTATATATATATTTATATAATTAAAATAAATATATTCAAATAAGGAATATATTTTCTACATTTATATTTATATATATTTATTAATTATATATATATATATTTATTTATTTATTTCAAATTTATTATTTATAATTATAATTATAAATCCTTTATCAGCACTTAAGTAATAAGCACAGATAAAAGAAATCTTTATAAGCACTAAAAAATCACTAATAAATATGACTTTTATAAATGCTTAAATAATAAGCGCTGTTAAAATGACTCTTTATTAGTGCTTTTAAAAAGCATTGATAAAAGTGTCCTCATCTAATTAAAAAACCTGCCATACTGCAAACCTATCATGATATTAGAATCTTTTTATGGAATCCACACATTACCAATGCTCCTCCTCAGTGAATCAATGGCCAAATCGTACAAACCCACTCTAATCACACAAACCCACTACCTCCCGTTGATCGAATATTTTCCAAAATATGGTGTTCGATTGCAGTTCGTGTTTTCAAAAAAAACATCAAGATTTGGATATGAGATTCTTGGATTTTCTTCAACCTAGTGAGGTTGGCCTGTGTTTTCCTTTGTATGTTCTGATTTTCTTTCTATATTTGTCATTTCAAGATCTAGATATGAGGGTTTCAGATTTTCCTTTGTAGGTTTCAATTTTATTTCTATATTTGTGCTCTGGTTGTTGAATTCTATTTTTCTTTTGTTTATGATATGTTGTTTTCTTGACTATTGTTTTGGATATCCTATTTTGGTCTTTTTAAATTATTGTTTTGAATAAATTTAGCTCGCTGTCTACATCTATACCCCATATTAATATTTTGTTTTAAATCAATTTCCTCTGTTGGTCATGAGAAAATTGATTTACCAAACCAATTATCAGTCTAATTATGGTTTGGAACAACAAAATAAGCTTAGTTAATGCAATTCATGTAAGTAATTTATTTATTTAAATTATGTTTTAATATGCTGATGTTAGTGGTTTTCCTTAAATTTTTAGTAAGGGTGACAACATATTTATTTATTTTCAATGGCTCTCAATTTTCAAAATTAGTATGGTGTTGTATTTATTTTACTATGTCGTGATATTTTTCTATAAGGGTTACATATATTTTTATCAATTTAAGTTTATTTTCTAAAGATATGTGTATATATATATATATATATATTTATATACATTTTCATAACTTATAATTTAAAGGTGATTTTATAATTATTTATTCACAAATTATGGTTTTGGATTTCCAAATTAGAAAGATATTATATTTATTTTCATAAAAAATTATGTTCAAATGTGCATTTTTTTTCAATTATCTGCATTACAAACGCCATGATATATATATGATTAAATATGTATGGGATAGACACTGAAAGGTTTGGTGTGTCTTTCTCATTTGTTAATGTTATATCTTGTTGATGCGTATTATTGCTTTATACCAACTTCTTTGTGGACCTCCCTATAATCTCAAGGATGGGTCAATGCGTATTAGAAGGTCTCCATAGAATCATTAGGATACTACATCATTTGTTCCAAAAAAATAGAATCGAAGTAATGAAAATTCTCTATATTATAAATTATTTTAAGGTATTCATCATTTTAGGTCTATATATAAATTTTTGGTCTATATACATTTAATTAATAGTAATATAATTTATAATTAAATAACCAATAAAATATTTTAAACTGGAGTTACTTTCAAATATAATAAAATTTGGTAACTATATATACATTTTTTTGAAATAAATAAACTTTTCAAAATTTAAATAATTCTATTTTATAAGAAATTAACCAAAATAATAATTTTTTATAATTAATATAATTTAGTAATTATTATTAATATTATTTTTTAGTTTTATTAGAAAAATAGTATTATATATATACATCAAATAATATGTTGTATATTTAAATAAAGTTAAATATGATAAATAAAATAAAATACCCACACACACACACATATATATAATTATATTCAGATAAAGTTTACAATATAATACATATGTGTATATATATATATATATAATATTTTGGTTGATTCACTTTATTTATCTATATATCAAATGAGGAGTGACCTCCATTTTATAGTTTTTTCTCATGGTATTCATGGACCCTATTCAGGTTTATTGCCTATTGAGGTAAGTGTAAAAAAAGTGCACACCTATATCGACCTCTTTTTCCAATCATATAAAAACTTATCATTTTTTTGTAAAATAAAACCTATTAAAAATCATGTTTTTTTAATAAAACAATATAAAAAATACTCTACCAAATATTTTATTAAAGTATTATTCTAAAACTTGTTGATAAATTTGGTAGAAAACAATGAAAGTAATTCATCATTAACTATAACTCCACTTCAAATAGAAAAATTAATTTCAGTAACATACAATCATCAACTGAAATTTCACTATACAAATCCAAGAACCTTGGGCTGCGCAGTACGAAAATTGTGTATTCTAATTCTTCCATCTCCAGTCTCTCTATTTCTTTCCTGCCTTTCACTCTATCATTTATCTAGTTGTGTGGACCTGTTATATGGAATTTGTTGGTTTCATTGGATTCATCGATTTAATAACTTGTTTCAATGGTGTAATTCTCACAAATAGGAGGCATTTCCCCTTTTATAGAACATAATGAAGTAAATGGGAGGCATTTCCCCTTATACTTGATTGTGTTATCTAAAAGGGGCAATGCCACCCATTTCTGAGAGTTACACCATTAAAACTAGTTATTAACTCAAAACCTCTATTACTGATAACTCCTTCTAGAGAAAATCTTCACATAATTAAAGAAATGATATAGTGAAGGGTAAGAAATAAATGGAGAGGGTATAAATGGAAGAGTCAAAACATGCAACTAGTTTTTTGTGCAACCCAGGGGTCCTGGTTTTCTACAGTGTAATTTCAGCCAACGAGTGTATTTTACTATAATTAATTTATTTGATTTGATGTGGAGGCTGATTTAATTATGAATTAAATTCATTTTTATCATTTAATTTATCCACAAGGATCTAAAAAACTATTTAATAAAATAATTGTTTGAGTGTTTTTTACATATTTTTTCGATAAAACATGGTTTTTTATGCCTTATTTTATTAAAAATGATAGGGTTTTATAGGATTGTAAAAAGAGGTTGATGGTTGTGTGTACTTAGTTTAAACTTAGGGAAATAATCTATAAGTCTTTTTAGACATGTAGGAATCACATGAACCTTAATTCAATGCACGGTGTGACCTCTATGACTCAATGTGTACGTTATCAGTTTAAAATTGATAGTTTGGTTCAAAAAATGGCACTCACTAAAATAGAAACCATGCTTGGATTTTCCTGATAATTTAGGAAATCAATTCATATGTCATTTTTGATATATAATAATCAGTCTCACATCAAACCGATACACGATGTTATTGGTATAGGTCAAATTGTGTGTGTTATTTTTAAAATTACATTTTAGTAAAAAACAAGTGACATAATAAAAACTTAGAAACAATATTTGGATTGATTTGATACTTTAGTAAAATTATCCATAAGTCATTTTAGTCATATAGGAATCAATTATACCTCAATCAGACACATGGTGTGATCGGTATGACTATAAGTGAGTTTTTTTATTTAAAAATGACATCAATTTTAATAAAAGGGACAACTGAACAACTCAAAACTGAGAAAAAACATTCATATTGTTTCGATAGTTTAGGGAAACGATCCATATATAATTTTTAACGTTTAGGAATCAGTTTCACCTCAATCAAACACACGTTGTGCTTGGTATGACTCAATGTGTCCATTATTAGTTTAAAATTGGTAGTTTAGTTAAAAAAATGCCAGTCAGTGAAAACTAAGAAAACAAAATAATATTTTCTTAATAATTATAAAATTGATTCATAATTCATTTGTAAAATTTAGGAATTTCTCTCATTTCAAAATGATACATAATGTGATTAGTATTATTCAAATTATGTGTTTCTAGTTCAAAATGGTGTTTTAGTAAAAAAGACAACTGACATACTCAAAACCACGTAAAAACATTAATATTATTTTGATACTTTATGAAAATAATCTATAAAAAATTTTGGGAATTTAATAATTATCCTTACCTCAATCCTATGCATGGTGTGACTAATATGGCTCAAAGTACATATTTTTATTTAAAATTTACTTCAATTTTAGTAAAAAGGACAATTCACCTACTCAAAACTGAGCAAATGCTTTCATCTTGTTTTGATACTTTAAGAAAATGATCCATAAGACATTTCTGATTTACAAGAATCATCCAAACCTCAATCCAACACATGGTGTGACTGATATGAATCTGAGTGCATTTTTTCAATATATGAGTATCATATTAGTTTAAAATGTGCATCACATCACCAAAACCGAGAAAAAAAGCCTAAATTGTTATCTCTTCATTTAAATTATATATTAAATAGAGGATGATACATTCATTGGGACATCACAATCTTTTAATAATGGCCCCAATTTATACAATGTATTATACATTATAGGGGACCGTAATGAGGGTATTTGGATTCTCGATAGAGGAACCAAATCCTTAAATCATTTAAAAAATAAAAAAAGTTTAATGAGAAGGTAATTTTTTTTAATATGTTATGGATTTCTTCATAATATTGTTTGTTCTCTACTACATTGACTTAATCTAAATTAAATGTTTGACTGCTCATGCAGACAATGTATTCTACACATGATGATATTACCAATCCATCAGAAGAAGATATTGTAATGAAGAAAACCCTTTGGAATGATGTAAATGTAATGTTATGATATAATTTATATATTTTACTAAAAAATTCTATAATGAAACACTGGTTTAATATTTATTATTCCATGCAGAGTTTGTTTATTTTATAATATTTCTATCCATGCGGCATGCCTTTGTAAGAAGAGCAATGACACTATCTCTGCTCAATCACAGAGGTAATATTTATGTTTGTATAGAAAAATAATTGTACATATAATTAATTTATTGTTTCATATTTATTTTTAGTTTATTTATTTTTAGTATTACTCACAAAATAATTATTTTATAATATAGGTGAATTATTTTGTTCGAGTTGGGTTCTTTTCCCATCTTTCATTCCTTTCTACACCAAAACATCCACAATCTTCTTCTCTATGAAAACCTTTTCAACGCTGTAGTGGGGCATTTATCACTTTCTTTCAAGTTACCTCCACTTTCTTTGATGGAAGAGAAATTTCGCTGCCTCTGTTCAATTATAGAGGTAATATTTATGTTTATATTGTAAAATAATTGTCTATAGAATTAATGTATTGTTTCATATTTATGTTTAATTTATTTATTTTTATTAATACACATATAATAATTGTTTTCTTATAAAGGTGGATTCTTGTTTTCGATTGTGGGTGGTCTATCCATATTTCATGCTTTTCTACACTAAAACATCCACAAAATTCTTCTCCCTCATCAAATTTTCACCCTTATAGTGGTGCATTTATCACTTTATTTCAAGATACCTCCACTTCTTTTTCAAGAAGAGTAATGATTCAGCCTCTTCTCAATTAAAGAGTTCATCTTGATATTTTCACAGTAAAATCATTGTCTTTAGAATTAATGTATTGTTTTATATTTATTTTTAAATTATTTATTTTTTTAGTATTACTCACATAATAATTTTTTTCTTATATAGGTGGATTATTTTTTTCGATTTGGGTGTTATTTCCATCTTTCATTCCTTTATGAACCAAAACTTACACATAATTCTTCTCCATCAAAACCATTCCATCCCTATAGTGGTTCATTTATCACTTTCTTTCAACTTACCTCCACTTCATTTTCAAGAAGAGAAATGGAATTACATCTATTCAATTATAGACGTAATATTGATGTTTTCACAATAAATCCATTGTCCATAGAATTAATATATTATTTCATATTTATGTTCAATTTATTTATTTTTAGTATTACTTACATAATAATTATTTTCTTGTACAGGTGGATTATTTTGATTGATTTTGGTTGATCTGTCTATATTTCATGCCTTTTTATACCAAAAGTTTCATAGACTTATTCTACCTCATAATTTTTTATCCCTAAAATGTTATCATTTATCAATTTCCTTAATGTTCCCTCTACTTTTCAATCAAAGATGTAATCTTGATATTTACACAGTAAAATCATTTACCATAGAATTATTGTATTATTTCATATTTATATATTATTTCATATTTATATTTAATTTATTTATTTTTATTATTACTCATAATAATTTTTTCTTATATAGGTGGATTCTTTTTTTTAGTTGATGTGGTTTTTTTGAAGCTACTCATGCAGTGTTGGTAGTTCCACAAATAAATTTAATGGAAATCGTGGTAACATTGACAGTTAGGATTGTTTTGAGAATTTGGGATGTTTAAGAATCAACCACACCTCAATTGGACACACAATGTGACCATTATGACTCTAAGTAATTTTTTATATTTAAAATTGACATTAATTTTAGTGAAAAATACAATTGAGTCAGTGGGTCTGTTATCAGTTTAAAATCAACACTTGACATTAAAAAGTTCCACTCCCTGAAAACTAAGCAAATGTTCTCAAATTTTCTTGATAATTTAGGACATTGATTCATAAATAATTTTTGATGTGTAGGAATCAGTATCATGTCAAACCAATATATGATGTGATCCATATGATTCAAAGTGTTTATTTCATGTTTAAAATGATATTTTTGAAAAAAGGACAACTGGCATACTCAAAACTGAGTAAACACATTCATATTGTTTTGATACTTTTGAACAAAAATACATAAGTGATTTGGAACATTTAAGAACCCATATTCACCTAAATACAATTCATGGTGTGACTAGTATGACTCTAAGTCTGTTTTTATTTAAAATTGACATCAATTTTAGTAAAAAAAACTAACCTACTCAAAACTGAACAAAAAAATTGTATTTTTTTGATACATTAGGATAATGACCCATAAGTGATCTGAGGCACGCATGAATTAGCCGCACATCAATATTACACACAGTGTGATTGGTATGACACCAAGTGCATGTTTTTATTTAAAATTGACATCAATTTTAGTAAAAAGTCCAATTGACATACTCAAAACTGATAAAACACATTCAAATTGTTCAAAAAAATTCAGAAAATGATCCAAAAGTCATTTTTGATGTGTAAGAATCAGCCGCACCTCAATCTGATACCAAATGTGATCAGTATGAGTCAAACTGCATGTTTAAATTTTAAAATGACATTTTAGTAAAAAAAGATAACTGACATATTCAAAATTGATAAAAACATTCATAATGTTTTGATACTTTAGGAAAACGATCTATAATTCATTTGGTACATGTAAGAATCAACCGTACATTAATCTAACATGTTGTGAGACCAGTATGACTCAAAGTGAATCTTTTTATTTCAAATTATCATCAATTTTAGTAAAATGGTAAATTGTCCTAGTCAAAACCAAGAAAACACATTCGTATTGTTTTTATACTTTACTTAATCTATCCATTATCCATTTTTAATATATAGGAATCAGTGGCATCTCAATCCAATACATGATGTGCTTGAAATGACTCAAAGTGTCCGTTATCATTTTAAAACTGACAATTTAGTTAAAAAAATCACTCAATGAAAAATGATCAAATGCTCTCAGATTTCTTGATAATTTATGAAAATGATTAATAAGTAATTTGTGATATGAAGGAATATGTTTGACATAAAACTGACACACGATGTGATCAGAATGAGTCAAAAGTGCATGTTTTTAGTTGAAAATGACATTTTAGTAAAAAAGAAAACTGACATACTCAGAACTAACAAAACACATTTAGATTGTTTAAATACATTATAAAAATGATCAAAAAGTCTTTTGAGAGGTTTTATAATTAGCCACAATATAATTTTATGCATGGAATGAGCGTTATGACTCAAAGTGTGTCTTTTTATTTAAAGTTGAATTCATTTTTAGTAAAATTAACACTTCTTGTTAATTTATTTCTTTATATTATTACTAACATAATTTGTTTCTGATACAGGTTCATTCTTTTGTTTGATCATGGGTGGTTTTTTTGGGAATATCATGAGTCGGGTCAGTATTAGAAGATAAAAGAACATTTTTTTTTTGAATGTATGTAATAATTTGTATTTTTTTAATTTCATAAACCAATGATTGAAATGTCTATAATAGAGAGTTTTTTTCTTGTGTTTGTGTTGTAAATTTCATTTCATTTAAATCCTTAATTGGGACTTGTTTTTGTTGATATCAAGTGTGTTTTTAGTGTCATGGTGTGCTGCAATATGTAGTTATAGTACACTACAGTATGAACCTTTGTTAGCTCTTTTAGAAGCATTGATAAAAGGTCCTTTATCCATGTTTTTATCAATGCAGATAAAGGTATAATTTATCAGCACTTTTATAAGAACTGATAAATGGTGACTTTAGCGATGATAAATTAAATCACTACTAAAGGACCCATTTTTCAGTGCTAATTTTAGCGCCGATAAAGGACCCCTTTATCAGTTCTTTCCCCGCATTGATAAAAGACCAGGGATTTAAACCTCACTCATATAGTCATCGCTTTTGTAGGACTGATAAAGGTATTTCTAGTGTTTTTAAAGGACTATTTTGTAGTAGTGATACTAGCTTTTTAAATAATAGAATAGTGGGAAGTGATGTTTTGCACATTGAAGAAAATTAGTTTCCAAAGATCATTGATCATAAAAATTGAATAATCTTGAAAAAGTTAACAATCATAAAATTGTTAACCATTGCTGTGGAAAAGAAAATCAATTTATCAGAATTGATGGTTATAGGACAATATATTTTTCTCAAGATCATTTCCCTAGACTTGACGAATTACATTAATGCCTATTCTAATAATATGAGGAAATATAATTACTTTACAAGTATAGTTTCATCCTTTAATCCATTTCCACCAAAATCTCATCTTTTTCTCAAAATGATTAGTATTTAAGATGAATATTTCATTCCTACAGCACTAAAATAAATTTATAATGGTAATCATTAATCCAAAAAAGAATAAAAATTTATTCCTCCTATATTTAGTTATTAAAAAACCAAAATAGTTAGTATATGATAATATGATTTCCAAAAGATTAAACCTTTATATAAGTAAAACTACTTTAATCTCAAAAATTCAATAAGAATACATAAAGTTCAACATAGATTATTTAATAAATAACTATCCATAAAAATCCTCAGAATATTCTAGTCTAAGATTGAAACTCAAAAATCAAAAGGATTTGATCACTTATACTTCTAAGATAAATTTAGTATTTATGTCCCAAAATGTACACACCCTAAAAATATAATCTCCAAGATATGATACCCATTTACATAAATAATATAAATCACCATAAAACTATAATAAAATCATATATGCCTTCAAAATTCAATCAAAAAATTATTTCCTCAAAAACATTACATAATATGTTGTTTACCTTAGTCATACAGGCTTCCCAAAATAGTGATTATCTTCCGAAATAACAATAATAACATAACACTAAATCAATTTTCAATCCCATGGTTATCTATATGATAAAACATATGTTTCAAAAATGAACATAAATTTTACCTATCAGATAGTTAAAAAAATAAAAATGATGTTTTACTAATCAGGTCATCACATAGGCCAATTGTAGGTAATACACCCTTATCTCCCTTTGATTGTGGGTTCAATCCTCTTGAACTTACTATATGTGACTGGTTTTCGCCTTACTAGTGTTTTTTATTTTTTTAACAAAAGAATATAATATATATAAAATTCCTATAAATGTGATAAAAATCCTTAAAAATTACTTTGATATATTCGTTATTAAAAAAAATTATACTCAAAGGTTATCTTGTACCTTTTATTTTTCATCCCAAAAATATAATAACTCGTACTTACCTCAAAACCAAAGACAACATAAAACCTAAAGTTTATATTTTACATTAAAAATTATATCCAAAAAATGTAAATTAATTCTTCCAAAAATAATATTTAATGTCAAACCTAAGGGTTACATGTAACTATACCAAAATATCAACCTCAGAATGGGTATATAAAACTCTAAAATTATGGTCAACTTCAAACTTATATACCCATTATGGTATCCATAACCCTTAAGAAATATTCTCATTAAACATCCTAATATCTAAAGTTATCTAAACCCTACTTCGATACTAACTATAACAACCCAAAACCCACACTTCCGTATCTGGTACTAAAAACATTAATGTTACATTTATGGATTTGATATTGCTAAATGTGATGGAATTTTTTCTATTAAAAACTTACAACATCAAAAGAAAACATACATTCACTTACATACCCAAGGACCTTATAGGTTTACAGTTTTATAGAATTAGGAAAAACTATTAACAAATTGGGTTCATAAAAAACTCATTTATAAAGGGTAGAAACATCTCCCATTAAAATATTCACATTTTAAACCCTTTTAGTTATAACATAGATAAAAACTTTTGTCACTACTTGAAGAAAATAAAAAAAAGAAATGTGAAATCTCAAATACATAGTAAGGGTAATAAAGGGATATATTAATGATAATTTCATAATAACATTAGAAAAAGGATATGGGAACATGATCATGACATTTGAGAACCATACCATGCATATAATAGATCTTGATATTGATTAATGGAATAAATAATGGCAATTCATAAGACATGAATGAGAAAGGAATTAAGGAACATGAGCCATGAGAATAAAATTGGAATAAGACATGGAAATTTGGAATACACATAATTAATGAAAATTATTTCCATTGTATTCAAGGATATTTTCCTAGAATATCATATTGAAATGGGTGCACTCCCCAAACCATTGTAGTAGTCAGGGTTCACTCCCAAGACTATCATATTGGATAATGTCCCTTACTGAACTGGGTTCACTCCCCATTACTATACTTTTTAACTCATGATATACCAATATTTACACAATTCATTGGTTGGACATATAGTCTCATCCAACATATAATAAAAATCATATATATGTGTGCCACAACATCATAAATCATTAATCATATCATATACCTTGAAAAAATGGGTTTCATAAACATTTCATATTTTCATTATAAACATAAACCATATGGATAAATAATACGGAAGGTATCCTTTGATCAAATCCCCAGTAAATGATAATTAATATAAAAGGATATCATCTCATATAGAAAATTATTTTAAAAGATCACTTGCAGTAATTATTGAGGAATGTAACTTTTCCATTTTAAAATCACATCACTTTTTTCATAGTTATAAATGAAAATATTTTATTTGAAAGTAAACTTTTAAACTTGTAAATTATGTTTCAAAGCCTTGAGATTTCATAATGGTGGAAAAATCTATTCAAGCTGTATAAGTTAAAAATACATCACATTCATATTATTATTGAAATATTCATGAAGTACCTTGTTTGGAAAACGGAAAAAATACATTTCAAAATATTTTGTAAAAATTGAAACATGGGAAAAATTAAATTAAAAAATTATATAATAATAGTAAAAAACTTTTTAATTTTTTTTATAAAATGTGGACATTGAAGAGAAGTATTACCCAATGGGGACATGAACATAAATAATCTGGAATAATGAAGATATTGTGAAATAAACCCTTAACACTTTGGTATGATTCAAATCATAAGAATCATGAAATAAATAACTTTATATGGATATGTATATTCCAGAATTGTCATAAAAATAATCATACAATTCATTCATGGGAAATATATATTCCATAAAAAACTTGTGGTATATAAGATATATGTCCCACATAAGTAAAAGTGAGATGAAAATCCCTTACCTAGAGTCAGACTTGTCACATACATTCTCTATCTTCCCGAATAATAAAATCAGGTTAATTATTTTATTTCTTCAGAATATTTTGCAAGTTTATTAATCCTTTTCTCTCACTTATTAATCTTTTATAAAAAATTATGTATTCATTTATGTTCATGTTAGATGTTTTTAGCGATATTTAGTTCAAATTCAAAAATAACATTAGTAGGTTGACAATGGTCAAATAGGTCAATGTTCCATCATCTAAAGAATAATAATCAGGGAATAATTATCATTTTTATACTTAAATTACTATTTTAAATCCAACTATTTAACATTATTATGAAAAATGAACTACGTTACAATCATGGAGACGGTACGTCGTACGTACGCATGAGTAACATTTCTATTTCTCAATGGTTATTATGAAAAGAAGGAAAGTACTAGTTTATCTTTATAGAATAATAATAATATCATATATATAATATTAATTCATTAAAAAAATTTATATATATCATCCATGTGAGGTGATTAAAAATAAATTGCATCACCTCTTGGTGGTGGTGGTCCACACGTACATAGGAATGACATTATCATTTTTTCAATGAATAAAATGGTAATAAGTTAAATGGTATATTATATTATTAGAATTATAATTATTTCATGAATATGACATATAAAAATTAATTCATTCATTATTTCCATTATTTAGAGATGGTGTTGGAAAATTAATTACACTGGTTTCTGAGGCTGTAGTCCCCCGTACACATAAATGCAGAATTATTCTCCCATTTTTTGGATTTTAAAAATCGATATAAGGTATTATTTGAACATAATAACATCTCAATATATGGATTTTACTTCTTTTATAATTTTATCATTTTTAATAGAATTATAAGGATGTGGAATAAGAAACAAAACAAAAACAAGTAGATAAAAATTATACCTCTTATTTTGAAAACCTCCTTTGATTAGAACCTTAATCCTTATAAGGTTGATTTTATGACAAAAATAATACCTGTAGAATTATGATATGTATTATAGGAATGTATTTGGTTATGTATTATCCGAACCAAATGGATTTTTAAGTGTAAATTATTGATAAGAATAGTTTATCTTTAATAAGAGAGGGGAGGGCTACTCTTTGAATTTCTAAAAGTATTAAATTAATAAAAATTATTTTTTAATTATAAATGGATCCAAAGTGAATTATTTCAAAAATAAGATAATTATGGCTCAAAATAACCATATGAAATAAAATTTAGACAATTATTTACTATATTTGTATCTTTATCTTTGGGTATTAACCCCTATTTAGCCCCTTCAACTAATCCTGGGACAACAAGAATTTTTACTCTTTGAGGTTCAATATAGTTTCTATAAATATTTAAAAAATACAATAAATGGATCATAGTTGATATTATAAACCATATCATTATAAATTTTGTAAATTTAATATTTTTCATAATTTTATACAATTAAATTAAATATTATTCACTACAAAATACACATAATGTCAATTTTAATAACTATTTATAGTAGATCACATCCTCTTGATAACCCCATATTAAAATATTATACTTATTAAAAACAAGAGTGTGGCATGTTTGATTTTTCTTGAAATAAAATACAATAAAGGTCATAATCTCATCCAAATGGACAAAAATGGAATATAACCAAATATTGGATTATTATGGATGAAATGAACACCTAAAATAAATTTAAGGAAATTTTTTAGGTCATTTTATAGTTTGTAACATTTTATTTTTAACTTTAATTGCCTGATTTACCCTTTATCATGGTAATAAAAATTAATAGGTTAATAATAATGTTGACCAAAAATAAAAGGGAAATATTTAATAAATTTAATCCTATATATTCCAAATTTGTAATCCATTTATAATATTTCAATACATTGAAATTTCATAATTTAATTTAAAATCAAACTGAAAAAATACAATGAAAAACATTTCTTTTAGAAAAATGTCCTTTTAATATATAACATGTTTTTATGCTAAATTCATGTATAAAATTAATTTTAATTTCTAAAATTTAAATAAAAATAAACAAATGAAATTTTAAAACTAATAAAAACAATAATTTTACATTTCAAATACTTAAAAATAAAATATATTTTTCAATAAAAATCAGTATTTTTCATTATCCAATAAAAACTCGATATTTTCAAAAAAGTCCAAAACTTTTATCCAATGATAATTTGGATATGATGATTTAAGAAATAAATTCCATTTTATTCTATTAGTTAATTTTTTTCTTATAAAAATCAATGAAAAATTATTTTATAGATAATGTATTTATGAAAATAAAATGAATTTACTACAAATCAAGTGCTTATTTATAAATCATTAATTAACACATTAGCAATGAGTAGAATAATTATATATTTAATAAATCAGTTATTACTATTTATAACCACTAATTTATCAACTAGAATATAAAGATCACCTAATAATATTTTGTTGTTTTTTAGGCTCTATCTTGCATACCTTGTACACTAGCAAATATAGTTTTTCCTTTTAAAATCTTGGAATATTACATCCCCCCTAATAAATCATGTCTTCCCAATTTGATGTTGTGCTCGAATATCGAAGGTTTGGAATCTGAAAATTACTTTTTTGAAACCCACATCATAAAAAGGGTTAATAAAACCTCTTGAAAGGAGATAAAGGAAAGTATGAAGGTCATCTAGGATAACATATACTGGGTTTCAAAATAGGATAAAATTAGTGGAAAGTTAATATATGAACATGAAATAAAAGTAATTTTCAGAGACCACTGATCATAATAAACTGAATGATATTGAGAAATTTAATAATCACAAAAATGTAAACCACATATGTGGAAAAGACCATCAATTCATTAGAATTTATGGTTATAGGAGAACATTTTTATCTTCAGATACTTTTCCTAGATTTGAGAAATTACATTACTTCCTAGTATAAGAACATGTATAAATATACTTAATTTACAAGTAGAGTTTCATCCTATAATCAATTTCTACCGTAATCTCATATTTTTCTCCAAATGATAAGTATTTAAGATTATGTTTTCATGTTTTAAGTAATAAAATAAAATTCCAATGGATATCATAATACATAAAAGAAAAAAATTTATTCCTCTAATATTTAAGAATTAATAAAAACAAAAATTGCTATTAAATGATAAAATTATTTCCAAAAATAATAAACCCTCATATATAGAAAACTGATTTAATCTCAAAAATTCAACATAAACAAATTTCAACATTGTTCAATTAATGAATAAATATTCTTAAAACTCATCAAAATATTACAGGCTAAGATTGAAAGACAAAAAATATAATGATTTGATCACATAGTCTTCCTATATAAATTTTGTATTTTTCTCCCAAAATATATATTCCTTAAACATATATTCTCTACGATAGGCTAATAATTTTAGTAAATAACCTGAATCTCTATAAATCCACAATAAAATAATAAATGCCTCCAAAAGTGAATTCATCCTTTCTTTCCATACATAAAATTCCACAAATGTATATTTTCCTTAATAATTTAGGGTTACCATAATTTTGAGCATTTTCGCTATTGAAATTAATCACTACACAAAATCAATTTCTAATCCCTTTTTTATCTATAAGATAAACCATATGTTTTCAAAATGAACTGAACTTTTATCTGTAACATGATTTAAATAAAGAAAAACAATGTCATAATAACTAGCACATCACTTAGACTAGTGGTAGGTGATGCACCATTAACACCCTTTGGTCGCGAGTTCAAGAATCAGATCCTTTCTGAATATAAGATGTTGTTTACCAACCAAGAATTTCTCTTTAAAAAACTATATAATACTTATAACATTACCAAAAATGTTAACCTACAAATTTATATCATAACTTAATATATTTAATATTAAAAAAAATTATCCTGAAAATTTATATCATACCTTTCATTTTTCATTTGAAAATTTTAATTTTATTAAACATTTATGATTAAAATAGTGGTTACCATGGTTAAGGTCCAAAATAATTAACCAAGGGGTTAATCAAAATGATAATGTTAAAAATGCCACATAAATTGGTCTAACTTTATTGGTTGATGGGTTATAACCCTATACTACCATATCATTGAATATATTTCTATTTGGAGGATTTAATATCAGAATGAAATTGTTATAATTTAATCTTTTGAGAAATCCTAAAAGTTCCCCTCACATCAATTATAAAAGGGAACCTCCTCCCTCACTTCTTCACACTACAATGAGCCATTCTACTTTACCAATCCCTATCTATCTCTTTTCTAAACATACTTATCCATGTTCTTGAGGTGTTGGTCTCCCTAAAAGAATTATCTTAAGTCCCTAAAGAGAATTCCTAAATAAGGTCTCCCAACAATGTACCTTACCGAACTGGGTTCAAACCCCATTCCTCTCCTATTTATCTTAAGAGACGTTAATATCAAACCCATGCTTTGGAGTGAGATATTGTTACCACCCAATAAATATCTAGTATTTTCATACATAGATAGTACATTTTAAAGATCAACCTTCAATACATTACATAAATACATGCCTGAGGTCTGTAATAGTTTAGTGTCTTTGAAGAATAGGTACACAATCTTCTAATTTTGTTTAATATCTTCAACATCTCTCACAAATATCATTGCACATAGTACTCCACTTAGGAATAACCTACCAAAACCTTTATTCATAACTAGTATAAAGAAACATTATAAAGAGTGATCTTAGATTCTCAGTAAGGGTAAATAAGGGAGATACATAAGAAGAACATGAAATAAGGTTATTATAACAGAATAATAACATTTGAAACCCATACCTTGTATATTAAAGATCATAATCCTGAGTCATGGAATAAAGATTGAATGTTTATAATACATGAATCATAATATAATCCAAAACATGATACATGAGATTAAAACATTGGCATACGACATAAATGTTTCATATACACATAAGCATAGAAAATCATTTCTTTAGTTGTCATGGATCATTTCCAAAACATATCAGGGTACTCCATGGGAGGGTACACCTATTGGGAAGAATACACAACCATCCTTAGTGGAACCCCTTTCTTTACAGTTAAATGGGTTCACTCCCTAAAAAATCATAATAGTCAAGGATCACTCCCAAGTCCATCATAGTGGACATAATCCCTTACCAAATCAGATTCACTCCTCATTCTAGTTTGGTTTATCTCAGGAGATATAAATATTTAACCAATGCATTAGATAGAGATATAGGTCCCACTTGTATCAGAATGAAAACTATATTTACGTGTGATAAAAGATCCTAGATCATTCATCATGTCATAGAACATGAAATGAAATTGGTTTCATAAATATTTCATCATATCCCAACCTTTTAAAAAGATAAATGATTCACAATCATCTCATTATTTCATTATAAAATAACCCATGGAAAAAGAATTAGGTTTCATAATAATTTATCATGTCATAACCCGTGGAAGAGAAATAGGTTTCATAAACATCATTCCATCATAAAAATAAACCATTCATAAAAAGAATGAGAATGAAATCCTGCCCAGTAAGGTATAGGTAACATCAATAGATGTTATCTTAGATGGAAAATTATTTTAACTGATCATTTAAGATATTTTCTGAGAAAAACATATTTTTAGAATTGAAAAAAAATTAAAATCGAAAACATTTTTAAAATATTTTTCATTGAAAATAAACTTGATAATTATAAACGAATCTCTAGAAATCATTTAATTTTTTTTTATTAAAAATTATTTTCCACTATGAAAAAATATTTTTAAAATATTTTTCACTTTGAAATCATTTATTTAAAATATAAAAAATTTCCCAAATATTAAGAACAATATTTTATTTGAAAATAACTTTTAAAACTTATAAGGGAAGCTTGAAATCATTGAGAGTTGAGGAAAATGAGAAATACTATTCATGGTAGGCATGTTAAAAACAAAGATTCTTTTCATATTTTTGGTAAAATCCAAATTGATTTTTCTTAAAAAGAATATTAATTTAAATATATTTTTTAAAAATTAAAAAATGGTAAAAATTTATTTAATAAAACATTTTTTAAAGGTTAAACAAATTTAAAACATTTTTGGAAAACATGTTTTTAGAAGAAAAATTGTTTTCAACCAAAGAGATAAATAAATCCAATTTTTCTTAAAAACATTTTGTCAATTATTTTAATTACAAAATAGTGAAAAAATTGTAATATTACTTAAAAAATAACAAATAAAAAGAGGATAAAAAATACATGATAATTCGAGAGATTTATACAATAATATTTCCACATTGAAGACTTAATTATAAATAATCCCGATAAATGATGAGATTGTAATATAAAACTCTCACCACTTTGGTAACATTGAATCATAATACAAATGAAATAATAACCATAAATATAATTTATAATATCATAAAAAGAATTATATTCATATAAAACATATCAATGTGTTATTATATATATATCATAAAAGAAGATGGGTACATAACATAGCTTAGGTATCCAAGAAAGAAATTTGAGAAAACAATCCCTTAACACTTTCTTAATTTTTAAAATATAAACCCCATGAAATATAGATAATAAAATGGATATTTATGTCCCAATATTTTTTATTAGAACCATCACAAAATACATTTAGGGTTAGTATATACATTATGATCAGGGAGATGGTAGACCGTACATACGCATGAGTAATATTTCCATTTTTAAATGATCGTTATTGAAAAGAGGTGAGTAATATATTATCTTTATAGAATTATCATGACATAATAAATACCATATAATTTAATGGAATATACTTATACTTGTCATCCATGTGGTGTGGTGATGAAAATAGAGTCACATAACTTCATGAAGAAGGAGGTCCACTCATACAGAAACGATGTTGTCATATTTCAGTGAGTGAAAAGGTAAGAAAGAGAATTATATAGATTATATTTTAATAATTATAAATCATTGATGAATATAATAATTATTTCATGTATATCAAAAATGTTTTTCCATGTTATCTTCCATGTAATGTTTTAGTGAAAACAAATCACATCGCTTCACGATGCGATAGTCCGTCGTACACACAAGCGATGTTATCATATCCCCTTTGGAATAGAAAGTAAAAAACGTATACATGATATAATGACTATATAGGTATAATTAAGTTATAAATATCATATATTTACATTATATTAATCATCATAACCAACCATGATAGGTGGTAATGAAAAACTAAATGACATTGATTCGTGAGATGGTAGTCACCCAATACTCGAATGATAATTTCATAACTCATTTGACTGAATTAGAGATGAATATATTTTATTATATTAACATAATAACATATAATTATATATTATAAACTTATTTTAGTATTTAATATGTTTTAATACATAATTTAATATTTTAAAAGAAGAAAGAAAAAGAATGATCTTAGTGAAGATAATTACCTTCTCTTAGAAGCACCTCCTTTGGATATCTTATTAAAGACCCTAATGCTGGTCTTTTGGGAGGAATAGAATCTCTAGAAAATGGATAAGGATGTTGGGAATCGATTTTTTGAAGGGTTTTTATCAACTATATGGATTGAAATTTGTAAATAAGTGGATTTGTAGTGGTGGAATTTAATAAGTGAGGAAAGGTACCCACTTGGAAACTATTGGAAATTTCCCAAAAGAATCAAAAATAAAAAGATCATACCCTAGAAAAAAGATTCGAAATGACAATATATTAAAAATTTATAAGTTTATTACTGAAATATTTGCATTCATTTTTATTTTTTCAAGTTTTTTTTTTCATTTTAACCTTTATCTTCATTGTTTAACCTCTGGAAAACCCATTTTTACCTTAATCGCAGTAATTAATATTTACTATTTTCAATATTAATTTTGTTAAAAGATTATATTAAAATTATTATATAATATGAATAAAATTATTAAAATTATGCAATCCATTATTCTAAATTCAATTCATAGAAGTGGAAAATTATAATTCAAAATTAATCCTGAAGACGTGATGAGAAAACATGTTTTTAATAAGAAAATGTTCAAAAGTTTACAGAGTTTTTATATAAAATTAAAATATAAAATAGATGAAAATGACCTAATATAGATTAATAGATAAATAATTTAACTAATATGAATTTAAAATAATATAAAATATAATTTAACATTAAAAATAATTTAAATGAAATGGTAGTTTTCAATTAAAATATAGTATTTTCACTATTCATGAAAAAATTAATATTTCCATAAAATTATAAAAGCTTCACCCTAATATAATTTTGAAATTATGATTTGAACATTAAATTTTATTTTTTAAAATAAATTTTATAATATTTGAAAGCAAAATTAAAACAAAACCCATAAACATGATGAAAAAGCGTGTTTTCGAGAAGTGTATTTTTTCAACCACAATATGATTTTATATTAACTATTTATCTAGTAACAATAATTTTATTATAATAAATTAAAATTTATTTATATGTAATATATAAATTTAACATAAAACATTCATAATCAGGTCTTATTCTAATTAATTAAAATGAAGAAATATTATGCACTTTGAAATAGTTTTTCGAAAACCCCGTTTTTAAACCAAAAAATAAACTTCTACTAAAACCCAATATAAAGTTGATTCAAAAGTAATTATGTGGAATAAATATAAAAAAATACTTATGTTAATTTAAAACAATGTTCTATTTAAATTAATTAATTTATTGAAAATAAATTATTGTTTCACGAAAGGAGATATTTTTTACTATTCCCTGAAAAATCAATATTTTTTGAAAAAAATAACGATTAGTTAATTTAGATATGATGTATCAAAAAATGAAGTTAATTTTATCAAATAAAATTTATAAAATCCCTATAAATTAATTATAATATTTTCTCATAAAATTAAATAAAAATATTTTTAAAGGAAGTATATTTTTGAAGAATATAATTACTTTACTAAAAAATCATTGATTATTTACTATGAATTTATAAATAAATTTAAATTTAGTTTGAAATTTATATGTATATTTCATAAATTAGTTAATATTATTTATACCCACCAATTTAACATCCATTTTATAATGGTCAAACTTAAAATAATATTATTTTATCGTTTACTGCAGCTTGGTGTCACGTGTCATGCACGCTATCAAAGAAACTTTTTATTGCATGTAACATATTATAAACTCAGTTTTGTGTATAGTTAAATCTATCTAAAATTTTAAATTAATTTGAAAAAATATATTTCATGAAATATTGGGGTGTGACATTCTACCCCCCCTTAAAATGAATTTTTCCCTCGAAATTTGTCTCAGTCATCAATGGTTTAACATTAGAAAATTCCTTCATAAAATCCCCCATCATACAAATGAGTAATAAATATAACCTTGAATAGAGGAATTTGGAAACATAATGGTTAGCTAATGTAACTTCCACATATGAGAATATTTGAGGGAATTAAAGATTTCACATTGATGTAAAAGTGTAAATAATTAAAGAGTGAGATAGAGATCATTGACCCATAGAAAGTGAATGATCAATGGAAATTTTAGGGAATCAAAAGCATAAATCTGAAATGAATTAAAAGACCATTGGTTTAATAAAAATGTTGGTATAAGGATAAAATTTTATTTCAATATTTTTTTCCAAGACTTGGGGAATTATTTTACTATCCAAAAATATAACTAAATATATTTACTTGATACATTTCTATTTCATAAACATAATTGCACCCATTAATTTGATCAATTTTCAATTCAATGCTTACTATAAGAAATAGATATCCAAAAAATGATTTTTTTATTATTGAAGCACTAAAATTCCATTTAAAATTATCGTACGATACATAATAAAATTATAAGTTATTCCTTAAATCTCTAGTTATTATCAAGACAAAATGGTTAGCACAATTAATTCATAAATATTCATATTGTGAAATAAAATATTAATCTCTAAAAACTCAACCAAAATTCAAATTTAACCATTCCATAAATGTTTAGACTTACAACCCTTCCAATAATTAAAATTTATAAATAAGGTCACTAAATTTCTCAAAATGAACCTAACATTAATCCCCCATATATCATAAAGTATCTCTTGATTGTCACATACCAAACATGTAAACAACTTCATCATGTATTCTCTTGAATCGTCGTAATAATATGAATTAACATAAACCGATATTAAAAAATATACACAATTCCTTACATAAAACATAGATTATTGGATATATTACTTAAATCCAAAAAATCAGTAAACTCTATAAATGATATCATAAAACACTTTTCCAACAATTCATTGATTATTTCCAAAGTAATCAGTACTATCCAACTTACTTATATATACAACATCAATTTATCCTAATATCATTATATCAATATCTATAACATATTAAGGGTCATTTTATATTCAAAAAAATATCACATTGCAATTAAATCACATTTCTAGTCCATTAGTACCATTTAATATATTTTTGAAAATCCTTAACAAGAAACTAATACCGAACAATCCTTATATATTTCATGATTCATATAACATAATAGTTGAATTTAAATACATTAATACTTCAATACTCACATTTCATTCTCAAACCATTAACTAGGCTTCATCATCTTATCCCTTAATACATATTTCCTTCCATACATTATTTCTAGTCTCTACATCATCAACAGAAAAACCATTACTCGTATAACCTTGCTCATTATCATCATGATATTTCCCCTTAGGACATATATTTTAATAATGTCCATACATTCTACATTTGAAACATTCAACAATATATAATATCTTAGGGAGTCAATTATTACCATCTATTTCAATAACCAATATTTTTCTTTATGACCGTCATTTCCAAACTCAAAATATTATATCGTTCTTTTGAGACATTTTATGGATTTATTATTCCCATATTATTAACATGTATAAAACTAAATCTTCTATCATATATGGTATGAACCACCCAAACTATCAATAAACTCTATCATTCTCTTATTTGGTGAGCCTGTCAGTTTTTTAATGTGTATATTGTTAATCAGATATCACGATAGCTAATTAGGTGTAATCATAATATCTTTCTCTCTAACCATAATCTAATTTGGTTACTTATAGTCACCAAATTTTCTATCATATGCAATGTTAACATGATTCTTCTTGGTTATATACATTAACTAAAAAAATTATAGTGTGAGAAACTATAATCATAGTGGGAAAACAAATGAATCATGGAAAAACACTTATGGGGTGTATAAATCCTAACACCTTCTCTATAAATACATAGGTTTATCCTACGTTATTCATGGACATTATTAAAATCTTTTATGATATTTATTAATGTGTTTGTGTATTTCCAAATCATATACCTTGGGAGTGTCAAACTAGGCGTGCAACAAGGCCCATTTTCATACACCAAGTGATGATTAAGTCTAGATTAATGCACATTTATCAGAGTTATTTCCCCTAGGTACCTTTATTCCAAAGTGACATCCACTTATAGAATCCATAAATGGATATAAGTTCTTGGAAATAACATGCTCTATTCTTTACCAAAAGTACATGACATTTTACTATACCGTGATCCATCTGTAGACTTATCCTTAGATTCATCTATTAACATATCCTTACAAATATTCCCAGGGATCACATAAGATTTTTCTCATACAAGTTTCCAAAAGTTAACTAAAAATTTCCTTTAATACCATCAATAATAACTTAGTATTTTCAAAAATATATATTAAATCATTTTAGATGAATATTAAATATATTACACAAACACGTGCCTAAGGACAATAATAGTTTAGTGTCCCAGAAAACTAGGTACACAATAATTTAATTCTATGAAAGATATTAATCAAATAACATAAAGATTTTCACATATATTACTCTTATTAGGAATACCCTACCTAAACCATTCTTCATAACCTGTGGAAGGAAACATAAGAACTGGTGAGCTCAGATACTTAGTAAGGGTGAACAAGGAAGATACCGAAGCATAACATGAACATAAGGGTATGATAACATGATCATGATATTTGAAAACTATACCCAACATATCAAAGATCATAATCTTGAGTCATGGAATAAATATTAGTATTTCATATGATAAAAATCATAAAAGGATCAAAGAACATGAACTATTAGAGCATATCATTGAAAAGGACATAGATTTTTGGCATAAAAATAAGCATAGAAAATCATTTCCTTTGTAGTTAAGGCTCATTTCCAATATATATCAGTGCACTCCATAGGCATGTACACCTCATAGGAAGGACACACCGCCATACCTAGTGAATTCATTTACTCATAGTAGAATGGGTTCACTCACCAAACCATTATAGCAGTCAAGGTTCACTCCAAATACCATCAAAACAGACATAGTCCCTTACTGAAGTTGGATCACTCCTCGTTGCAATCTTATCTATCTCAAGATATATAAATCTTTACCAATTTCATTGTAGGGATATATCGGCCCCACCCATCTCCTAATGAAACCCTTATTTATGTGTGCCACAAAATCATAAATCTTCCACCATATCATAACCCATGAAATGAATTGGGTTTCATAAGTGTTTCATAATATTAAACCCTATGAAAAAATGATATGTTTCATAATCATCCCATCATTTCATCTTAGTAAAACCCATGGAAAAGAAGATACTTTCATAATAATTTTATCACGGTATAACCTGTGGAACAAAAACGAGTTTCAAAAAATTATTCCATCATAAATGTAAATCATTCTTTGAACTAATAAGAATGGTATCCTTAGATCATATCCCCAGTAAGGTATAACTAACATTAACGGATGTCATATTAGATGTAAAATTATTTTGATCAATCATTTATTAAGGAAAATATATTTTTCACTATTTAAAAAAAATTAAAACATAAATATTTTTGGAAATTTTTTTCTTTTAAAATAACCTTGAAAAATTATACGATAATATTTATAAATAATTTATAATATTTTTGGGGAAAATATCATTTATACATTGAAAAAATAATTTTAAAATATTTTCAAAATCCTTTTCTCTTAGATATCATTTATTTAAAATATAAAAATCCCTAAATATTAAGGAAAATATTTTCTTTGAAAATTCCTACAAAAAAAATTTAAGGTAAGATTAAAATCATTTCAAATTAATGAAAATTTTAAAAACTATTAATTTCATGCATATTAAAAATAATTATTCTTTTAAAAGTTTTAGTAAAATCCAAATTGGCATTGTTTTGAAAAAAAATGGAAGATTCCCTTCAATTTTATTGTTAAAAAGTATAAATGGGTAAAAATTAATTTAATAAAAAAAATTCCAACAGGATAATTTTTTTTTAAAATCATTTTAGAAAACATGATTTTGGAAGAAAAATTGTTTTCGACCGAAGAGGTTAATAAAGCCAAATTTACTTTAAAACATTTTCTCAATTATATTAATAAAAAAGTGTAAAATGTTAATATTACATAAAAATGAATAAACATAGTATAATAAAATTAATGATAATTATTTATATTTAAATAATAAAATTTCACCATTGGATACTTAATCATAAAAAATCTGATAAACAATGAGATTCTAACATAAAACTTTTACCACTTGGGTAACTTTGAGTTGTAATCACCACAAAATAATAAAATTAAATGAATATTATAATATCATTAAAATAATTATATTCATGATATAAAATGTAAAAGGGGTATTATATACACCTCATGAAATAATATAGGTGTATAACATAACTTAGGTATCCAAGAAGGCAATTTGAAAAAAAAATCTCATACTACTTTGGTAACTTTTGAATAGTAATCCTTATGAATGAGAGATCCTCAAATTCATATGTAAATCCCAATAATTTTTATGGTAAAAATCAGAAAATTCATTCATGGAAAATAAATATACCACATAAAAAATATCTGGTGAATATGGCATGTGTCTCACAAAAGTAAAAAGTGAGACACAAATCCCATACCGTTAGTACCGAATTCCATCACACTCATTTAAACCTCCTATATAATAAATAAAAGTTTATTATACTTATATTACATAACCATAATTATATATATCCTTATATATGTGATTTAATTATTCCCTTGTATTACCCATTTATTAAAAATTCTATGTTAAAATCATGTCTCAGGCAATAACTGCTCTATTTTCGTATATGTTTGGATTTGTTATTTTTGGTCCTCTTACTTTGATCATGGTTCTATAATATATAAAATAATATTAATTAAATAATTATCATATTTATACATCAATTATAAATTTAATACCTATCATTAAATAGGGTTTTTGGAAATTAATTATGTTATGATCATAGAGATGGAAGGTCATATGTACACAAGAGTAACATATCCATTTTTCAATGATCATTATGAAAATGATGTAAGTAATTTATTATCTTTCCCAAATGATAATAAAATTATAAATATAATATTATTTCTTTAAATATAATTATAAATATCACCCATATGTGGTGGTGATTAAAAGAGAGTCACATGGCTTTGCGACGACAATAGTCCACACGTACACTAACGATATTATCATCTTTCAGTGAGTAAAAATGTATGATAGAAAATGATATATATTATATTTTAATAATTATAAATATTTAATTAATATCATATTAATTAAAATTATGTCGCATATACTTATCATTATATCTTATATATTAAGTGTTGGTGAACTTAAATCATATCGCTTCGTGAGGCGGTAGTTTGTCATACAAACGAGTGGCATTATCAGATCCCCAATAGAATGGAAAGTAAAAAAATATAGGATATAATGACTAAAAGGGTTTAATTATATTATAAATATCATATATATACTTTATATCCATCATCATACACAACCGTGATAGTTGTTAATGGAAAAAAAGAATGATATCAGTTTGCGAGGCGGTAGTCCGCTGTACACACGAATAATGATTTCGCATCCAATTTGATAGAAGTGGAGATAGATATAGGTTATTATATTAATATAATAACATATAAATATATATTTTATACTTTTTTATTATATTTTAAGTTTAAAAAAATACTTTAATGTTGAAAAAGAAGAAAGAAAAAGAAAGAGCTTACTGAAGTCGATTACCTTTTCTTAAAAGCACCTCTTTTGGTACTCTTTTGAAGGACCCTAGTGCTAGAATTTTGGGAGGACCAAAAGCTATAGAAAATGGATTAGGATATTGGAGAGGTATTGTTTCTGGGTTTTTATGAATGATATGGATTTAAAGGTTTTGATAAGTGGAAGGAGGTGTTGGCCTTTTATAGGTGTGGGAAAGGAACCCACTTGGAAATTACTTGGAAATTTACTAAAAGAATCCAAAATAAAAAAGGTCATTCCCAAGAAAAAAATATTCTAAATGACCATATATTATAACTTGTGAAGGTTACTATTTCAATATGGCCATAAAAAAAGTTTTATATTCACTTTAACTCTTAAATTCTTAGTTGAGCCCTCCGGTAAACCCATTTTTACCTTAACCGCGGTCGTTAATTTTTAATGTTTTCGCAATTAATTTTGGTCAAAAATTAAGTTAACATTACTATATAATATAAATTATACTGATTACAAATATTTATTTTGTTTTTCCAAATTCAATTTACAGAAGTGGAAGATTTTAATTTAATATTAATCTCGTATACGTGATGAAAAAGCGGGTTTTCATTTAGAAAATGGTCAAAAGTATACAAAGTATTTATATCCAATTTAAATATGAAATTTATTAAAAATGTACTAAATTTTGTTAAAATATATATAATTTATCTAACCTCACTTTAAACCCAATCTAAAATATAATTTAAAATTATAAATAATTTAAAAAAAGGCAGTTTTCAATTAAAATTTTGTATTTTCACTATTAATAAAAAATTAATCATTTGTAAAAATTCTCAAATCATCAACCTAATATAATTTTAAAAAATGATTTTAAAAAATAAGTTTATTTTTTAAAATAATTTTTCTAATATTTTTTAAAAATTAAATTTAAAACAAAACCCATAAACTTGATGTAAAAGTAGGTTTTTGAGAACTGTATTGTTTTCAAGCACAAGATAATTTTATATTAACTCTCTCTCTATATATTAATAATCATTATATGATTAAAAATTAAAAATTATTGAAAAATAATATACATATTTAATTTTTAATATTCTTAATTATGTATTATTTTAATTAATTAAAATAGAGAAACATTGTGCACTTTAAAACAATTTTCAGATAAATCATTTTTAAACCAAAAAATAAACTTATACTAAAATCCAATATAAATTTGACTCAAAAGTAATTGAGTGGATTAAATATAAATAAATTATACTTATGTTACTCTAAAATAAATATGAAATTTAAATTAATTAATGTTTTGAAAATATATTATAGTTTAAAAAATCAAATTTTTTTTACTATTCACGGAGAAAACAATATTTTCTAAAAAATATAAAACATTAACCACAAGTAAATTCAATATGATGATTAATAAAATTATTTTTATTTTATAAAATAAAATTTATAAACTAATTATAAATAATTATAATATTTTCCCAAAAAAATCAATAGAAACAATTTTTGAAGAAATCATATTTTTGGAAAATATAATCAATTTACTCAAAATTTATTGATTATTTACTAAGAATTTATAAATAAATTTATATTTCATAGGAAATTAATATTTATATTTCATAAATTAGTTAATACTTTTAATACCCCTTCTTAATAGCTCGGTTATAATGGTCATATTTAAAATAATATTATTTCATGGTTCGCTAAAGCTCAATATCGTGGGTCATGCACGATATTGAAGAAACTCGATGTTTCATGTAACACAAGTTAAACTCGGTGTTTCAATTAACTTATTCATTCTAAAATTTTAAATTAATATAGGAAAAAAGTATTTCATAAAATATCAGGATGTTACACACCCATTGTTGGTTATAACATAACCAACATCCTTGGTTATAACTTAACCACCATCCATTGTTATAATGTAGCCATCGTCACATAATGAAAACCATACATATGTGTTCCATGATATTATAAAAAAATAATAAAATAAAACTTTTTGAAAAGAAATGGTTTTCATAAATATTCCATTATAGAATAACCCGTGGAAAAGAAATGGGTTTCATAAAAATATCATCATTTCATCAAAGTATAAATCATGGAAAGGTAATGGGTTTTATAAACACCAATCCCTAATAAACCTAAACCATGCATAAAAATGAATAATTATGGTATCAATGGATCATATACCTACTAAAACTTATGTAACATCAAATTATTTCATCTTCTATAGAAAATGGGTTGGAATTATCATTAGGAATAATCTTGAGGAAAATAACTTTTCCATTTTAAAATCACTTTACTTTTTTAAAATGATAAGCACTTATAAATGGAAAAAATTTATTTGAAAATAAAATTGTAAAAATTTAAAGAAATCATCAATTAATTTATGCATCATTATTTCAAGAAAATACTCTCATGTCGTATAAGTTAAAAAAACATTTCTTTCATAATTTTTTCAAAAAAGTCACAAAGTACCTAATTTGGAAAATAATAAAAAGATTTGTTTCAAACCATTTTTTAAATAGTAAAACAGGGGTAAAAATTTAATTAATAATTATTAATATAATATTAAAAACCATTTTTAAAATATTTTTTTAAAACATGGATATGGAAGAGAAATATTTCCGAGTGATGACTTAATTATAAACAATCCTGAATAATGAAGTGATTGTGAAATAAACCCTTACTTCTTAAATATCATTTGAATCATAAGCACCATGAAAGAAATAACTTTAGATGATTATGTATATAACATAATTTTCATGATAAAAATAAAAATATATATTCATGGGAAATATATACACCAAACAAAAGGAAAATTTTGTTTATAAGGCATGTGTCCCATAGAAATAAAAGTGAGACAAGAGATTCTTACCTTGAGTCTGAATCATCACATATTCTATTAATTCTACTGAATAATAAACTTAGGTTAATTATTTACTTCACTAATAACATTTTTCAAGTTAATCATTCAATTTATATCCCTTATTACCATGTTATAACAATTACATAATCATTTATATTCACATTAGGGGTTTTAGCGATATTTGGTTCAAAAGTCTAAAATGACTTTGGTAGTTTGAATATTGCCAAAGAGGTCATTAATCCATAATCTACAGAATATTAATCATGAAATAATTATTATTTTTATAAATGAATTATACTTTTAAATCCAATAAATAAATATGATTATGTAAAATAAACTAATTTACAATCATGGAGATGGTATGTTGTATGTACCCATGAGTAACGTTTCCATTTTCAATGATCATTATGGAAATAAGGTAAGTATTATTATATATTTATAAGATTATAATAATAATATATATATCATATTAATTATTAATATATAATTATATATATATATATCATCCATGTGATTTGATGAAAAAAGAATCACATCGCTTCGTGGAGGTGGTTTTCCCCACATACACATGAACGATGTTATCATTTTTAGTGCATGTAATGGTAAGATGTTAAATGATATATTTTATTTCAATAATGGAAAATATTTCATGAGTATAATATATAAACATTAATTATATTAGTATAATCAGTCTGTAGAGATTATGATAGAAAACAAATTACATCGGTTTGTCAGGCGGTAGTCCACCATACACATGAACGATGAACTATTGTTCCATTTGATTGATGTTGTAGATAGATATTGGTTATAGTTTTAACAAAATAATATCTCAATACATGGAATATAATGTTGTTCTTATTTTATCATGGTTGAAGAATATTTATAGATGGTGGAAGAAGAAACAAAACTAAAACAAGCGGATAAAAATTATACATCTTCTTAGGAAATCCTCCTTTAATTAACACCTTAAGCCTTCAAAAGATGGTTTTCTACCTAAACTAATTCCTCCAGAATTAGGTAAAATATTATAGGAATTAATTTGGGATGGTACTAGCTTAACCAAATGGGGTTTTAAGTGTGGAAGATTGAGAATAATAGTTTTCCTTTTATAAGATAGGTAAGGGGAACTCTGGGAATTTCTCCAAATATTAAATTAATAAAAATTAATTTTTAATTATAAATTGATCCAAATTGAATTTTTTGGAATACAAGATAAGTATTGGTTCAAATTCCCTCATCTAATAAAAATTACACAATTTTGACTATTTGTATCCTTATATTTTGTTATTAACTGTTATTTAATCTCTTTAACTCTTAATATTACAATAAGGATTTTTACTATTAGATGGTAAATATTGATACTATAAATGGACAAGAATTCCTTAAATGGAACATGGCTGATATTATCAACCATATCCTAGTAATGTGGTTGAATTGAAGATTTATTAGGAATTTTTTATCATCTTATAAAATATAATTTACTATAAAATACTCATAATTTAAATTTTATGAAATATTTATTACTTTGAATTTAATAATTTCAATAAAACATATAAAATTAAAAAACAAATTATTTGATTTTTTCATTAATTAAATGATTACAGTATTAGCATTGAGAATGAATTTATAGTAATTATTTCTTCACTAAAAATTAAAAATAAATTAGCATGACGAAGATAAATAATTTATCTTTTAAAATAATATTTATAAATGCACATATCCTCTAGATAGTCCCATTTTAGAAATATTTTTCTTATTTAAAACAAGAGGGTGATACGTTTGGATTTTCTTTAAATAAGATATTATAAGGGTCATAATCTCATCCATGTGACCCCAAAATTTCATAAATTATACCCTTGTATTATTATAGTCAATAAAAATTTATCCTATAAGATTTAGTCAAGTTTTGGGGTCATTTAATTGTACTTATCATTTTATTTGTAACCTAAATTGCTTGATTTACTCTTTACCGTGACAAAAATATAATTAAGGATACTTTTCATATTAACCAAAGTTAAGAGGGATCTATTTACTAAATTTTTAACACATGATTCCAAATGTTGAATCCATTTTCCACAATTCAAATCATTAAAGTGGTGGAATTTAATTTAAATTTAAACCGGAAAAATGCAAGGAAAGGTAATTTTTTAGAAAAATGCCATTTTTAAATATAAAAGGGATTTGTTCTAAATTAAACTATAAAAAAAAATTTAAAATATTATTTTAAATAAAAAATAACTAATTAAATTTTAAAACTAATCCAAAGAATAATTTTAATTTTTAAGTAATTTAAAATATAATTCAGTTTTCAATCAAATCGGTATTTTTCACAATTCATTGAAAATCAAACTTTTCAAAGAATTCTAAAAAATATATCATAAGATAATTTTAACACAATTATTTAAAAAATTATGTTAATTTTATCAAATAAAATTTCTCAAGTTTTCATAAAATAATTATAATTGTTTCTCGCAAAAATCAACACAAATCATTTTTATAGAAAATGTATTTTTTGACTTTCCTAAAAATTGAGTGATTATTTACAAAGAATTAATTACTAAATTAAAAATGAATAAGACCGTCATATATATTTTATAAATAAATTATTCTTATTCATACCGACCAACTTTAAAACTTGGATATAAGAGTCACATAATAATATTTTGTTGTTCATTTAAGCTCAGTGTTGTGTATCTTGAACACTATCTCATTGTATTACATTTTCTACCACATTAATAAAATTTGTAATCAAAATTTGAACTTGGTATCAATCACAAGGGTTTTAATTTTCAGAATATTTTTTTAACATTTCACATCATAAAATTTATTAATAAATATTCCTGTATAAAAAAAGTGAATGGAAAGTACAAAGGTAACCTAAAATAATCCATACCCGGTTTTCCAAAGAGGATGTAAAATTTGTATCCATTTGTTTTAGTTTTGTTTCTTATTACATTAACATAAAATATTATTAAGCCATGATTAAATAATAACACTACTATAATCCCAATATTTATATGTTATTATGTATAAATCATAACCTATGTCCATCTCCAACATCCATCAAATGGGAGAAGAATTCGTTATTTGTGTGCATGGTAGACTACTGCCTCGCGAACTGATGTAATTCTATTTACACCACCATATCTTTTGATATATTTTAATGATTGAATTAATGTTTATATAATATGTCTATGGAATATTTATCATTATAAATAGATACTTTATCATTTACCTTCATACCATTCCATGCACTAAAAAATGATAATGTTGTTCATATGTACGTATGGACTACCAACTCTTTAAAGTGATGTTATTCATTTTTCATCACATCACATTGATTTTATATATATATAATTATATTTAAGTAATTAATATTATATATATATATATTATATGATTATCAATCTACAAATAAAAAATAATACTTACCTTCTTTCCATAATGATTGTTGAAAAGTGGAATCATTACTCATGCATATGTATGGCCTACCATCTCCATGATTGTAATATAGATCATTTTGTATAATAATATTTAATTAGTTGAATTTAAAATTATAATTTATACATAAAAATTATAATTATTTCATGATTATTATTCTATAAATTATGGGATAATGACCACTTTGACCATATTCAACCTTCCAAAGTCATTTTGGACTTATAAACCAAATATCGCTGAAACATCCTATGTGAACATAAATGATTAATTAATTTTTATAAAATGGTAATAAGTAAGATAAAGGGAATAATAAACATTAAAAAGGTTGTTAATCAAGTAAATAATTAACCTATGTCTATTATTCAGTAAGATAAAGAACATACGTGATGAGTCAGACTCAAGGTAAGATATTTTTTCCTCACTTTTATTTCTATGGGACATGCCTTATAAACTTAATGTTTCTTTTGTGTGATTTATATATTTACCATGAATGTATTTAATATTATTATTAAAAAATTATAGGAAATAAATATTCATCCAAATTTTCTTATTTGATAGGTATTATGATTCATATGATACCAAAGCGGTAAGGTTTGATTTCAAAATATCATCATTATTGGAGATTTTTTGTGTTTAAGTCTCTACTGGAGAATATTTCTCATCCTTGTCCATGTTTTATAAATGTGTTTTCAAAGTTGTTTTTAATAGTCTCCAATGATTTTTTAATGTTATTTTACCCTTGTTTTATTTTTTACAAAATGTTTTAAAAGTAATCTCCCTTCCATTTTCTGAAAAAGTAATTTCTTAAATTTCTTACAATGGTGTGAAAGGAATGTTTTTTAAATTATACAAAATGTATGGAATTTTTCACCATCATGAAGCATTAATGATTTAATTCTTCCTTTACAGGTTTTCAAGTTTATTATCAAATAAAATGTTTTTATTTATAAGTGTATAACTTTTTTAAAATAGTTGTTATTTTAAAATGGGAAAGTTATTTTCCTCAATAATTATTCCAATTGATATTTCAAAATAAATTTCTATCTAAGATAACATCCTTTTATGTTAATTAAGATTTAGTGGGGACATGGTCCAAGGATACCATCCTTATTAATTCTATGGTTTGTTTATGTTTATGATAAAATGGTGTTTATGAAACCTATTACCTTTCCACAGGTTATACATTAATTAAACGATGAAATATTTATGAAACCCATTTATTTTAATGGTTTATGATATGATGAATTATTTTTGATATTGTGTCACACATATGTATGATTTTTATTATGTAATGGTTGGGACCTATATCCCTCTTTAATAAATTGGGTAAATACTAATATCTCATGTGATAGATAGGGATGGAATGGGGAGTGAACCCAATTCGTTAAGGGATATTTTATACAATGATTGTCTTGGGAGTAAACCTTGAATACTATTATGGTTTGAGGAGTGAAACCATTACATTATGACAGTATAGGAAAATAACCTTGACTACTAAAGAAATTATTTTATATTCTTATGTGTATTCCATAATTCCATGTCTTATGCCCATGTTATGCTTATGACTCGTGGTCTTTAATTCCTTTCTCATTCATATCTTATGAACTACCAATATTTATTCCATGAATCAAAATTATCATATATGATATATAGGTTATGGTTTTAGAATATTAAGATTATGGTCGCATACCCTTCTAATCATGTTATGCTAATATGATCATTAATATCTCCAATGTTAAAACTTAGATGGTATTTAATCCCATCATTTTCTTAGGTTTCTTTTCTCCAGTATGTGAAGAAAGGTTTTAAGTATTCTATAAATAAAAGTTTCACTAGATGTGAAGATTTTAGTGGGATATGATACTGACCATTATGAACTTGTTGTTTATAAACACAATTTTTTATGAGTTTATAAAAATTCTATAAAAAATAAACTTAAAAGGTCCTTAGGTAAGTAAGTGATCCTATATTTCCTTTTTTTATATTGAATGTTTTTTATTAAAAAAACTTGGTTCATGTTTATCAGTATCAAATCCAAAAATGTGAAGTTTATCTTTTAGTAATAGATTCAAAAGTGTGTATTTTGGGTTATTACAGTTGATATCAGAGTAGGGTTTAAAAAAAATTAGATATTTGGATGTTTTATGATAATTTTTATTACGATTTATGGATATCATCATGGGTATATAAGTTTAAGGATTACCATAAGTTAAGTGTCTTAGATACCCCGTTTTATGTTTTATGTGATCGAATATTAAGGTGGATAATGATATTTTGTGATCGGTATATGTAACAATTTAGTTTAATATGAAGTATTATTTGATGAATAATATGTTTAAATTTTGTGTATGTAAGCTTCAAAGTTAATTTATAACTTTAGATATTATAATATATTTTAATTTGAGGTAATTATGGGATATAATTTTTTTGGGATGCAAAATGAAAGGTATGAGATAACCTTTGAGGTTAATACCTTCCTTTAATATTGAATAAATTGAGGTTGATTTTGAGGATTTTTATCACATTAATGGTAATGTTATAAAGATTATATTAATTTATTTTTAGAAATAAAAAATATATACTAGAGGTTGGGTGACAAACTATCACACCCAGCAAAGTTGTAAGGCTTGAACCCACAATCAAAGGGTGAGAGAGGTGCATCACCAACCACTGGCCTATGAGAAGTCTTGGTTAGTATGAAATTGTTTTGATTTATTTAAACTATATGATAGATAAAAGGTAAGTTCGTTTTTGGAATATTTGTTTTATCATATAGATAACCATGGGATTGGAAATTTAATTGGTGTTAATGTTATTGGGAATAAATTCACTATTTTGGGAACCCAATATAATAAAGGTAAATATAACACTATAAAATTTTGTTTGAGGAAGTAAATTTTGAACTTTATTTTGGAGGATTATATGATTTTATTTTGGATTTATGGTGATTTGGTTTATTTATAGAAATGGTTAGTGCATCTTTATGATTATATGATTAATGTGTGTACATTTTTTGAGATAAATACCAAATTTATCTTGGATGACTATGTGATCAAATCCTTCTAATTTCTGGGTTTCAATATTAGCATGTAATATTTTTATTAATTTTATGCATAGTCATTTATTGAATGATATATGTTCAAATTTGGGTATTATAATTTAATTTTGGAGATTAAAGTAGTTTTCCACATATGAAGCTTTATTGTTTTTGGGAATCATATTATCATGTTCTAACCATTTTGGTTTTTTTAATTCCTAGACATATGAGTAATATATTTTTATTCTTTTTTGGATTATGTGATCCATTATAAGTTGATTTTAATTCTTTAGACATGAAAATTCATCTTAAATACTCAATATTTGAAGAAAAATACTAGATTGTGGTGGAAATTTATTAAAGTATGAAACTATACTTGTAAAGTAATTATATTTCCTCATGTTCTTAGACTAGTTTGTAAATTAATTTTTCCACTCTAGGAAAAGGATATTGAAATAAAAAATGTTATTCTTTTAATTTTCTTACCAAGAAATCAATGGTCTATTAACCCATCATAGATTTATTGATTTTTATGTTTAGAATTCTTGTGATAATGTTCTTTATCACTCTCCATCATAAATTTTCATTTAGTTTTTCCTTCCAAATTCATGTTTTTACTAACCACTAATGTTCTCTTATTCAAAAACCTAGTATGTGTTATCTTAGGCGACATTCGTACTTTCCTTTATCACATTTTAAGAGAAAGATTTATAAATCCTTTTATAATGTGGATTTAAACCAATATATTTTAAAAAGTCAAATTGTATTTATCGAGACCGTGTTAAAATTGTGAGGATATAATTTATTAAATGGGGAAGAAGGTAATATCTCGATATAATGTTCAAGATACACAACACCAAGCTTAAATGAACAATGAAATATTATTATACGAATGTTATATACTAGACATTAAATTAGTGGGTATGAATAGGAATTATAGACTTATGAAATATATAATGGTCTTAATCTTTTATAATGTACCGGAAAATGATTTTTAAATAAGCACCCAATTTTTATTAAAGTCAAAAAATACATTTTCTTTAAAATTGAATTTTTATATATTTATTTTTTGAGAAAATAATATAATAAATTTATGTAAATTTAGGAAAATTTATTTTATAAAATTAACATAATTTTTGAAATCAAAATATTAAAATTATATTAGGATAAATTTATAAAAATCTTCTAAAGAGGTTGAATTTTCAATGAATAGTGAAAATAATGATTTTTAATAAAGACTATATTTCATTTTAAATTATTTACAAATTGAAATATTTTTTGTATTAGTTTTAAAATTTAATAAGTTATTTTTTATTTAAATTATGATTTTGATATGGATTTAATACTTGAATTTAGCATAAATTTATTTTATATTTAAAGAGGTAATTTTATCTGAAAAAACTATTTTTATTAGTAATTTTCAGTTTAATTTTAATTTAAATTATTAAAATTATGTGATTTGAATTTTGAAAAATGGATTAAATATTTTGAATCATGTGTTATAAATTTAGTAAATATTTCCCTCTTAATTTTGGATAATATGAGTAATAGCCTTAATATTAAATAATATTTTATTAAATGAAATAAAATTCCTAAAAAATATTAAATTCATCCAAGTTATTACGATATGGTTTATAATATCAAAAAGGTTCTATTTATGGGATTTTCCCATTTATATTAACTATATTGACCCTCAAAGATTAAAAACCCTTATTGTTGCGGTCAGAGTTAAAGTGGTTAAATAGGTGTTAATACCAAAAGATAAGGATAGAAATATAGTAAAAACTTGTCTAAATATTAATATATAAGTTTATTTAGACCAATAATTATCTTATATTATAAATAATTCACTTTTTATCCATTTAGAAGTGAAAATTAATTTTTATTATTTTAATATTTTGTGAAATTCCCGGAGTGCCCCTCCCCTCTTATATAAAAGGTCACCACTTCTTCACAATCCATCACACTTAAAACCCCATTTAGTTGGTAAAATACCTTCAAATATCCATTTCTATACTCCATACTATCATTATAGAATCCATATTTTTGGCCAAACACCAACCTTAGAAGGATTATGGTGTGAATCAAAAGAGGTGTTCCAAAGAAGAGGTATAATTTGTATCTGATTGTTTTAGTTTTGTTTCTTCTTTCACCTCCAAATATTATTCAACCACACTAAAATAATAACACCACTATAATACAAATAGAAATATTTTATTATGTTAAAATAATAACCTATATCCATCTCCATCATAAATCATATGGGATAGAATTAATTGTTCTTGTGTACGGGGGACTACCACATTGTGAACCGATGTAATTTTTTTTCCATCACCGTATGTCATGATTTGTTTTGATGAAGGAATTAATGTGTATATATGATATTAATGAAATATTTATCATTCTAAAAAGATAATATATCTTATAAATTCCTACCATTCCATACCCTAAAAAAATTATAACTTTGTTCGTGTGTATGTGTGGACTATTGACTGAATGTCCCAAAGGCCGAAATTTTTATTGATTTTAGATAATCCCCCTTTTAAGGGTAATGAGGTGAAAAACCAAAACATCAGGGATAGAGAGACATTAACAAAATATGAAAATCTAGAGGCTTTCAACCCAGTACAAGACTACATAAAAGTACCCCTTCCCATCATCAACCTCTATAAGGCACACCTCCACCAGAGCATGGCTGCTCAGCTAGCTTTCCAATGAAAAATTGCAAAAGCCATGTACCAATGGAAACGCCATACCCTCTCAAACATCCAAATCTGTAAATCCATTTATAGTAAAGGTGACTAAATATATCCTTATCTGAGGTTACTCCTTGTAAACCATCTTGGTTCCCAATCATGAATAAATCACGAGACCCTGGCACCACCATCAATGACTATCCTGTCAAAAACTGCCGCACTCCACGTGACACCCTACATCCCCACTGAAGAGGCCTAGAAGAAATTCTAATGGACATGAATTCAACCACTATTACCTAGGACTAGATGTCCCAACATCATGCCAAGGGAGCACCACTTATGGGGGGATCCAGGTCATCCTGAACTAGAAATGCTGCCCCGAGCATGGATCAACTCTATTCAGACCACGAAAGAACCATCACTAGGTTCCCAAATAGGCCAATCATGGTGGAGAGAGAATTAGGGTGAATATGTAGTGAAGAAACATCTATGTTAAAACACCAATCCAAAATACTCCAGATTCACATCAATATTCACAATCAATCTAACAAATTCAGAATCGTAAAAGAAAAAACCCACTCACAATAGCATAAGCACAAAACCTCCTCCCTCTGAGGAATTGCAGATCAATGTCACACCCCACTAGAAACCCCTCAAAAATAGTCATGCAGATGCTAGGTTGTGGGGAAATCATTGATATGGAACGATTTCAGCGCCAGATGAACCAAGCCAACAGAACTGTGCCGAGACTCACCGACAAAAGGGGCGCCAAACCAAACACCAAGACACATGACAGAACACCACTGAGCAGAGTAAATGGGTACCATATAGAGACTTCATCGCAAGACATCATATTTATAAGGTAGATTGTTGATCCTCATGTTGGAACACCACCGAACTGACGACATCATGAACGGGAGCCAGAGACACGAAACTCGGATCCTAGATGCATCGCATTGAAGCAGACATGCCTTCACTAAGCCAAGACCAGAAGGATCTGATCCAATTCAGGGTGGAGGGGGGAGGGGATGGAAGAAGAGGGGGAACCCTATCCACCGCGGGAGCTCAGGAAGATGCCACTCGGAGGCTCTATAGGGAATCCATATGTATGGACTACCACCTCCATGAAACGATGTGATTTGTTTTTCATGACATCGCATGGATGATATATATATATAAGTATATTTGAATAAGTAATAATATATATATGATATTATTATCATTCTATAAAGATAAAATAATAATTAACTTTTTTCTATAATTATCATTGAAAAATGGAAATGTTTCTAATGAATATGTATGACCTACCATCTCCATGATTTTAACATTGTTTATTTATCATAATCATATTTAATAGTTGGATTTAAAATAATAATTAATATATTAAATTATAATTATTTCATGATTATTATTATTGATATTATCGAATAATTACCTCATTGAATATAGTTAACATACTAATTTCATTTTAGAATTATAAACCTAATACCACTAAAATGCCTGATGTGAACATAAATGATTAAGTAATATTTAAAACATAGTAATAAGTGAGATAAATGGAATAATAAACTTTAAAAAGTTTCTTAAGTAAGTAAATAATTAAACTATGATTATTATTTACAAAGATAAATAATGTACCTGACGATTTGGACTCAAGGTAAGATATTTTTGTCTCACTTTTATTTCTATGCAACACATGCCTTATACACTTAATGTTTCTTTTGTATGGTGTGTATAGTTACCATGAATGTATTTTATTATTCTTGTAATTAAAATTATGTTATTTACATATACATATACATTTATTTCTTTTGTGGTGATTATGAATCAAATGATAACAAATCGATAAGGGTTTATTTCACAATATCAACATTATTAGGGGTTATTTATGCTTAAATCTCCACTGGGGGATATTTATCTTCCATATCCATGTATTCTAAAAATATTTTCAAAAGAGTTTTTACAATTATACTATGGGTTTTTAATGTAATTTTTACCCATTTTTGAATTTTTGCAAGTTTTTTTGAAATTAATATTCCTTTCATTTTCCAAATAAGGTACTTTTCAACCATTACAACAAAAATATGAAAGGAATGTTGGTTAACTTTTATAAAATGAATATATTTTCCCTCCATCTTGAATAATACATTATTTGTATATTCCCTTTCTTGTTTAAAAGGTTCTTTTCAAAGAAAATGTTCTCTTCTATATGTGTGTAGTTTTAAAAAAAAATAAGTGATTTCAAATTGAAAAGGGTATTCTCATCAAATGTTTTCTTATGATCTTTTTAAAGTATTCTCATTGATATCAAAATACTTTATTACATTTTATTATTTAATGAGGTTATTCTGTTATGGAACTATTTAATATATTTTATTGTATTGTTTATGATTAGTTTTATTAGATATGTTCTATTTTAATTCCATTCACTATATTACATTGTATGGGTTATGATTATGTTTATTGATTGGGGGTATTCATTAACATATGAAATAATAGTTTCAATATGAGTAGTTATGTTGATTCTATTTCACCCCTTTAATACGAGGATTGAATTATACTTAGTAAGCGATGGTCTGGGCCGTCTATATCCCCTTGACGAATCACTATGTCCCATGAGAAAAACTTGTTTGGGTATTGGCTGAGACCTTATCCATTTATATAAGATGTATTGGTATGAGGCCTCAAAAGTATGTTTATAATGTCTGGAATTATAAATTTACCTCATTATGAGATTATTCATTCATTTACATGTGTTTATTTTATTATTTATGATATTCACGGATATTTTTTAGCTCATGTGAATATTTATATGAAATTGTTTTTTTATTTCCTACCATATTATTCATGACTTATTTAGTTTCTTCTATGTGCATACCCTTTTTGATCCTCTAAGCTCACCCTTTTTCTAATGTTTATTTTTCACCAGGAATCCAAGAAGTATATTATGAATGTAAATTATGTACAATAAAGGAGAATAATGGTCTTCTCAATAGAATTACTATGTTTTATTTTATGTTTTCAAATTTAATGTAAGATTAAAGTATTTATCTAGTTTATCATGACTACTAAAAGATTCAGACCTATTGGATGTTATTATTTATATCTAATTATAATGTAATAAAGTAACCACTAAATCTAGGCTACTGTTTTTTGGGTCTTTACAGTTTCTATTAGAAGAAGTTTAGTACAAACCTTGGGAACTAGATTAGGGAAATGTAATCCTATAATAGAATCTCATAATATTCCCAAAGAAACAGAACATATTATTTTGATATTAGTTATATATAAATTTTCAATTTATGTTAAGTATTTCACTATTTTATAAATTATACATTATAATTCATAATCAAATCTAGTGTATGCCATTTTTTATAAATGGTGCATAATGGAAGGAATAGAAATAGTTTCAATTCATGTTATCCATTTAATGATTTCCCTATTAGGAAAGATAATGATGTTGGAGTTGGAGATACAAACGGAGATGAACAAATTATAACTATATTTGTATATCTGACTCTAGTTATGAGCAATAACCTTTCCCATATAGAACATCCTACTAATCTAAAAATGAGGTGTAAACATGTTAGTCAACTTCATGAGTCAATAACCTCCCTTATTCAATGGGACTAAAAATTGATTTCTAGCTGAGGAATGGATAAGTTCCTTATAAAAGATATTTCATACTTTGGAAAGTAATGAAAGGTAAAAGTTTTTCATGGTAGTTTATCTTCTCTCTGGAGATAAGAATTAGTGGAGTTCATTGATTCAAAATACAAAACATGAGGAGGGAACAAAAAACATGGAATGAAAGGATTTTAGAGAACTTTTCTTGGAAAAATATTTTCCTTGCGATTAGTGAGAAGAGATGGAGATACAATTATTGATTCTGATATTAAACAAGGATGATAATGTTGATAATTATGAGGCCAACATTACCAGGTTATCAAGGCATATCACAAACTATGTATGCAAACTAAATAGTGATATTGATCATTTATTTGATGGTAGTAATCCAATTATTCAATGGTAATTAGTCTCTAAAACATTATCATTATATGATGATATAGTATCATGTGCAATCAAGACATATAAATAATTCTCTAAGTCTTTTAGATTTGTAGTTAACTAAGATAAGAAGGTGGTTGTTGAGTACTCAAGAAATGGAAATAATGAAAATGGGAAAAAATGAAGGGTGTAATTTCTAACATGAATTAAATGTGGAAAGATGCATCATTGAACATGCCAAATGGGAATAGGAATATGCTAAAAAAGTAAAGAAAAAGGAAACTAGACCCGTTATTGCGAGGTTAAGAAAGAAGAAAAAAATGTGCAATGCTTCAACTATAATGAGATGGGACACTATGAAAATGATTTTCCTAGGAATCAAGGGAACACTAGCTGGAAGACAACAAGGGATAAAGGAAAATGTTATATGATCACCATATCTGATGTCAAAGTTACTAATGATGTGGTGGGGGGTTCTTTAATCATATCCTCAAATTTAGCTAATGATTTATTTGATTCTAGATCTTCATATTCTTTTATATATTCTCAGTTTTCTAAAAAATTGATATTTCCCATTCACCTTGATAATGGAGTTCTCAATCAAAACATTTATTTATAACCTCACTACAATAAATATGTTTCAATAATTTCCCATTATGACACATAAATGTGATATAATTTCTGATTTTATTATTAAACATATGGTTTACTTGGATATAATTCTTGGTATAAACTGGATTTCATAATATAATTTAAATATTTGATATAAAGAGAAAGAAATTATGATTCATGATGAAGATATGGAATTACTTATCTTTAGAGGGTATACTTCATCATCTGAGCCATGTCTATATCCACCTATAGTAGCTCTTATAAATGATATTCTTAGAGAAGAAGAATATATACATCCTACAAATGTAAAATTTAATCTTCAAATTTAGGATGTACATATTGTACCAAAATACGTTGAAGTATTTACAAAGGAGTTACCTGGATATCCACTAGAGTGGGAAGTTTATTTTTCTATTAATTTAATCACTGATATAATACATATATCAAATACTCCATATATAATGGCTACAGTGGAGTTAGTGTAGTTGAAGAAACAACTATAAGATTTGAGTGGTAAGAAATTTATAATCCCTCATGTTTCACTTTGGGGAACCCTAATTCTTTTCATCAATAAGAAAGATGTTTCTATGATGTTGTGCATTGATTATAGGTAAATTAATGCTATTAAAAAAACAAGAATCCTCTTCTACGCATTGATGACTTATTTGTTCGATTTCATGAAGTTCAATATTTTTAAAATAATGACCTTTGTTTTGGATATAATAATTTTAAAGTAAAAAAGGATGATATCTTGAAGCCCTCATTTAGAATGAGGTATGGACAATATGAGTTTACAATAATTCCATTTTCATTGACTAATTCACCCTCAATATTTTATGCATCTAATGAACAAATTATTGAAAGAATATCTTGATATTTTATATGGTGTTTAAATGATGGTATCTTGGTGTAATCAAAGAACTATGAGAACCACTTGAGGATCATTATTGAGACTCCTATAAAAATAGTTATATAGAAAATTATTTAGGTTTGAATTATGCCTTGAATAACTTTCTTTTCATAGCTATATTCTATCCCAGGATGGAATCCCAGATGATCATGTAAAGACAATGGCAATCCAATAATGGACTATACCAATTAACATAACTTAGGAACATAGTTTCATTAGTTTGGTAGGTTATATTGGAGATTTGTTAAATAAATTATAATTACCTAACCTATTAACCAGGATTACTCATAAAAGGGAATTATTGTATGATACTCATAGATTGAATTTATTTATATACATTAGTAGCACCAAGTTGTGTAGGGATTTGAAGGAACATTTTTGGTGGGAAAAAATTATTGGGTTTGGAAAATCCTATATACAAGAAGATAATTTCATGAATAAAAATTTGAAGAAAATTTTTCAAAGGGGATAATGCCAAGAAGAAATGTTCAAGAATGTGTAGTAAAAATCACTACAAGGACTGCTACTTTGCAAGGTATTCCACAAATTTCTGAAGAACCCCATGAATGAAATCATTCATAGGACAAGATGGTATTGTCGACTCCCGCAAATAAAACCAATTTATTTGCGTGGATGATTAGTGATTTCTTCCCTCACAAATGGTTATTCCTCCCATGAATGAAATCATTCATTGGATGAGAAGGTACTGCCAACACCCACAAAATATATGAAGTAATTTGAGGGGTAGAACGGTGATTTATTCCCCCACGAATGAATTCCCCCCACAAATGAAATCATTCACGGGCTGGGGAATCTTCTTTGGTCTCCCGCAAATGAAACCCTTTGTCCAACCACAAAAGACTGGTCAAGCCGATATCTGGTCTCTTCTTTCTTCTATAAAATATCCACAAGGTGGAACTAAAAAATAGAGAAGAGAGTGATGATAAGTAGACTGAAAAACAAAATTCTCAGAGAAGAAATGAGAGATAGCTATTGATTCCACGCTAGTATACCCACCGCATAACATTAAAAAGGAAATAAAAATCATCTAGTCAACCATAAACTTAAAACCCCTTACCAGACACCATTCTATGAGGTACAAATGGATGACTCCTTTACGGACTAGTACCTCATATATAAAAATTATGTACAGGAAAAACCCTGGCCCGTATAGAAAAATGCTATGTTAGCGGAAGCCTACCCCACCTAGAAAAAGAGTACACGGTCAAAACCTGGCCCAGTGCAATAGTAATCTATGTGGATAAAACCTAATTCCATATAGAAAAATGCTACGCATACGGTACCCTCACCCACATTGAAACATGATATGGGGAAGGAACCCCATCCCGCATATGAACATGCTATATGAAACGGTAATCCTTGGGCATTCTACTCTCTACCTCTCATCACTCCCTTTTGTTACATCATCAGGCTCTACTTTGGCCACTCCTCGAACTATTCAAATGAAATCAAGATGAGGCCTCTTCTAAAGACACTTGACATGTATAATCATATTATCGGGCACATCAGCATGTCCTCTCAAGTCTACATACACATGGTAAGAGAATTCATGTTAGTGGCCTCCATGATAAGGTGAACCCTTGAAATATCAACAAGTCAAAATTCCTATAGTAACGAAGGTTATGACCTCATAGTTTCTCACATGAACATCCCCATTATAGGGATTTAGGGGAACGAATGTCCTTCCCCTTCGATGTTGGTAAATGATGTTCACTCCCTGCTTCCCCAGTGACCAGTAGGTCATCCATCCTAGAGTAAACTCCAAGTCTTTCTTGTGAGAGAAGTAACTCTTTCTCCTATTTTCCTCCCTAGGTTACCAAAATGAAAGAGGAGATAGGCATGTTCAAAGTGTTATCCCTCTCCTTTTGGGTTTTAAAATCCATCCTCCAACAAATAAAATTGAATCATGTGGTCTTTAGATTGACTGATTCCTCTGGTTTCTCACAACGATCATGGATCATGTGGGTTAGAGGTCAGTGGTGATCATGAAATCTTGATGATCCCAATCAAAATAGGCCTTTTATAAGGTGTAATCTCCAACTATATTCACTCAAATGGTCCTCCTATAAGGTTTAATACCTAATCATATACAAACCACATGGGCCTCCAACAAGGTGTAAGACCAAACCACACATGCTTCATATATGGTATAATCCCCAAAACTATTCCTCAACATTCAAAAGGCCATATCCCTAATTAAGGAGAATATCAAAGGGAATTTTATTCGGTATAACACCAATCATATCCACTCTAGTGGGAATCCTCATAGGTTTAAGTCCCAAATTACTGAACTACATAGGATTTTATTTCCAACAAACTGGGTTACAGAGGAAACCTTCTTGAGGTCTAAACACAAAACCCAAATTGACCCTAATGTTATCTGGGCCACATTCCTGGGAGGGTCATATCCACCTTGGAGATTATATCCTGTTTGGTTCCCATAGGGATCCTTGGTGTAATTCCCACACACCATCCTTGACTGGGAACATTTATCCTATATGTCCTTACCACATGACATTAAACTGAATGTTTGGATCATCGTCACATGACCATAAAATGTGATGTTTCTTTTTAAGAGGCACCAAACTATATGGGCTATGATTCATTTCCGGAGGATATATATATATCCCATTATATGTGTTTGGTCCCAATATGAAAATAATTTATGGTCCCCTAGATTCCAGTAAACTAATTAGCACCTCACCACATGGATTAAAACCAACATCATCTTAATGAATTACCAAATGATCTATAATCCTTCCATAAAAGGTTACCATTGATGAAGAACCTTGGATAAATACAGATATCTCTATCAATGGAGAACTATAGATACATACAGATGATTCTGAACCCATGCATGTTTGTAATTGATCCTAATATCAGGATGATCCAGGTTATACATTCTTGGAAATGAACAAAAGATTCAAAAATATATCATAAATATATTAGTGATTACAAAAATAGGTAATGGTCCCCCCCCCCCAAATTTTTATGAGCCTGAATTCTCATCCCCTTGACTACTGTGATTTCTTAAGTGTCATTTGTCAAGTTACCCAATTAATTCTTGCCTTTGGAATGTAGATCTTTGAGTCATTATGAATATAAGATTCACTGGGTGTTTCTGGATCCATTAATAAAACCTATTGGAGAACGTTCAAAATTAGTAAACCTGGTGTAAATGATTTTACAAAAGTCAACCTCCTGCAGTCAATATTCAGGCATCCAAATTTCATTGGAATCAAAATGGTGAACCCTATGTAAATCCTTAACCAAGGTTGCAATATTACCCCGTGTCAGTCCCCTTTTGTATCCTAAATCGAATAAGGTCAAATGAGACCATAAATTATGTGTGGGCTAATGAGATGATACTTTGATGTGGTTTTTTGTCTATATTTTTCACATATATTGCAGGAAATTTTCACCACAACTCTATTTAATCCAACAGCATCACACTAGCTTTCACAAACACATGCATCAACCGTTGTACAGTCTAGGTACTTAACCAAATAGAAGATGTCATTTCCCACCCAACAACTTCAAAAATGGTCTTAAAATTCATTGGTCTGAGAATACTACCAGAATTGTACTCTCCCAACCTTGGAGGTGGATCGATAGGACCTCTAGTCCATGAGTACCTACAATCCATCTTCCCAGTGATAGACCACGATCCAGAACCAAAATACCTCAGTATCTATCTGCAAACATTTTGGGAACCTATCCTTGGAATGCAGTAACAGGTTCCTCCATTACATCTTGAAGGATAATGAAGTGATCACCATAAACTTCATCCCAGCAATATAGGGGTCCCTCCCAAGGGCCCCTAGTGGTAATCATTATCATCAATGTCTTCCATCCCAACTTCCACACCATAAAGAGGATACCACCCCATAAGGCCCATCCAAATTCAAACAAACCTAGGTCCCCAAGAAACCCACAATGGGAGAAAATAAGATAATTGGGAAAAGTTCATCATCCTTATTCTTAATAAAGAATCTAGTCATGTAAATATAGTGGCAACCTATGAGTAGGAATATATTCATGTTCACTATTATCAATCCCACCATTCAAATACAATGACCTACTATGAGCATATAAAATTTCCTTCTAATACACATGATGATTTCCAAGAAATATTCTAGAAATCTATTAGCATAAATGAATTAATTCTTGGTCACATCCAGCCTGCCACACAAATATGGAAAAAAATAATGAGAAGATGCAAATTCTTGCTCATTTACATCAATCCCACCATGAAAATACAATAAAAAACTATATGAAGATGTATATTAATTCTCACAATTATAAATACCTTTAGTCAAATATGAAAAAAATATAGAAGAAGACGAATATTATTTCTCATTCATATCATTTCCTCCTAGAAAATACGGTGGAAAAATACAGGCATATACATTCCTTGCTAATGCACATAAATCCCATCAATAAAATATTTCATAAATCAACTATGAGCAGATGAAAATTAATACAGATTCATATCAATCCCATCATGAAAATATGATGAAAATTAGAGAGGGGTTCTATCATATATAGGATGTAAACTAGATATAGGTTCATACCTCTACCCCCCCCCCCACACATGATGAATGTCAGTACTTACTAGAAGGAAATGGAAGATCGGAGTAGGCACATATTCTTACTCTAACACCAGAATGGGTGTTTATTCCCATTCCCTCCAAGGAATACTCCTAGAAGGTCTTAGAAATGATTTATTTTTAGATATCAGTCACTAACCATATCCTATCGGCTTTCCAATATGTAATCATGTTCTACAGTAATAGATAGGAGGTGGGACCACAACTCTACCTCCTCAAGTGGGGTGACTCATACACACTATGGGATGGTCACTCAGAAGCAAACATACATCCTTGATCCCATCTAGGAGGTTCATTGGGAATATTCTATGATAAATAGATAATAGAATCAAGCACAAATAGTCATTCCAACTGGGGGAACATGTCCACTTTGATGGGCACTCTTGTGCAGGCATATATCCCTTCTATAACTTCAAAAGAGTATCGTTAAATCCTCAAAGAACCATGTGATCCCCTAAAATAGAAACCTATATATAAATTTCATCATTAATAGAATGTGTCCCTATTCCCCCATAAGATATTTCCTAAAAATAAATCATGCCAAAGAAAACTAGAAAATGAGGAGCATACTCATGGACCTAATCTGTTGGAAGCTGGAGCTATTGTGGCCATAAAACACTTATCATTGGTGTCCCGTGATCCTGAAAATATGTTAACAAATTATAGGAGTGTTAGTATTAGTTTTTAAGGTCCTCCCAGCAACATTGTTACTATAATATCTGAAGGTCCTCCTCAGAGCATTTAACACAAAGGCTTCCTTCATAGGCACAAACCGATCTATAATGAGAGCCCATATCCAGATGAGCATCAAGGGGACCATCATCATGTCCAGAATATCAAATAAAAAGAAGGCCCCCCTTACCATCATCTTACCTAAAGGTACTCCCTAGGGTGTACACTGTATAAATTCTCCCTATAGTTGTACATAGATCTATGATGGTAGTCTTTTCCTTGATGGAATTCACTACGATGGCCCTCCTCACAGTGACATCTCATTTCAGTAAGAAGTTCCTCCCCTTGATGATGAATTCTCTAAAGGTCCTCCCCAGGGTATACAACAATAAAATTATCCCTGCATCCATACATCAAGCTATTATGGTAGTCCTCAACATGATAGCATTTACTGCTAATGTCCTCCCTATAGTGACATCTCCTTTTAGAAAAAGGTACTACCCTTACCTAGTCAAGTGGTAGAAATACCTCATATTATAAGGAACTTGGAAAGATGGTTCTAAACATGATAGATACCCTATAAATGAAAAGATACCTCCTTTCTCATCCATAAGACGACATGGGGCTATGCTCATCCTTGGAGCCACCCTGGGACCATTTCCTTATCAATGAGACCTCTACTATCCTCGCTACTTATGATGAAGCTGTAAAGAAGAAATAATTTTGGGATGATCAAGTAGATGAGTCTATTGTATAAAAAAAATTATATGTTACTTATGATAACAAAATTGGCTAGGGATGACATACCCATCATGTTTTGGCCTTCATCCACTTCTCAGTTCAACATTCTAGAGGCATTGTTAGAAAATGTCATACAAAAAATCCATATGAATCTCTAGAAATATCTACACCCCTAAAATAAAAATTATTTCCTTATGATGGGAATGCATACAATGTCAAAATATTGGATGATATTTTTTGTCAAATCTATTTGGAAGCCATTCCATCAACGCAGAAACAACAATCATTGAATAGATTAAAAGATCTTCTATCAGTATGCCTTAGTTCATTGCATGAGTAGCATCATCTAATTATCAACACCCAATTGGGTGTTCATATTCAAGGATAGTGGGAACATGGATATTTTAATTTCACCTCACATCCAATTCAACATAACCCATTGAAAATGAGATACTTTAATTTCATTACTCTAAGATGACTATTAATAAAAACTCCCCCTCATGAAATATGACATACTCAAAAATAATTGGCCTTGAATAAGTACAAATATCATTGGGACTGATTATAGAAATCCATCAAAAAACTCTCGAACTAGGAAATTGATAACATTATGAAGTCAAATATCCTAACGGAAATCAATCATTAAGCACTATTAATGTCCTTAGAAACTAGTATTTCACGTTCTAACTGACCATTGTATCATGATCATGCTCAAACAAGGATGAACAAGATCAAGAGGGTAGTGACAGTAGTAGTGGTTGATGTAGTATGGGATCAACCCTATCACATAGGGATGGGGTAATTTTTAACCCAAAATTCCCTCTATGGATGACAAACTTGACTCGATACAAACAAAAATAAAATGGGTGAAACCCTATAATGCAATGTAAGAAGAATTTTTATCTAAACAACCCCCTCAAAAGAAATTATTTTTTTCCTATTTTTGGAGGATGACAAGTAGTAAGTTCTCACAGTTTGTCCCATCTCAAGACCCATTTCCCTCAGAAGGGAGGCATGCAACCCAGATGTATAAGGGTTCCCTCCAAGTCACCTTTCACCAAGAATCTTGAAAAGGATCCCAGAATGGAAGAGAGAGGTCCAGTAAAGGGCATAAAACCCTCATATCATTTGATTGATGGTACAATGCCTACAATGCATTATTCATCAGTAAACATCATGCACGTCAAACCTACAGATGAAACCAAAATTGAGGCAAATAAAGACGGTCATGTGGAGGATGGCTCCATCTTTAAAATGGTCTACACTAACATAAATGAAGAAGTTGTGTATACCTAGAACTATAGTATCAACTTAAATTTGAGTGATCCATCAATAAATCTCATACTACCTCCTCATTGAATCTCAAACAAAAATATAGGCAAGGCCACATACAATCTTCCTCCTCCACTAGATGAGGATTATATCCTTATTCTTGAAGAAATATTTACTCGGTAGAAGGATGAAATGAAAGATTTGAGGTTACTCAATGTGGAGTTTATCCAAGGTAGAATTCCTATCGAATATTATCCCTAGGAAGAGAATCAATATACACTTCCAATAGGTGTACCTCAGCAATAAGGATTCATCCTAGTGATTAAAGTAAGGCTAGGATGTCCACCCAACTTGGTGCTTGGACCATCGGATTAGCTGGACTCAATCATGGAACGATATCAAGACTTACCTCTATTATGAATAAAATTGAAACAGGTTCAGAAAAATCCTCAAAATATGTCCTCGTCTGGATATCAACCACAAATAAGGGAAGAATAGGCACACCAGATCCTACTGATTGATGCACCTTTATAAGATCCTCTTCAACTAAACACTCATCATGGGATTCTCAACACCAACAAAAAAATGATATATTTACTGGAAGTGGTGGAGGAGTTGGGTCCACTGGAGCATTCAGAATAAAAACCTTACCCTGAATGGGTGAGTAAAACTCCACCACCTCCAAACTTCAGGAGTCCTACATTTCCGATATTCAATGTCTCAGGTGACCCGGAACAACATCTTATGGGATTTTTATCCCATTGAAATTCCATGATAGGAATTCCTATGAAAATGAATCAGTGAAGATATAATTCTTCATGTGAACCCTACAAGGTCCGGCCTTCATACAATACACTATTTTTCCATCCTGGTCAATTGAAGTATGGGAAGACCTCTAATGGTATTTTCTCTTTCATTTCAGCTCAACACTACATAAGACAACAATTAGTGACCTCTTGAATTGGAAAAATTGAAAAAAAAGAGATATTATCATACTTCATTTCTAGATGGAAAGGGATGACTAACTCCCTAAACCTACCACATCTCCAAGAAAACATGATCACTCTCTGCATTGATAAAATTCACAATGAGCTGCAAATACTACTAATCCAGGTAAAATATCTAGGTGGGTTTTTTTATTTCTCCTACATATCCCAAGTAATGGAAGAATCTATATAACAAACTATTATCAAGTCTCATATAACTCCATCATTTCTAGGGAAAAGACCCGAAAATCTAGAGGCAGAATTTGTCACAGTTTAGCTATCCATCATGCTAGAACCAACTCCAAAACCTATACTATATCATGTAGAACACCCTTAGAATAAATAGAAACCCCCTCCTAGATAGGATGATTGGATATTACTGATAAAAAATCAATTCAAGGAGAAAAGTAAAAAAGTTTATTTGTTCTGAGATGATCAAATATGTTGTTATTTTATATCCCGTATGGATAATAATTTACTCCACCTGTAAGATGCTGAAATGAATGGACAAGTAGGTCTTTGTAGGACCCCGGGACACCCTAAGAGGAGAGGGGTGAATCAGGGTGTCAACTTTTTCTCTTTAAAGTTGTGGATCTTGTTCCCACGTTGGTAGGAACTACTTAAACCTGTACGATGGATATGATCAGCAATGAAACATTTACATGCAAAGAGATGACACATCAATTTTTACGTGGTTCTGTTGGGACCACTTTGTGTATACGGTTGTATTTGTTGTCAATAGTTGTCAATGAAGATCAAAATGAAGGAGATCAAGAAGTACTCCAATGAAATGGAGGAATGGAAATTTAGATGATTTTTGTACTGATCATAAGTTCAAAGAACATGTGTCAAAGGTGACACATTGATTACAAAAGTGAAGAATGGTGAGGCATAATCCATCTGCAGATGAAGAAGAATACATAACAGTTGATTAAGACCATGCAATTCTTCATGAAGAAGAAGACAATGTGGAAGGGATTGGAATTCTGAAATGGCCATGCACTTCACATTGTTTCAAAATATGATGATTCTAAATCTATTCTTTCAAAGGATATATATCACAATAGTGGAGTTTGTGATGAAATCAGAAGAGTTGTTGAAGAATCCAAATCATAGAAAAGAATCATTTTTGAGGTGTTGTGATTGTTGAAAATGGAAACAATGACATACAACTTTGTTGACAAAGGGGATTTCATGGTGGCATGTCGAGTTTGAGGGATATGGTTAATGATCGATGTTTGATTCAAGAACTTCAACAAAGTAAGGGATGATCTGGAGGCAGTACAAAAAGAACAGATACGAGGTGGCGTTGTTTCCCAGTGTTTCCCAAACTTTTGGGCCTCAAAATCGGAAAATGAAGACATGGATTGTCTGCAAAAGGAGGTGTGCACAAAGAGGAAGTAGTGCACAGAAAATAAGGGTTGTGTGCGAAATACTTGAGCTAGGAGTGAAAAACAGCAAGGTGCGCAAAATAGTGGAGTGAAGTTTTTCACGCAAACAGTGTTTCAGAATCAGAACGTTGCAAAATGGTAAAGGCATGGGCTGCGTGAAAAACCCGAGCTGTGCGCAGAAAAATTGGAATGTGCGCGGAAAAATGTTGTGTGCAGAATAGTTGGGTGAATTTTTCGTGCAAGCAGTGTATCGAATCAGAAATACAGAAAATTGGCAAAGGCAAGAGGCGCATGAAAAATTGGAGATGTTCCCGCCATGTTCGCGGAAAATCAAACAGCTGCGCATAATGTTGGTTGTGCGCAAAATGTGGGTTTGAAGTATTACGCACAAGAGGGGATTTATTTTCATAATGATGAAAAATGTAGAAGTAATGAGATGTGCGGAAAACCAAGGCGGTGCACGAGAATTAAAGGAAGGTGCGCGTAATTCAAAGAACTGAGAGACAGTTTTACGCGCAGGAAGGGGTATTACGCGCAGGATCAAAAACGACTATAAATATGAGGTGAACGCCTCTCATTGAGTGTGTCTCAACACTTAGACAGATCTTGAGCTCTAGCACATGGAAAAATTGAGGTCTAGAGTGGAGCGTGAAAAAAAGAAGGTTTGCGTGAAAAAGAAGGTGTTGCGTGAAAAAGAGAAGATTTGCGTGAAAAAGAAGAGTTGCGTGAAAAGCCTTTTACGCGCCAAAATTTATTTTTACACACAAGGTTTAAATTTTACAGGCAAGGCACCGGGATGGGTGCGCAGAAATTTGGGGGTCCCACAGGCCTTTGATAGGTGCATATCACTCTCAAATCTGCTTTGCGTAGATGGAAGAACAGTAAACCATTTGGTTTTATGATGAGAAGTGGTACCGCACACACATGACTGGTATTTAACATCCTCATTGTGCTTTGCGAAGAGAAGAAGAACAGTTCATACAACTAAATGCAGATCTACACAGAAAGAGAGGAATATATGAATACACTCAGGTGTTAGTATTGAGAATTAAAGGAAGAGAAGAAGAAGATCTAGTGCATTCAGTCAATGCACTAAAGAAGAAGGATTGAACTAAAAAGAGCATCAACTCTGAACCCTGATGCAAGAAAAATCTCATGATGAACAAGAGACAAAGATTTCATGTCTATCTATTGAGGAGACCTTCACATCTATAAAATGAGTGGGGCTTTACCAAAGGCAGTGAGCCAGGGGAGTCAACGTGAGTGACCCAAGGGAAGCAGGGATCTATCCGTGAGCCTTTGTAAAGGCAGTGAGCCTAGGATAGAGTGTCTGTACTCGAACATTGTAATCCACAGCTAGTTAAGTATAGTGGAATTGGGTATGACTGGAAACTTGTCGGCGTATGCTCCTTGGACCTAGCCATTATTGGTGAACCAAGTAAAAATTGTTGTGTCATCTCTTTGCATGTGAATGTTTCATTGCTGATCATATCCATCATATAGGTTTTACTAGTTCCTACCAACATGGGAACAAGATCCACAACTTTAAGAAGAAAAAGTTGACACCCTGATTCACCCCTCCCCACTCAGGGTGTCCCGGGGTCCTACAAGTAGTATCAAATAGAGGTTTATGTATGTTGTATATTCTCCAGTAATTCTATTCAGAAAGGGATTTGAGTATCTTTCCTAAAGTCAAAAATGAAGAGTAGTCTTGATGAAGATTCAGTAATTTCTTTGCAGAAGTATACATCTAGTAAGACCATGACAAAAACGGAAAAGAAAGAGAAGAAGTATCTAAAGAAGTCCCTCATATCCAAAGAAGATGTAGTTTTGTGTTCTCCATTCCATTCCAATAATGAAGAAATATCAGGCTTGGAAATTATCGCACAGGTGGCTCAGAATTCTTCCAGAGGAAAGGATGACATCCCTAATTACAGCTTTCAGGAAAAACTCTAAACATATCTTCATGATATTCTTGAAGAAAGGGTTGCTATTATTTGTATCCTATTCCAATCTATGCAGGTTGAGATCACTCGATTATAAATGGAAGCTAACAATATGGAAAAGGGATTAGAAAGAAAAGTTATGGAAAGTATGCAGATATCCAAACAGGTGAAAGTCTTTGAAGAAAAAGAGAAAGTAAATAAGACTCTAAAAGAAAAGATCCATGAACTTGAATCTGAGCTGAAGAAGAGCAATGAAGTCAAGTGTTTTTTTTGGAAGAAACTTCCATGAAATTCAGGGGACTTGAGTCTTTGTTACAAAACAAAGTTAAGATGCATGAAGATGAGGTTAAAATATTGAAGAAGACTTGTGAAGAGAAGATGATCATGATTGAAGATCAGAAGATCATCCTCAATATTGAGGGTCAACAATTAGATGATCAGTTGACCAATATTGAGAATACACATATTGAGACTTCACAAAAGAATGAAATGAGTGATGCTTGTACTCAATGTTCATTGGAGGAATCTAAAGCTAAAATACCTCCAACATGTGACAAGAAGATTATGAAAACTCTTGATTATCCACATCAAGAATCAGTTGCTATCGGTACTCAATGCTCACTGGAGGATTCTATTGTCGAAAGACCTCCATTGTGTGATAAGAAGATCATGACTTCACTCATTGGTCTATTACAAGCAACTGAGAAAGTGAAGGTACCATCCAAACCATCTTGTACTCATGTTTCTAAATACGTTCCTACAATTAGTGGAGGTTGGAAGAAAAGTTCTAAACATGTATGGATGAGGAAATGTGAGAAGAAGAAACCTACCACCATGGCTAGGGTGGATAAGAAGAAAAAGGAGGAAGTTGGTTCTGCGAATAGAGGAAAAAAATTAAGAAGAAGTCCCAACAACCTCATAAAGAAGATACAAAGAAGAAAATATTTGTGGATCAATGTTGGTGCTACAACAGATTTGGGCATTGTGCACTGGATTGTTGGTACAATACCTTTAATAGAAAAGCACAAAGAAATCCAATGTCAAAAGGAAGAAATCCAGAGAAGAAGAAGCAACATCTGCAGGTCCAGAAGCATTTGTTTATAGCAAACGGATTTAGAATTCTTGATAACATTTGTGATGTATGCAGCGGCATTGGTCACAAGAATGATGCATGCCTATGTCAACAGATATCCAGAGCTGATAGGAATAGAAGGCCACACAAGCCAGCTAAGAAGAAAGAATATTCCTTGGGAAGAAATCAGAAGAATAGTGCAAACACACATTTCCCCAAGAAGATATCAAGTAAAGAAGCTGAGAAGACCAAGGATTTTAGATCCATGAAATTAAAGGCTCATTCACCCAAAAGAAACACTAAGTGGGATGAAACTCAGATGAACCCATGTGGAAGACCCAAACCAGCTGCAACAGTTACAAATGACATATTGGTCATCTTGCCTAAAGATTTGAAAAGAATGAGGAAACTTGAAGATGAAAAGGCCAAGGATGGTGAAAAAGGAAAAGAAAATTTTTCACATAATGAAGACACAGTGCATGAGAGATTACAAACCAAGAGAAACACACTTGTCAAAGAAGTTTTGTGTGAGAGATGGAAGAAATCTGGTCACATTGCAAAAGGTTTCCTAACCTTAATACCAGAGCAAGAAGCTATCCTTAAGAGGAGTAATAATGTATCATTCATGATGGTTGTTAAGACGAAAAATCCCTCACACAAAGTAGAAGAGAATGTGAAGAAATCCATTCCACATCAACAGATGTCAGAACATATGTTCAAATGTGCAGGCATGAAGACTGGAGTGAACAGAGGAACTTGGTTGGGAAAAGAACCTCAACCATACAGAACATGTCGATGAATCAAGGAGGAACCACCTTATTCCCTTATTCATTTGTGTATTGTATTTGTACTAATAATGCCGGGAATTGAAGGTGAAGCATGCTCTCAGGGGGAGAACCTGAGAAGTAGTGAATGCTGTCAACTCTTGATAGCCAAGCTAAAGAAGTTTCCATCCTTAGTAGATTCTTCAATTGATATTCAATGATTAAGATGATGAAGGATCACTATTGATGAAGATGATGAGGAGTGTTTCCTTTGAGGGGGAGAAAAATAAAGAAGCTTCCAAAATCACTGTTTCAATCAATATCAACTCCATCTGGTATCAAATGTAGTTAGTTTAAAAATTTCTTGAAGAACATGTCATTGGAGAAGGTATGTCATTTCTCAATCTCTCAACCTTGGTTACTCAGATCATTCTACAAAGGGTGAGTAACTGAATTGATCAGTGACATGAAAAGAATGGAAGTGCCCTAAGGCCACTTATCCAACCAATTGCAATTGAATGTTTTTGATTTGTTTGTTGATGTGAGTTTAGGAGTTTTTAGTTGATTCTTCCCTATCACATTTTATTTCTTTAGCCTGAAATGAATGTGGTAAACCCTTGAAGACATAATTCATGAGTTCTCATCTCATGTGGTATCATGATCTATGAATAATGGATAGCTTTGTTATCTAAATCAAATCCTCTTGTTTTCTACATCGAGCATTGCTCAATTATACTTAGAGGGAAATGATTAATGAAACATTGCTTACGTATATATTGATACCCTCCCTTCCATGATCCTTATATTTCATGTCAATAAGGGGGGAGATAAAGTGAAATGAAAGTTTGAAAAGAGAAGATTCTCATTTTGACATTGACGAATTCATTTTAGAAGATATGTAAGGTATTGAAAACAAAATAAAAAGGGGGAGATTGTTGGGACCACTTTGTGTATACAGTCGTATTTGTTGTCAATAGTTGTTAATGATGATCAAAATGAAGGAGATCAAGAAGGACTCCAATGAAATGGAGGAATGGAAATTTAGATGATTGTTGTACTGATCATAAGTTCAAAGAACATGTGTCAAAGGTGACACATTGTTTACAACAGTGAATAATGGTGAGGCATAATCCATCTGCGGATGAAGAAGAACACACGATGGTTGACTAAGACCATGCAATTCTTCATGAAGAAGAAGATAGTGTGGAAGGGATTTGAATTCTGAGATGGCCATGCACTTCACATTGTCTCAAAATATAATGATTCTAAATATGTTCTTTCAAATTATATATATCACAATAGTGGAGTTTGTGATGAAAGCAGAGGAGTTGTTGAAGAATCCAAATCACAGAAAAGAAGCATTTTTGAAGTTTTGTGATTGTTGACAACGGAAACAATGACATACAACTTTGTTGATAAAGGGGATCTCATGGTGGCATGTCGAGTTTGAGGGATATGGTTAACAATCCATGTTTGATTCAATAATGTCAACAAAGGAAGGGATGATCTGGAGTCGGTACAAAAAGAACAGATACAAGGTGGCGTTATTTCCCAGTGTTTGCTAAATTTTTGGGCCTCAAAATTGGAAAATGAAGACATGGATTGTCTGCAAAAGGAGGTGCGCACAAAGAGGAAGTAGTGCGCGGAAAATAAGGCTTTTGCGCGAAATACATGAGTTGGGTGTGAACAACAACGTGGTGCGCGAAATAGTGGAGCGAAGTTTTTTGCGCAAACACTGTTTCAGAATCAGAACGTTGCAAAACGTTAAAGGCATGGGCTGCGCGAAAACCCCGAGATATGCACGAAAAAATGGGAATGTGCGCGGAAAAATGTTGTGCCCAAAATAGCTAGGTGAATTTTTCGCGCAAGCAGTGTATCGAATCAGAAATACAGAAAATCGGCAAAGGTAAGAGGCACACGAAAAATCGGAGACGTTCCTGCCATGTGCGCGGAAAATCAAAATGGTGCGCGTAATGTTGGCTGTGTGCAAAATGTGGGTTTGAATTATTACGCGCAAGAGGGGATTCATGTTCATAATGATGAAAAATTTACAAGTAATGAGATGTACCGAAAACCAAGGCGGTGCGCGAGAATAAAAGGAAGGTGTGTGCAATTCAAAGAACTGAGAGACAGTTTTACGAGCAGGAAGGGGTTTTACTCACAGGATCAAAAACGCCTATAAATATGAGGTGAACGCCTCTCATTGAGCACGGATCGACACTTAGATAGATCCCGAGCTCTGCCACATAGAAAAATTGAGGTATATAGTGGTGCACGAAAAGAATAAGGGTTGCACAAAAAAGAAGGTGTTGCACGAAAAAGGGAAGATTTGCGTGAAAAAGAAGAGTTGCGTGAAAAGCCTTTTACGCGCCAAAAGTTATTTTTACGCACAAGGTTTAAATTTTATGCGCAAGGCACCGGGAAGGGTGCGCAAAACATTGGGGGTCCCGCATGCCTTTGACAGGTGCTTAGCACTCTCAAATCTGCTTTGCGAAGATGGAATAATAGTAAACCATTTGGTTTTATGAAGAGAAGTGGTACCACACACACATGACTGGTGTTTAACATTCTCATTGTGATTTGCGAAGAGAAGAAGAACGGTTCATGCAACTAAACTCAGATCTGCACAGAAAGAGGGAAATATATCAATACACTCAAGTGTTAGTATTGAGAATCAAAGGAAGAGAAGAAGAAGATCCAGTGCATTCAGTCATTGCACTAAAGAAGAAGGATTGAACTAAAAAGAGAATCAACTCTGAACCCTGATGCAAGAAAAGTCTCATGATGAACAGGAGACAAAGAACTTCCTGTCTATCTATTGAGGATACCTTCACGTCTATAAACTGAGTGGGACTTCACCAAAGGCAGTGATCCAGGGGGAGTCAACGGGAGTGACCCAAGGGAAGCAGTGAGCTATCGCTGAACCTTTGTAAAGGCAGTGATCCTGGGATAGAGTGTCTATACTCGAACATTGTAATCCACAGCTAGTGAAGTATAGTGGAATTGGGTACGACCGGAAAATTGTCGGCGTATGCTCCTTGGACGTAGCACTTTGTGGTGAACCAAGTAAAAATTGTTGTGTCATCTCTTTTCATGTGAATGTTTCATTGCTGATCATATCCATCATATAGGTTTTACTAGTTCCTACTAATATGGGAACAAGATCCACAACTTTAAGAAGAAAAATTTGACACCGTGATTCACCCCTCCCCTCTCAGGGTGTCCCGGGGTCCTACAGGTTCACCACTAAGGGTTACGTCCAAAGAGCATACGCCGAAAAGTTTTCGTTCGAACCAAATTCCACTAAACTTCAATAGCTATGGATTACAAAGGTTCGGGCATAATCACTCTATCCCAGGCTCACTGTCATTACAAAATGTTCAGGGATATCTCACAGTGTACCTCAGGTCACTCCCGTTGACTCCCCCTACCATACTGCCCTTGCTGAAGTCACCCTCAATTTATAGACGTGAAGGTATCTTCAATAGATAGAGATGAAGTTCTTTGTCTCCTGTTCATCATGAGACTTTTCTTGCATCAAGGTTCAGAGTTGATTCTCTTTTGAGTTCTAACCTTCTTCTTTAGTGAAATTACTAATACACTAGATCCTCTTGTCTCTATTTTCTTGATTCATAACCACTCTTATGATTGCTCAATAAATTAAGCTCAGCATTATTGGCATCGTCAGAATTAGTTCTCCATGTATGCATGAGATCATGCATGTATCATTTAGATGTCCTCTTTAATCTCACCTTACACCGAAGGTATCGGGTAATCTTCCAGCTTTCGTGCACCTCCAGAAAGACGGGCGTGCTCCAACAACACCTGATGCTCTCCTCAAATCCCGACACGCTAGTCCCAATACGGTGCACAAGTCTTCAGCCCGCGAGTCCAAACTGGTGCGCAAGTGTCACCAAAGCACCTGCAAGACACTGCCTTCTTTAACATCAAACCTGCACGACTCACTTCCTTTCTCGCACAAACCACCTTGGGCGCACAACCATCAACCGGCGCACAACTTCTAAGAGCTGGCACACAAGTCTCTCCAAACCACTTGCGAGACAACTCACCACTTGCGTGACCACTACACCTGAGCGAAGAGAGATCTGATTTTCTGTAAGTTTTGAGATCATCATTAAATGAGGAGGGGTGGTCCTCTATTTATAGGCAACCTAGACCCCCTGCGCGGTGGCGTGCAAGTCTCCCCTCAACGCCCAAGTTTCGGCACACAAGTCTCTGCTACCCTTATATCCACCACGCTACTCACCTACATGACCAAACCAACACTTGCATGACCCTCTTTACTTTTCCATATTTTGAAGTTATTTTCTTGAAAAACAACAGACGCGCAAGTTCCAATATTCCTAGGCACCGGCGCTCAAGTCCTCTCTCAGCACACAAGTCACTTGCGCTACCATACCAATAATTGCGTGACCCTTATCCCTTTTCCATAAATTGATGTTTTAATATTGAAAAACATATGTTGTGCAAGTTTCCTCTCCTTCAGGTACATGGCGCGCAAGTCTCTTTTCCAAAACCACTTTTCTTTATTTGTCTATTTTCAGGCCCAAAAATTTGGCAAACACTAGGAAACGGTGCAACCTTGTATCTGCTATTTTTGTACCACCCCCAGATCAACCATTCCTTTGTCGATGTACTTGAATAAAAAATGGATCATTAACCACAACCCTTGAACTAGACATGCTACCATGGAATCTCCTTTGTCAAAAAATTTATATGTCATTTTTTTTCTTTGTCAACAAGCATGATCACCTCAAAAACACATCTTTTCGGTGATTTGTATCCTTCAGAAACTCTTCTGATTTCATCACAAACTACACTATCGTGATATATATTATTTGAAGGAACATCTTTAGCATCATCATCTTTTGAGACAATGTGATGTTCATGGCCATCTCATAATTCAAATCCCCACATGGACATCTTTGAATTCCAATCCTTTTCACATTGTTTTCTTCGTCAACCGTCATTATCTACTTCATGAAAATAATATGATTCAATTCTTCAAGAATTATCTTGCATGGTTCTCATGCAATAATGAGTAATTTCATGGACTTCATCAAAACATCATTCTTCTTTAATCATCCTCACATGGATTATACCTCACGTTCTTCATTGTTTTAAACAATGTGTCACCTTTGACACATGTTCTTTGAACTTATGATCAGTAAAAAAATCATCTGAATTTTCATTCCTCCATTTCATTGGAGTACTTCTTGATCTCCTTCATTTTGATCTTCATTGATAACTATTGACAACAAATATAACCATATACACAAAGTGGTCCCAATAGTCTTGAAGACAGGATAGATTATTAACCCTTTCACAAGATACTAGGACACAACATTTAAGAATTCTTCATATTCAATGACCTCTTATTAAAAAAGTTAGATTATAGGTACGTTAATTTGGGAAATCTACTGGTGCAGGTAGAAGATATTTCCACTACTGCCCCTATGGAAGGTGATGAGTGGAATGAAGTTATTAGAAAAGTGGAATAGAATTTTGATGGTTGGATGACTCAATATAAGATCAATTTATCTCATTTTATTCACCAATCATAGTTGAACCAACCAACTATTCCATCTGATACTTCTACTGTAATAGAGCTGATTTCATCAGCCTCACAAACCTCCAAAAGAGAGCCTTTAAAAATGTGGCCTGACCGGAAAGGTAGGGAGGGAGTACAAGTGGATCTACCTGTATCAAGACCAAAGTTGTCTTTGACACTCTTAGACTTTATTCCCTCAGATTGGAAACAAAAGGCACTATCCTGCTAAATGAAACCACCTGAAATGATCAACCACACACATTCATCATTAGATGAAGAGTTGATCTCTTTTTACATTAATTTCATTCAATTAGTGGATCCTTTATCCAATTTTGAGTATTTCTATGAAACCAAGCTCCCCACACCTGGTTGGGGAAGTGGAGGAAGAGGCTGCATGATTCAAGGATACTGGGGAAGGCATAGTCGTGGAAAGTACCATAATTATATCAAAGTCCCATCCTGGACTGTACATGTTATAGATACTCAAAAAAAACCTTCTTAGGGTTTTAAAGGAGCATGAAAACCCTCCTAAGCCTACCAAAATCCACCCTTACCCTATCACTCTAGAATGTCAATCAGAGGGGGCATAGTCATCAGGTCACCCTCAGCAGGAAGACAGACCTACCCAACCTAACCCACTGGTGACATGAACACATCTAACTCCTATTTCAAGGGTTGGTTCATCTATATAAAATAGTCAATCCCCTAAATCACCTATGAAATCAAATCACTACCCAGGGAAGTGTAAGACTTTAGACAATTAGTATGAAATCCTGAGATAGTTAGCCTTGGTACCGGCCAAGCTATCGATCATGGATTCCTTGAGTTTTCAAAAGACCTCAGTGAAGCACTCATAGACGATTTGTTAATTTCTAAAGAGTTTGAAGTTGAGGATTTCATGATTTAGGTATATAGGATAGATATAGATCCTATGAAATTACATGCGTTTATCTAGTTCATAGATCAATATAATATTTTGTTATAAAGGGACACATCATTCCATTGTATGTATTCTGTAAGATAAATGGTGTCAATGTCGGAAATTGTTTCACTGAAAATGGCTCTAGAGTTAACCCCATTATAGTATGAAAACATCATTGGATGATTTCTGACAATGATAACATATCACCTTCTACCATAACACTATAGGGATATGGAAAAAGTGAGTATAATCCATTGGTCCAATTCAATCTCAAGTCTCAGTTTGGAGACCTCATAACCAAATCCTAATTTTGAGTGGTTTGACAGAAAATGACCTTCAACGTCTTTCTAGGAAGGTCCTGGTTATATCAACATGAGGTAATCCCATAGTCACACCATCAATGCATCAAATACTACATTAATGGAAAAATAGGTACAATTCTCATTGATAAGGCCTAATTAAGATCCTACCTAAACGGATTATATCAATAAAGTATTCTAGCAGAGGAAAGGGAAATAACCCCTGGTTGATGGTGTTTCTTGGGTCACCTACCTAAACGGTCTAGAAATGATCTTGACCCACCCCTTCATGAAACATGGAAAAGATTATGTATTTACCATCAATTAGGTAGAGTTTATGATCCATGATTCAGAAACATATTCATAAATATTCAAGGTTTCAGTCCTGACCACTAAGTTCAATAGTGTTGAAAATTTTGTTGACGCACCAGATAGTGGTGGAAGATCAGATGAAAATGCCTTCATTCTATCCCCACAGCTCCATGAAATCCCTACCTCTCCCTTTGAGGTTGAATAGGTTGTCTCATCATCCAAAGGGGAAGAAGGCACACCTTATCCATCTCTCACTCCATCCACTCCATATTTTCATTGAAATCCTAAATTGTTAGTTTGGTCAGAGGAAGCGGCCTCATCTTTGGAATGTTGAGATATTGAATCATCCACAAACTCTGGATAACTTATCTCACAACTTTATCCCTCTATGAAGCAAGATAAAGAAGTTTAATAGGAGGATTACCTTAGGGACTCCCCTCCAACATTTGAGGAGGGCGTCTCTACTACCATTGATGAACTCAGAGAAATAAATCAGGGTATGGAAAGAGACCCATAATACACATTGATCAGTGCGGCCACGTATTCAGACGAATAAGAGGTATGTACCTCCTTCATAAAGATGCTTTGGGATGTGTTCACCTAAAACTAAAAAAAAATTTAGGGCCACAATCCCAAGGTGTCCACTCACTACTTGGGCCAACCAGAGGACCACCAGGTCTATAAAGAAGCAACCAAAAGGGTGTGTCGAACGCATGATGGAAAAATTGATGCTGAAGTCAACAAATATCATAAGATCCAACATTATTTGGGAGGTTCAATATCATAAATGGATGAAAAATATCATCCTCCTAAATAATAATAATAATAAAATAAAAGTCTACATTGATTTTAGGTATCTCAACTGATACTGCCCAAAGATAATTTCTCAATCCTGATCACATAACTATTAATCAAATGCAACAGTCAGATATCAGGATCTCTCCTTCATGGATGACTATTGGGGTTGCAATCAAATCTGAATGTACCTAAAATATGAAGAATCCAATTGCTTTATAGAACCCCAAAGAGTATTTTACTATCGAGTAATGCCCTTTTTATAGAAAAATGTTGGTGCAACGTACCAATGTGCCATGCATCACATCTACAAACACTTCATAGGAAGTTTATAAAATTCTATGTTGATGAACTGGTGGATGAATCTCATGAATGCTCTGACCACCTAGAGGATCTTGAAACTATCTTCAACAAACTGTGATAACATAGCCTGAAAATGAAACCCTAGAAATTTTATTTCAGCATTACCTCAAGGAAATTTATTGACTTCTTTGTAGGCCATCAGGGCTTCAAAGTTGACCCCGAGAAGATAAAGGTTATCCATATAATGTCACCTACTCACAACATCACATAGTTGGAGGACTTCAAGGAAACTTTGACTACATTTAGTGATTTATATCCATCCATTTAGGAAAATTTCTTCCCTTCACTAGGCTCAAAGAAAAGGGGGTTACATATCAGTGGACTGATGATTGTCAGGAATCATTCAACAGTATGAAAAAAAATATCTCTTAATCCCAATAGTGGTAATTTCATATATCAAAGTAAGGATAATAATTTTCTATGTGATAGCCTTAGAGTGATCACTGGGTTCCTTCCTTGATGGGGTCCTTCTTAGGTGCATTGGTAAAGAAGAGACCGCTGCTGTCATGAAGGAAGTGAACACTGTATCCTGTAGCACCCACATGTCAAGATCAAATATTTCTCATCAATTATAAAGTATTGGGTACTACTGTCCCACTATGACACTAGGATGCACAAAATTCATCATAATGGTCCATTCATGCTCGGTTCACAGCAAATTTATTTTCTAACACCTGAAGTTGTTTCACACTGCCAAATACTCATACCATTTTCCACATGGGGAATGGATGTTGTGGGACCATATACTCCTGCTAAATCCAAGAAGTTTAAGTATATCCCAAGTGAAACGGACTTCTTCTTCAAAAGGGATGAAGTTATACCCCTCAAAGAGGTCATGGTAAGTAACATTTTCATCTTTGTTAGAACCATAATCATCACAATATTTTGTGTACCTCATGTAATATTTAAATACAATGGATTTTTTTTTGTTATTTTGAATTAGAGAAACTATATAAAAAGTATGAAATCATGTATAATTGTTCATCCGGCTATCATGCGGTGGCTAATAGACAGATAGAGTGCTTCAAAAAGACCCTATTAAATATACTCTATTTGAAGGTAGATAAGGATAAAAAGTCTTTGATGGAAAAGCTCTTATATGGACTGTGGGATTATTGGACTATGACATGCACTACCACACAGGTGACCCCATACTCATTATTATATGTGATAGAGGTTGTCTTTTCCATTGAAGTTCAATTTCCATCACTCTGTATTTCCCTCTATGATCAGTTATCCATATATGAGAAATCCTAGAAATGTCTAGGATGAATTGGTGTGAATATATGGGAAGACATTGCACACCTTGATTCATTTGGAATTTCCCCAAAACTAGATTGTAGGAGACTTTAAGAAAAAAATTCACCTATGGTCTTTCCTTAAGGGAGACATGGTGTTGGTCCTCCAGACTCTGATGATACTCGGAAAGAAACCTCCAAAGTTAGAGGCAAAGTGGGATGGACCCTATTCCATACACAAAGTCTAGACCAATGGAGATTATTCATTGATCTTGATGGAAAAGTATCTTACTACTGCCCCCATCATTTCATGGTTCTTGAAGAATTATTTCATGTAATCATAAAATCAATCATCCTGATCGCATGATGTTAAACTGGATGGTACATTTTCCTTGCCTCAATACAATAAACTGTATGACACCAATATCCTAACTATATGACATTAAACTACACAAAACCATAATGTTATCACCTAGGAGGACATCACCCTCGACATTGGTCATCTACAAGACCATATTCAATAAATATATGTGGATTTATTTGTATCGTTGTAAGATACATAGCGAAACCTAGACCTTTGACATTAAGCCCAGTCACAAATTTCCCTCAATTCATACGGTGATTTTCTTTCTAGACTTTGTCTTCAAGGACTCTATTCACATTGAAAATATTGTTCTTGTTGGTCCAAAAAATCATCCTTCACATAAATATAAGACGCACTCATCCGGATCTCATGACAATAAACCGGGTGGTACATCATCCATATAACAATACAATAAACAGCATGACACTAACATCCTCATTATATGATCTTAAATTTAACAACACCATAATGTTCTCACTCGAGAGGGAATAGCCCTCAATATTGATCATCTACCATTCCATATTTAATAAATATTATTTCTTGATTACTATCCACCTAGAATATGAAGTGATTCCTAGATTTTACATCTTGTTCTATCCACCCCAAAAGTAAAAAATTATCCCTCCATGTGTATGGGTCAGACCTATGTAGGGAGATTTCTATTAAGAACTACATGTTACATGATTCCTACAATCATAGGATATATAGTGATGCCTAGAACTCATGACCTGGGATCAACTATAAAGTACATGAAATGCTCCCACACCTGCATACAAACTAAATCAACGTAGGGGACTCCAAAGCAGGTACTATTTATAGGTCCATTTCAAGTAAAATTATTTGTCCCTTCAAATGAGTCATTTATATATAGGGAAGTGCATTTATAACTACATGTGGATTAATTTATATCCACACAACATATGAAGTGACACCTTGATCTCCAATCTCGGTTCCATCCATGTCAATCGAACAATCAATGAAAAAGATACCCCCCCTCTCCCTACAGATCAAATCTATGTAGAGAGTTATCATTATGAACTAAGAATGTCTTGATTCCTATCATCAAAAAATACATAGTGATGCCCAAATCTTTAATTCTAGGTCTATATGCAATGAAGGATAAAAATTAACTCCTCTCTGTGTGTGGTTTAGATATGCATAGGGATGTTTTTGAGAACTACTTATGGATTGATTCTTGTTTTGACAAGATACATACTAATGCCCAGATTTTTCTTCTTTGTCTAGACACCACAAAAGAAAAATTTCCCTATACTTCATTTTATCACCTATGTGTGTCGGAATAAACCTTTTATTCCCCTTGTTTCTCAAATCAATAATAGATTACTTGGGCTTAGGTGTTTTGATAGGGGATTCCTCGCATGATAAAGGTATATCAATATAGATTAGGTTTTCCATGGTCCTAGTATCATGAACTTAAAAGGCACACCCGATATTATTACCGCACAATATTAAACTACACAATCAAGGATAGTTTGAGAAATATGTATGGATTGATTACTTCTATCGTAGGATATGTAGTGACACCCAACTTTTTATTCTTGGGTCTAGCTGTAATATTTTCTCTTCACATCAGAGAACCAATTTCATTACTGCATGACATTAAACTACATGGGGAATGTCATTATCAAATAACATTAAATTGTATGGTACCTCAAAAACTATGTTGCTCTTGATTCTCATTTTTATGAGATACATAGTAACCCCTAGACCATATGTTCTAGTCCCATCCATGAGAAAAGAAATAAATTTCTCTCTCCTGTATACAAATAAAGATCTATGTTGGAGAACTCAAGTTTTGGTTCCTCATTCAAGGATCTATCAAAGAAATAGAAATTACCCCAACATATGAGTCAGATCTATGTATGTAATTTCGTACTCCCATGATAATCATGATATGAATGTTTATTCAGTACCTATACAAATTCCTTCCATTCATCATACCATGTGCCCCAAGAGATTTCCAATCTTCCCAATCTTCACCAAGACATCAGAAATGAAGGTTATGTGTACTAAGGAAACCTTTGTTTGAGTATAATAATATGACCTAGTTAGCTCTGCATATGTTTCATGCACAAAAGGACTATTAACCAAAGGAAAATCCATCCCCAGGAATGACCTCTTCTATCTCCATAAGCCCAAATGGTGTTTCCCCCCATATCATTTATCTTGATATGAGTATACATGGAATCATGGTTTATACTTTCTTTCCCCTTACGTCTGAATTATGTTAGAACATACCAGCCCAATGAGCCTCCTATTAAATAAAATTTCTATGAAAAATGGTCATGTTCATATGACCTAAATCTATAAGACCCCATGTTTTTCTCACTGCATGACATTAAACTACATGGACGATGTTTTATTCGCGTGACACTACACTGCACAATGTTCAAAACTATTTGTGGATTGATTCCTACCATAGTAGGATACATGGTAACACCCAAATATAAAATCCTAGTTCCAACTCCACAAAAAGTTAAAATTTTCATTTCCCTATGTAGGGGTCATAATTGCATGGGGAACCTTATAAGAACTATGTATGGCTAGATTCTCTCTTTTATAAGATATGTAATGACACCCAAATCTTATATCGCGCTCTAACCACAAAACAAAATCCCCCAATAAATTATACATGAGCTGAGATTTTCATAGTAGGATCCAATATGTGTCTCACCATACTCATGATCTTGTATTTAATGGAAAATGCCCCTTTTAAGCATAGTGTTTTGATCTGTGTGTGGGGAATCCTTCCCAGAACTATGTATGGATTGACTCTCATTTTGATGAGATATGTAGTGACACCAATACCATATATCTTAGGCCCATCCATAATGAAAAAAATCATTCCTAAGTATGGGTCAAAATTTCTAAAGGGAATCATTTCTACCCATTTCTGAGAAATTGCAACATGAAATTATCCTTTAATATTTAGTCAATTTCCTTTCACAAACCAATATCTATGCCAGGGGAAGTGTGAATCTCCATAAACCTCCCCAAATAAAAAAATGGAGGATCAGTGTCCTGAGGACACATTGGTTTGACTATACACAATATTCCACAATTTTCTCCATATAATTCTCCCCAAAAAAGGTCTTTAAACCAAAGGAAAATTCATCCAAGGGAGGGGATTTTCTGATTTCCGTACTCCCCAATGATGTTTTTCATCCCATATCACCCTTCTGATTTGGAAACACCCATATTGTATTTTATAAAAATTACCATTAATTCCTAAGATATATGGAAAATTCTTGACATGATTACCATAAAAATAATGGATCTTTATCCCTCATTCAGTGAAAGATCACTATCGCACATGCTCTCAAAAAAATTTATCTGTGATTTTACTAAGTGCAGCACAGTGGCTGGCCTATGTCGTTCTATCAAGGAGGAAGTAAATTAAATAAATATTAATAGTCTTGAATTAAGTAATAAAATAGTTCAAAACAAATCAAAAGAAATATGGGGGGTTTTTTGTGACTTTTTTATTAGTAAACTAAACAAAAAAAATGAGAAGTAACAATCCAGAGACAATTTCATCAAAAACACTTATATGAGAAGATGTAGTTAATATAATTTTTCCCATTTATAATTAATTTATCCTTATACCATATTATTATAATTCATTAAATTTTAATCTCCTGAGCTTTTCAACCCTTGAACCCTACAAAAATTAACACAACCCAAAATATTGGAAAAATGAGCCTACAGCCAACTTCCGGACTTCCAATCGCAACACCCTACCCTGATTGTGATTCAAAAGCCAACTTATGATCAATGGTTAGTTAGGTAAGAATATAATCTCTATATTTGAGAATTAATTGAGTTGGGGATGAGACTTTAACCCTACAATTCTATCCCAATTTGATTAGATTTTGTGATTACAGTTTCACTCACACAGTTTACACAAGCCCGACCACGCGATCAAGTGCAAGTCGATCAAGTAAATTAGAAATTAAAACTCAATTAATTGATCACCATTTTTGAATTATAGTATGATTATGGATTCAAAATAAATAAATTAAGGGGGTAGGGATTATATCAACTATGAAAGAAATCAGTCTTCTGTGGGCAGAGTTTTCATCGTGGAGACATTTTTCATAAGCAATGGATAGAAACGGGAATGCCCAAAGTCATATATACTCTTAGATTCCACCCCAAGAAGAAAAATAAGAAGATGAAAAGAGAAGAACAAGGAATATTTATTGAAGAAATCTCATGTAACAGGAATAAAAACAAAGAAAAACAAATTGGATGTGGGAGAGGAAAGCCTTTTTTGGAACATATGTTTGCACAAGGGATTACTTCTTCCAAGAGTTGTGAGGGGTTCCAAAGATCCATTCTTTCGGGCACACCTTCCCAAATCCTATAACATCCATTAAAAAGAGTAAAAATATCCTTTAAATAGTGTTTTGGAGGGCTAGGATTATAAATCTTTTTTAAATGTGAAAGAAAAATTCGGCCAAATATTTTACTCCACGTTGCACCGCATAGATGACCTCCAAAATGCATGACTTGGTTAGACTTCTAGCAAGATAATTTTTTCAGAATCATGTACCCAATCTTCCCTAAAATTATGGTCCCAAGACAAGTTTAGATGAAGATGATAGGGCCCAGATGGTGAAGTAATGTCCAATCTGGATAGTTCAGTCCATCTTTGTCTTTATGGCCCATTTGCTCCACTAAAATGAACAATCCAGCTCTCATGCCCTCAATAAAATTTGTACCCCATTAGTTCAAGAACACAATTAAATAATTTTAGGTCAAAAATAAATTACAGAATAATATTTATTCTTGGAATAGTGCAGTGAAGTTTAAAAGGTTAAAACTGGAATTTTCCTCAAATTTGCAAATGAATGATCTAATCCCTAATATTCCATAATTGATCATATTTATCATAATATGAGGTAATTATATCATTTATTATCAATAAAATATTAAATAAAATTGTGTTTTATCAACTCCCCCATAGTTACCTTTTTTCACTCCCGGGTAAAACCTCATATCATTTATTCCGAAAAATTGTGACAAGTAAACATCAATATCAAATCAAAACATATTTTAGAACACATATCCTTGAGATACAACAATTCCACACCAAGAAACAAAAGATATCATGACTCATAAAAAACATTATTTCAAGTTCTATATTTATATAATTTAATATATTTCCACTTCATTTAACCTCTCATGCACACAAAACACTTACCTCACTCGAATTTTCTCTTATCACACAAATGTCAGTTTTTCAGCAATTTCTTCCTCATCCAAACACATACAAGTGTCACCATAGGAATGATATATTCCTACATCGCCACCTGGTGTGAGTCAAGGACATATGTTTATCATGAAGACTTTTCATGGTTGTTTCGTGGCTTTTGTTTAGTAGTATTTAGATGTGAAAATCTCTGAGACTGAATTAGGAGGGCTTGAAACGTTTTGAAGAAAAATTGCATTATTATAATTTTAACATAAATATGATCTCCTTCTCAATCCCAATAGCATCGATTCATGTTCATAATCATGAAAAATAAAGGAATGTGCACACCATTCAACATTTTAGTAGTAAAAATTTCAATCTTTTCAAACATGATTTTCTTGAAAACTCTATATAGGCACAACTTTTTTTCTCTATTTGAAGTTCCAGAAAGGCACAACTTCACTTATCATGAAAGCTCCAAAAAAGGTGCAACTTTCAATATAATTATTTTATTTAGTAGGAAAAACATATCTTTAGAATTTAATTTTCCACCCAAAGTATCACAGAATGTGGTATCACAACAGAAGACATCTTCCCCCATACTTAAGTTCAACTACATTATGAAATTTCATTTCAAGAGTTGGTTGGATAGGGAAAATTGGCTTGTAATATTGAAACCCTAACAGACTGTTCATGTATTCTAAGGGATAAAATGATTAAATTTTCAAGGTAGGCCATTATAAGAAAAGATTCTTTAAAATAGGGGATTTAATACCAAAAAAATGCCACAATCAGTTATACATATATACCTCAAACCCTCAAGTTTTGACATGAATAAATCAAATTCTAGTTAAATCAAGTGTGGTTTGGTTCTCTCAAGAAATGAGGTAAATATAAATAATATGAAAATAATAGTTCATAATCCTCACAGGAAAGTGATTTCAAATATAAAGACATTGATATGTGGTATGGGATTCAAAATTCAGAGTACTTTTTCATGAAATTACTAAATATTTGAACATGAAACAAAGTTATTTTTAGCATTCATTTAAGCTGAGATTCTTGTGATAATTTTTTTCACTTATTAATAAGAATTAAAAAATGGTGATGAGAATCATTTCATCTCAAAAGTTTCAAAAACACACAAAACAATTGCAAAATAAACATAAAAAATTTGAAAATACACGATTTTTTTTTAAAATCATTGAAAAACAGGAAAACAACTGAAATTAGTAAACTAAAAGGTTCACTCCCCCACACTTAAAATATTTCATTGTCCTCAATGTGAACCCATGAGATGATATATTCACATGAAATGTATAATTTTAAATAGGAAAAAGAATAAAAAAGTGAAAGGGTTAGGAATAGCCTGATATGCCCAAGTGATGATGGGGTCATGCAGTGTGATGAAATCCACTGCAACAATAGGAAGTCCCTCAATGTATCTCTTAAAATGTTTCCCATTGACTGTAAATCTCATTCCTGTGTCCTCCTGTGTGATCTCCACTACACCATAAGGAAAAACATTAGTCACAACATAAGGACCTAACCACATGGAATGTAACTTACCAGGCATCAGCTTCAGTCGTGAACTATAGAGCAAGACTTTCTCTCCAAGTTGAAATTCCCTTTTATGGATCATTTTTTCATGAGATACTTTTTATCTTTCCTTGTAGAGCCTTGAGTTCTCATATGAAGAAATCTCCTCAAGGTATTTAATTTGCATCTTCCTTTGGATTTCAGCTTGGACCAAATCCATGTTGTATTTTTTATATCCCAATAATCTTGATGATCAACTTCCACAGGGAGGTGACACGCTTTCCCAAAAACAATCTGAAAAGGGTACATACCAATGGGTGTATTGTATGCTGTCCTAGAAGCCGAAAATGCATCATCCAAGTGCTTTCTCCAATCTTTTATATTTGGTTGCATAGTTTTCTCCAAAATTTGTTTCAACTCATGATTTGAGACATCAACTTGGACATTTTTTTGGGGGGTGGTATGGTATTGATGTTTTGTGTGTTAACCCACACTTATGAAGAAGGGAAGAAAGATTCCTATTACAGAAGTGTGTCCCTGGGTCACTGATGATGGTCTTCGGCACTCCAAACCTGCAAAAAATCTACACTTTGAAAATGCCCACAACAACATGAGAATCCTCAGTCCTGGTGGCCTTAGTCTCCACCTATTTACTCACATAATCAAAATCAACCAAAATATACAAAAACCAAATGAACTAGGAAAACGAATCATTAAATCAATTCCCCATACATCAAAAATCTCATAGAATAGTATGGATTTTTGACGCATCTCATGTCTCCTAGAAATGTTCCCACTGTGTTGGCAATGAGAGCATGACTTATAAAACACATGTGCATCATGAAATAAGCTAGGAAAATATAATCCAGAGTTTATGACTTTCCTAGCTCTCTGTTGGGGTCCAAAGTGTACACCACAAGAATGTGTATGAAAAAATTGTAGAACAAACTCAAACTCATGATCAAGAACACAGTTCCAAATAACTTGGTCACTACACATGTGCCATAGGTATGGATCATACCAAACATAAAATCTTGACACACTCTTTAATTTTTAGACTTGATGTTTCTTTAAATTTGCAGGTATTTTAGAGGCAACAAGGTAGTTAATTAAATCTATATACCAAGGACGCTTACCTGAGATGGAATAAAGATGATCATCTGGGAAAGTGTCCCAAAGTGGTACTTGGTCCTAGGTGGAATCCTCTAGTGTGTGAGTAAGCCTACTCATGTGGTATACCACCAAGTTTTCTGACCCCTTCTTGTCCTTTATCTCAATATCAAATTCTTGGAGAAGGAGAATACATCCAATTAGCCTGGTCTATGCGTTTGGATTCTTCCAGAGGTACCTTAGAGCTGCATGGTCAGAAAAAACAAATACCTTAGAGCCTAATAAATTTGAACAGAATTTATCTAAATTAAATATAACTAAAATAAACATTTTTCCATGTTTTTGTAGTTTCATTGGGTTGAATCCAGTGTCTTCGATGCATAAGAAATCACATGTGAACATCCCTCCACCCTCTAAGACATGACAAATCCAACTGTGATGTTGGAGGCGTCACACATAAGCTCAAAAGGAAGCTCCCACTATGGGGGTTGTATGATTGGTGGAGTGTTCAGACACTTATTTAGCTCATCAAAGGAAGTCCTACAGTAATCGTCAAACACAAAATCAGAATCCTTTTGAAGTAATCGTGACATAGGAAGAGCAATCTTACTAAAATATTTTATGAATCCACAATAAAATCTTTCATGCCCTAGCAAATATCTAATATCGCACACATAAGAAGGATAGGGTAATGATGAAATGATATCTACCTTAGATCTATCAACCTATATCACATTTATTGACACCACATGCCCTAATCCAATCCCATGCTCTACCATTAAATAACACTTTTCAAATTATAAGTCCAGATTGTTCTCAATACAACGATTCAATTCCTTTCCCAAGTTATTTAGACATTCATCAAATGAGGATCCATATATTGTAAAGTCATCCATAAATACTTATATGATGGTCTCAATAAAATCAGAAAAAATACTCACCATGCTTCTTTGGAAGGTACCAAGGGAATTGTAAAGTCCAAATGGCATCCTTTGGTAGGAAAATGTTCTGAATGGGCATGTGAATGTTGTCCTCTCCTGATCCTCCAGAGCTATAAGAACCTAAAACTATCCAAAAAATCCATCCAAGAAACAGTAGTGTGTTTTCCCAGCTAGTCTCTCATGCATCTGATCAATAAATATGAGGGGAAATAGTCTTTGCAAGTAGTTTGATATAGTTTCCTATAATCAATACACACACACCAATTGTTATGTACACTCACTGAAACTAACTCATCTTTCTCAATTTTAACAACTGCAACACCACTTTTCTTAGGAACAACCTAAATAGGACTTACCCACTGAGAATATGAAATGGGAAAGATTATACCTTCCTTGAGAAATATTTCAACTTCTTTTTGAACAACTTCCAAAAGATTTGGATTCATTCTCTTTTATGGTTGCCTAAACAGTTTAGCCACATCCTCCAAAAGAATCCTTAGCATGAAAATGGATGGGATAATACCTGATATTTCAGCCAAGGTCCACCCAATTTCCCTTATGTTCTCCCTCAAAAGATTCAAAAGTTTTTCTTCATGTTCAAAAGGAGATTGTTACCAATGATAATAGATAATTTATCACCACTAAACAAGTATGAGTATTTGATATTTGGTGGCAATGGATTATCTTATAGTGTAGGGGGTGGTGTATGGATGGAGACATTGAAGGAACTGGAATATGTGAAAAAATATCATCAATATTAGAATACAAATCATCACTACCAGAGAATAAAACATCAAATCCATCAACATACTCAACAGCCATGTCAGAATCAGAGTTCACTTGATCAAAATCAGAATATGAATCCATTTCAAAATTAAATCTAAGAGATACTTGTACATTATAAATGAATATGGAATTCCTCCTATACATAAAAATTGAACCAATACTCATAATCTTAATAAGCTTTGGACAATCAAATTCCATGGGATTTTTATTTGGTGGTTCAAAATGGGAGATAACAAATGTATAATGGTCCTATGAGGGGTACTTCATGGATTCCATAACATCAAATATCACAAATTCATCCCCAAACTCTAGGTAAATTTTACCCTCATTGACATTTATGATAGTTTATTCAGTTTTTAGGAAGGGTTTACCTAAGATAATGGGTTCATGAGTACTTACCTGATCGTCCTCCATGTTATGAATGTAAATATCTGCTGGAAATATCATGTATCTTACCCAAACAAGTACATCCTCAAGGACTCCCGCTAGATATGTTGTATCTCTATTCACCAATTGCACCACTACTCATGTCGGCTTCAACTCACAAACCTATAACTAAGATAATACAAAGAGAGGCATCACATTTTTGGAAGCTCCTAAATGAAAAAGAGCATTAGAAAAGAGAAACTCTTCTATGGTTCATGGGATAGTGAATGTCTCAGGATCCATGTACTTTATTGGAATTGATTGAGTTGGTGAGGTGAGTTCTGACACATTCCTTCAAATATTGATCCTCCCATTCCCATTGAGTCATCTTCGATTAGTACAAAGTTTTTTTTAGGAATTTAGCATACCTTGGGATTTGCATAATTTCCTCAATAAGGGGGATGTTTATCTCCACATGCTTGAATGTGTCCAAAACCTCTTTTAGCATTGCCTCGTCAGCTATTTTCTTGGTTTGAACAACCCTGTTTGGAAAGCGAAGGGGTTTAGGAGGAACATCATCAATCTTTTTCTTACCTTTATCTTTCTCCTTTGGTTTCTCTTCAGATGGTCTTGAATGGAGCTTCTCTAGAGTTGAGGTGAATCCTGGTGGAATGGTGGGTGCAGAAGTATCATTCATTTACTTCCCACTTCTCAATGTGATGGCACATACATTTTCTTTTGGATTTGAAGTTGGTTGGGAAGGTAGATTTATGGAATTCTTACTTACTAATCCATGGAGGGTAGTGTCAATCTGGCTCATTTGAGTCTTTAACTCCCTCAGCTCTGAGTATTGACACTTCAACTCATTCTGTTGATTAAAAATAATTTGTTTCAAAATATTATCAGTGTTAAAATCTACCATGCTTTGGTTATTCCCTAGTTATTGACTTGTTGATGTTTGAGCTTCAAATCACCTTTGGGGTTGTTGAAACCCTTTGGTAAGGTGGAGGTTACTGGAAGTTTTATTGAAAAGGGGGGGACTTTGTTGTTGTCGAAATCCATACCTCATGTTTAATTGATCCTTCCACCATTGGTTGTATGTTGGAACAAATGAATCAAACTTATTTTGGGTATATGGTTGTTGTTTCTGCTGATATGGTCTCCCTGGAAATACTACTGCACAATCATCTATTTCTTGTATTTGGGGGAAACAGTATGTTGGGTGGCTTGTCTCAGTGAAAATTACACATGGACTTGAAGGAGGGGGTTGGGATGTCTTTTATTCCAAAGCAATATTCCTCACCATAGTGGTCAATTCGTCTAACTTAGTATCAATCAAATGATTTTAAAGATAGGAAGGACTTACCTGATGTGAATCTCTGACATGTGGTGTACCTCAATCACAAAATTGTTGGGAGTTTTGTGCCATCTTGTTGATCAACTCAGGTGCATCTACTAGTGTCTTATCTACCAATTCCCCTCAAGATGCAGCATCCACCAAGCTTCTCTCTATAGGTGTGAGTCCTTTATAGAAGTATTGGATGAGTAGTTTCTCACTGATTTGGTGATGTAGGTAGCTTTCACAAAACTTCTTGAGTCGCTCCCAGTACTCATACATTGACTCCCCTTATTCTTTCTTAATCCCTGAATTATCCTTACAAATGGAAGTGGTGCTTGATGCTAGAAAAAATCTCTCCAAGAAAAGACATTTCAAATCGTTCCAACAAGTTAGATCTTCAAGTTGTAAATAATACATCCAGTCTTTTGCAGCTCCATCAAGACACAATGGAAATGCCCTTAGTTTTTTTATCTTCAGATACATTTCTTAGTTTAAGGGTTGAGGAATCCACATTAAATTCTTTATGTTGTTTATCGGGATCCTCGCCAGAGAGGCCATTAAATTTTGGAAGCAGGTGAATTGACACAAATTTCAGTTCAAAATCTGATTCAAGATTTGGGTATGCAAGGCAATTTGGTTGATAGTAAATATCAGGTGCAGCCAATTCTCGAATGGTTATATTAAGTTCATTTACATTATTTTTATACATTGGTTCTTGTTTTATGTTTTAATTTGAATTTTTTTTTCAATTTCAATGCTCTGAGAGTGGAGGAATTATCCAACTGATTGAATGTTGAAACTTCCTGTAGACTGCGAATGTCTAATTCGATCCCTAAGGCTACATTAAATATCTGGTTCAAGATCTAAGAGATCTTTGGGATTATTTTGTGTCATAAATAAAATAAAAATGAAAAGAAGAAAATTGGACCATAGTAAAATAAAAATGTGAATTTTGATTTGATGGTAAAAAAAGAATAAGAAGAAAATAATTGAAGAAAAAAATCAGATTTGGTAAATAAGGGAGAAAGAAGAGAAGAAGAGAATAAAACATAAAATAAAATAAATACCTTTAATTGGTTGAAATAATTACTTGCCTCCCCAACAACAGTGCCAATTTTAAAGGGTGTTGTTGCACACGCTCTAAAAAATTTATTTGTGATTTTACTAAGTGTAACACAGTGTCTGACCTAATTAGTTCTCTTAAAGAGGAAGCGAATTAAACAACTATTAATAGGCTTGAACTATGTAAGTAAATATTTCAAAACAAATGAAAATAAATATTGGGGGTTTGTTTTGTGACTTTTTGAATAGTAAACTAAAAAATAAAATGAGAAGTAACAATCAAGAGACGATTTCTTTAAAAACACTTTTATGAGAAAAAGTAGTTGATCTAATTTGCCCCCTTTATCATTAATTTATCCTTCTCCCATATTATTATAATTCATTCAATTGTAATCAAATAACCTTGTCAACCCTCAAACCCTACAGAAATTAACACAACCAAAAATATTGGAAAAATGAGCCTTCGGTCAACTTCGGGACTTCCAAATGCCGCACCCTACCTTGATTGTGATCCAAAAGTCAACTTATGATAAGTGGTTAATTAGGGAAGTATATCCTCCAATGATTTTAGAATTGATTGAATTGGGTATGAGACTTTATCCTAATAATTCTATCCCAAGTTGATTAGATTTTGTGATTGCGGTTTCACTCATACGGTTTACACAAGCACGACCACGCGGCCAAGTGCAAGACGATCGAGTAAATTAGAAATTAAAACTCAATTAATTGATCACAATTTTTAAACTATAATATGATTATGGATTCAAAATAAATCACTTAAGGGGGTAGGGATTAGATCAACTATAATAGAAATCACTCTTCCATGGGTGGAGTTTTCATCGTGGAGACATTTTTCATAAGAAATGTATTGAAAGGGGAACCCCCAATCTCATCTCTACTCTTAGATTCCATCCCAAGATGAAAAAAAAAAGAAGTTTAAAAGAGAATAACATGGAATATTTATAGATGAAAACTCACGTTACAAGCATAATAACAAAGAGAAACAAAGTGGAGGTGGGAGAGGAGAGCCTTTTTAGAAGAGCTATTTGCACAAGGAATTACTTATTCCAAGAGTTGTGAGGGGTTCCCAAGTTCCATCATTTGAGAAACACCATCCCGAATCCCCTACCAGACCTCCAAATGATTGAAACTATCCTTTAAATAGAGATTGGAAGGGCTGGGGTCATAGATCTTTTTAAAATGTAAAAGGGAAATTCGGCCAAATATTTTACTCGAAGTTGCACTGCATATTTAACCTCCCAAACACATGAATTGGTTAGACTTCTAGGAGAATAATTTGTTTGAAATCAGATCCTATATATTTTCTCATTATTTGGGCCCAATCCAATTCCATATTAAGAAGATATGGCCCAAATGGTGAAGTAATGTCCAATATGGATAGTTCCATCTGTCTTTGTCTTCATGGCCCATTTACTCCACTCAAATACATGATCCCAATATCATGTACTGAATAGAATTTTTATCCCATTAATTCAGGAACACACTTACCAAATTTTAAGTCAATATAAATTACAGAACAATATTTATGATCAGAATACTACAATGAAGTTTAAAAGGGTAAAACTGGAATTTTCATCAAATTTGCAAATGAATGATCTAATCCCAAATATTCCATAATTGATCATATTTATCATAATGTGAGGAAATTATATCATTTATTATCAATAAAATATTCAATAAAATTGTGTTTTATCAATTCCCCCACACTTACCCTTTTTCACTCCTGGGAAAAACCTCATATCATGTATTCCGAATAATTGTGACAAGTAAACATCAATATCAAATCAAAACAAATATTAAAACACATATCCTTGAGATCCAACAATTCCACACCAAGAAACAAAAGATATCATGCCTCATAAAAACATTATTTCAAGTTCTCTATTTATATAATTCAATATATTTCTTCTTCATTTATCCTCCCATTCACACAAAACACTTACCTCACTCGAATTTTCTCTTACCACACAAATGTCAATTTTTTAGCAATGTCTTTCTCATCCAAACTCATACAAGGGTCACCATAGGATTGATAAATTCCTACATTAGCACGTAATGTGAGACAATGAAATATGTTTATCATTAGTACTTTTTAGGGTTGTTCTGTGGCTTTTGGTTGGTAGGATTTAGATGAAAAAAACTCTGAGGCTGAATGAGGAGGTCTTGACTCTTTTTGAAGTAAAATTGCATTATACTAATTTTCACTTAAATATGGTCTCATCCTCAATCCCAATATCATAAATTCATGTTCACAACCATGAAAAATAATGTAATGTGCACACCATTCAACATTTCAGTAGTAAAAATGGCAATCTTCTCCAACATGATTTTCTTGAAAGCTCCAGATAGGCACAACTTTCTCTCTCTATTAGAAGATCCAGAAAGGCACAACTTCACTTATTGTGAAACCTCCAGAAAAGGCACAGATTTAAATATAATGATTTTAGTCAGCATAAAACACACCTATTTAGAATTTAATTTTCCACCCAAAGTGTTACAAAATGTGGTAGCACAACACAAGAGACCTTCCCTCGCACTTAAGTTCAACTAGATTATGCAATTTCACTTCAAGAGTTGGTTGGATATGGAAAATTGGATTTTAATGTGGCAAAAATAACAGGATGTTCATGGATTATAAGGGCTACAATGATTATATTTTCAAGTTAGGACATTATAAAAAAAGGATTCTTTAAAATAGGGGCTTTAATACCAAACAAATTCCTTAATCATTTAAAAATATGTACCTTAAACCCTCATGTTTTGATAGGAATAAATCAAATTCTGTTTAGATAAATCATTATTTGGTTCTCTCAAGAAATGAGGTAAATATAAGGAATTTAAAAATAATGGTTCAGAAGCCTCAGAAGAAATTGATTTCAAATATAAAGTAGTGAGATGTGGCATGGGATTCAAAATTCATAGTACTTTTAATGAAATTACTAAATATTTGAACGTGAAACAAAGTTATTTTCAGCATTCATTTAATCTCAGTTTCTTGGGGTAAATTTTTTCAATTATTGATATGAATTTCAAAATGGTGATGAGAATCATTTCATCTCAAAAGTTTCAAAAACACACAAAAAAGTTAAAAATAAACACACACAATTTGAAAAACACACAATTTGTTTTTGAAAATCATTTAAAAACATGAAATTAATTGAAATTACTTAACTAAAAGGTTCTCTCCCCCATGATAATAATAATTAATTGTCATCAATGTGATCCTATAAGATAATATATTCACATGAAATGTATAATTTTAAATAGTACAAAGAATAAAAATGTGAAAGGGTTTGGAACAGCCAGATATGCTCAAGTGATGATGGTGTCATGCAATGTAATGAAATCCACTGCATCAGTAGGAAGTACCTCAATGTATCTCTTTAAAAATTGACCATTTAATGTAAAGAACATCCCTGTGTCCTCTTGTGTGATTTCCACTGCACTATAAGAAAAACCATTAGTCACAACATAAGGACCTAACCACCTGGAACACAACTTACCAAGCATCAACTTCAGTCGTGAACAATAGAGAAACAATTTCTCTCCAACATGAAATTCTCTTTTATGGATCATTTTTTCATGACCTTATTTTGATATTTACTTATAGAGTCTTGAGTTCTCATATGAAGACAATAGAATCTCTTCAAGCTCTTGAATTTGCAATTTTCTTTGGATTCCATCTTGGGCCAAATCCATGTTGCATTTCTTTATAGCCCAATAAGCCTGATGCTAAACTTCCCCAAGGAGATGACACACTTTCCCAAAAACATTCTGAAATGGGGACATACCAATGGGTGTCTTGTATGCTTTGCTATAATCCCACAATGCATCATCCAATTACTTGCTCCAATCTTTCATATTTGGCTGCACGATTTTCTCCAAAAAAAATTAACTCACGATCTGAAACATCAGCCTTTCCATTTGTTTAGGGGTGGTATGGTGTTGATGTTTTGAGTGTCACCCCATACTTACAAAAAAGGGAAGCATGATTCCTATTACAGAAGTGTGACCCTTGGTCACTGATGATGGTCTTTGGTACTCCAAACATGCCAAAAATATGTGCTTTGACAAAGTCCACAACAACAAGAGAATCATCCGTCCTGGTAGACTTAGCCTCCACCCATTTACTCACATAATCAACAAAAACTAAAATATACAAAAAAAAGAACTAGGAAAAGGACTCATAAAATTGATTCCACATACCTCAAAAATCTCACCGAATAGTATGGGTTTATGTGGCATCTCATGTCTCCTTGAAATTTTCTCAGTGTGTTGGAAATGAGAGCATGACTTACAAAACACATGTGAATCATGAAATATGCTAGGCCAATATAATACAGAGTCTAAGAATATCCTAGATGCCCGTTGTGTTCCAATGCATCCACCACAAGCAAGTGTATGACAAAATTGTATAACAGACTCAAACTCATGATCAGGAACACTCCACCTAATATCTTGGTTACTACACATGATCTATATGTATGAATCATCCCAAACATAAAATATCGACTCACTCTTTAATTTTTGGACTTGAAGTTTCTATAAATTTGCAAGGATTTCAGATTCAACATGGTAGTTAACTAAATCTTCATACCAAGCATATACCTGATATGGAATAAATATTCCCATCGGGGAAAGTGTCCCTAATTGGTACCTGGTCTACAATTTCATCCTCTAGTATGTGACTAAGCCTACTCATGTGTTCTGCCACCATGTTTTTCAACCCCTTTTTATCATTTATCTCAATATCAACTTCTTGAAGAAGGATCATCCATCGGATTATCCTGGGCTTTGCGTTTGGCTTCATCAAGAGGTACCTCAGAGCTGCATGGTCAAAAAAACAACTACTTTAGAGCCCAATAAATATGAACGAAATTTATATAAAGAGAATATGATATCAAAAACTCCTTTTACATGGTTGTGTAGTTTTATTGGGCTAAATCTAGTGTCCTTGATGCATAGGCAATCACATGTGAAGGTCCCTCCTCCATCTGAGATAAGACAGCTCGAACTATGAAGTTGGAGGCATTATACAAAAGCTCAAAAAGAAGCTCCCATCATGGGGGTTGTATGATCAGTGGAGTGGTTAGACACTTCTTTATCTCATCAAAGTAAGTCCTACAATAATCATCAAACACAAAATCAAAATCCATTTGAAGTAATTGAGAAATAGGAAGAGCAATCTTACTAAAATCTTTGATGAAGCACTAATAAAATCTTCCATGCCCTAGGAAAGATCTAATATCACACACACAAGAAGGATAGGGTATTGATGAAATGATATCTACCTTAGATCTACAAACCTCTATCCCATTTTTTGACACCACTTTCCCTAAGACAATGCCATGCCCTACCATGAAATGACACTTTTCAAAGTTTAAGACTATATTATTCTCAATACAATGATTCAATACACTTCCAAAACTATTTATAAATTCATTAAATGAGGATCCATATACAATAAATTCATACATAAATACCTCCATCCAGGTATCAGGAAAATTAGAAAAAATACTCACCATGCATCTTTGGAAGGTACCTGGGGCATTGCAAAGTCCAAATGGCATCCTTTAGTAGGCAAATGGACTGAATGGACAAGTGAATGTTTTCTTCTCCTGATAATCCAGATCTATAGGAACATGAAAATATCTAGAAAATACATCCATGAAATAGTAGTGTGTTTTCCTAACTAGTCTCTCAAGCATCTGATCAATAAATGGGAGGGGAAAATGGTCTTTGCGAGTGGCTTGATTTAGTTTCCTATAATCAATACTCACACACCAACTGTTTTGTACCCTCATTGGAACTAACTAATCTTTCTCATTTTTAACAACTCTAACACCACTTTTCTTAGGCACAACTTGAATATGACTTACCCACTGAGAATCTAAAATGTTAAAGATTATACCCGCCTTGAGAAATTTTTCAACTTATTTTTTAACAACTTCCAAAATAATTGGATTCAGTATCTGTTGTGGCTGCCAAACCAGTTTATCTCCCTCCTCTAAAAGAATCCTATGCATGAAAATGGAGGGGCTAATACCAGATATGTCATCCAAGGTCCACCCAATTGCCCTGATGTTCTCCCTCAAAAGATTCAAATGTTTTTCTTTATGTTCAAAAGGTATATTGTTATCAATGATAACAGGTAATTTTTCACCACTCATCAAGTATGAGTATTTTAGATTTGGTAGAAATGGCTTGAGTTCTAGTTTAGCTAGTGTTTTACAGATGGATACATTGAAGGAAGTGAAATATGTGCACAAAGAGCATCATTATTAAAATAAAAATCATCAAAATTAGAGAATAAAGCATCAAATCTATCAGCATACTCAACTTCCATGTCATAATCATATTTCACTTGATCAAAATCAGAATATGAATCCATTTTAAAATCAAATCTAAGAGAGACTGGTTCATTATAAACGATTTTGGAAGTGCTCTTAGACATCAAACTATAACCAATACTCCTAATCTCCCTAATCATAAGAAAATCTAATTCCAAGGGATTTAAATTTAGTGGTTCAAAATGGGAGATAACAAATGCAGAATTGTCCTTTGAGGGGTACTTCATGTAGTCCATAACATTAAATATCACAACTTCATCCCCAAACTCAAACGAATGTGTACCCTTATTGACATCCATGATAATTTTTTCAGTTTTGAGGTAGGGTGTACCTGAGATAATGGGAACGTGAGAACTTACCTTATCATCCTCCATGTTAATTACATAAAAATTTGTTGGAAACATCATATCTCTTACCTGGACAATTACATCCTCAAGGACTCCCGATGGATATGCTATAGCTCTATTCTCCAATTTCACCACTACTCTCGTTGGCTTCAACTCACCAAACTATAAATAGGATAATATAGAGTGATGAATCACATTTATGGAAGCTCAAAAATCACAAAGAGCATTATAAAAGTAAAACTCCCCTATGGTGCATGGGATAGTGAATGTCTTGGGATCCTAGCACTTTTTTGGAATTTATTGAGTTGGTATAATCAGTGATGACACATTCCTTCCAAGATTGATCCTCTCATTCCCCTTGAGTCCTCCTCGATTAGTAAAAAGTTATTTTTGGAATTTGGCATACCTTAGGAGTTGCTAAATGGCCTCAATAAGGTGGAGGTTTATCTTTACATGCTTGGATTTGTCCAAAAACTATTTTTGCATTTCCTCATCAGCCATTTTCATGGTTTGAAAAACCCTGTTTGTAAAGGGAAGGGGTTTTGGAGGAACATCATCAATCTTTTTGTTTCCTTTATCTTTCTCCTTTGGTTTCTATTCATCTACTCTTGAATGGAGCTTCTCTGGAGTTGAGGTGAATCCTAGTGGAATGGTGGGTGCAGAAGTATCATTCATTTGCTTTCCACTTCTCAATGTGATGGCACTAACATTTCCATTTGGATTTGGAGTAGGTTGGGATGGTAGATTTCTGGAATTCTTACTTACTAATTCATGGAGGGCAGTGGAAATCTATCTCATTTGAGTCTTAACTTCCTCAGCTCTGAACCTTGACTCTTCACCTCATTCTATTGATTAAGAAAAATTTGTTTCAAAAGATCATCAGTGATAGAATCTACCTTGGTTATGGGATTCCCTGGTTGTTGACTTGTTAATGGTTGATCGTCAAATCACCTTTGGGGTTGTTGGAAACCCTGTTGGTAAGGCGGAGGCTTCTGGAAGTTTTGTTGAAAATGGGGCCTTTGAAGTTGTCTAGAGCCATACCTTATGTATGATTGATCCTTCCACCCTTGGTTGTATGTTGGAGAAAATGAATCAAATTTATTTTGGGTATATGGTTGTTGTTGCTGCTGATATGGTCTCCCAGAAAACACTGCCGCACAATCTTTTGTTTCTTGTATTTGGGGGAAACAATCCATTGGGTGGCTTGTCTCAGTGAAAATTATACAAGGCCGTGAAGGTGAGGGTTGGGATGTCTTTTGTGCCAAATCAAGCTGCCTCACCGTAGTGGTCAATTATTCTAACTTAGTATCAATCAAAAGATTTTAAAGAGATAAAAAACTTACCTGGTGTACTCCCCTGACATGTGGTGTGCCTCGATCGACAAATTGTAGGGAGTTTTGTGCCATCTTGTTGATCAATGCATGTGCAGCTACTGGCGTCTTGTCTACTAATGCCTCTCCTGCCGAAGCATCCCCCATGCTACTCTCCATAGGTGTGAGTCCTTCATAAAAGTATTGGATGAGGAGTTTCTCACTAATTTGGTGTTGTGGGAAGCTTGCGCAAAACTTCTTGAATCCCTCCCAGTACACATAAATTGACTCCCCCTGTTCTTTCTTAATCCTAGATATATCCTTATAAATAGAATTTTTCCTTGATGCTAGAAAAAAATACCTACAAGAAAAGATGTTTCAAATCGTTCCAACAAGTTACATCTTCATGTTGTAAATAATACATCCAGTCTTTTGCAGCTCTATAAAGTGAAAATGGGATTAACCTTAGTTTGATTTAATCTTTAGATACATTTCTTGGTTTAAGGGTTGATAAAACCACATTAATTTTTTTACATTTTTTATTGGGATCCTTACCACAGTGTCCATTAAATTTTGGAATTAGGTGAATTAACCCATATTTCAATTCAAAATCGGATTTGAGATTTGGGTATGCAATGCAATTTGGTTGATAGTTAATATCAGGTGCATCCAATTCTCGAATGGTTCTTTTAAGTTCATTTCCATTATTTTCAGCCATCGGTTCTTGCTTTATGGTTGAATTTGAATTCCTTTCAATATCAATGCTCTGAGAGTGGAGGAATTCTCCAACTGATTGAATGTTGAAACTTCTCGTAGATTGAGAATGTCTGATTTGATCCATAAGGTTGCATTCAATCTTAGGGTAAAGATATAAGAGATCTTAGGGATTAGTTCATGTCTTAAATAAAATAAATATTAAGAAAATAAAAGCTGTCCATAGTAAAATAAAAATGTGAATTTTGAGTTGATGGTTAAAAAAGAAGAAGAAGAAAATTATAGATGAAGAAAAAATTCAGATTGGGTAAAGAAGGAAGAAATGAGAGAAGAAGAGAATAAAACGTAAAATAAATTAAATACATCTAATTGGTTGAAATAATTACTTGGCTCCATTGAAACGATGCTAATTTGAAAGAGCGTTGTTGCACACGCTCTCAAAAATATTTATTTGTGATTTTACTAAGTGCAGCACAGTGGCTGACCTAGGTCATTCTCTCAAGGAGGAAGTGAATGAAACAACTATTAATAGGCTTGAACTAAGTAAGAAATAGTTCATAACAAATGAAAAGAAATATGGGGGGTTGCTTTTGTGACTTTTCAAATAGTAAACTAAACAAGAAAATGAAAAGTAACAATCAAGAGACAATTCCTTTAAAAACACTTATATGAGAAGACGTAGCTGATCTAATTTCCCCCCTTAATCATTAATTTATCCTTATCCCATATGATTATAATTCATTAAATTTTAATCCCATAACCTTGTCAACCCATGAACCATAAGAAAATTAACACAACCAAAAATATTGGAAAAATGAGACTTCGGCCAACTTCGGGACTGTAACACCCCGAGCATCCACAATACGCTTCTCATTCAATAATGCAATATCTTGCATTGTACACAACTTCGAGTTCTAAAACAACGCGACTAATCAAAGTAGCCGTTATGAATAGTAATAACCACTTTTTAAAATTATAGAAATTTTATATTTCAAAATGGACTTCATTTTTGGATTCGGAATATCGAAATTAGCCTATGTTGAATTTTTGGTATTTTTCTGAGAACTTCTAATTTTTTATGAATAGTGAAAAATACATAAAAACAACTTTTTTAATCAAAATAATTTATAGTGATAAATTATACTATTTAATGGTTTGAAATTATAATTAGAATATATTTTTACCATTTTATCCAATGGTGGTCGTTAGAATTAATTTAACATTGAAATTGGACATAAACAATTGCCAATCTTTTGATATAAATTGTTTCTTAAAAACACGCTATTTATTGTGACAGCGGGAATTAATTATAAAATTAATTAATGCAACTTATATGTTTGGAATTTTGTAAAATAGAAATCATTTTTGAATTCGGAATATCAATTATAGCTTAGGGTGAAATTTTGGCATTGTTCTGAAAAACTTCAATTTTTGATGAATAGTGAAACCACTATGTGGTAGTTAAATAACTGATTTTTCGTTTAAATGAAATATTAACACATCTCTGATTTTATTTTCAAAAATCCAACATACATGGTTTTCATTAAGAAGTAAAATTTGGTTCAATGAGATTAAAATAATTTTTGGTGAATAGCAACTTTTAAGTTCTTAATCGCGATTAGAGGTAATTAGTGTAGTTTAAGGTAAAAATAATGTTTTAATAATATGAGATGAGCTTGACACATGTCCTACCCTCATTGGATGTGCCATAGCCGACCAATACAATCCATGGGTCAACTTGGGGACCCCATGGAGACACTTTAGTTAGAAAATGACATAAATACCTTTTATTTAATGTTAAAGTAAAAAAATGACACAAACATGAAATGTTTTACTAAAACAATTTTTACATGGGGTTATACAAGTCATATTTTTGACTATAAATAGTTATTGGAAAGATAAAAAGATTTCCTATATCATAGTAGTTTTTATAATTTTTACACATTAAATAAATTAAATTATTTATGACATCATTATGATGCAGCGATGACCTCATTATTTAACGATTTTAATAAAATGAAAAGATAATGTACAATTAAAGGCTTAAACTTGTCAAAAACCTATTGGATGAGTAGATTTAGAACCCTTATCACCTTACCCTCGAATTATATAACTGTGGGACCTCTAAAATCGGAAACTCATTTTATAATAAAGTGACTTTTCCTTACTTTCCAAGAGTGCCCCTCCTCTCCTCTTATAAAAGGCCCCCACCTCTACCACGTCATTCACACTTTCAAACCATTTGGCTCTGCCAACCTATGCCCAAATACTCTCCCAACTTCCCCCTATTACTCCTAGAAGACTCACTTTGGGCAGAAATCTTCCCAAGGATGCCTTTGGCTCAAATCAAAAAGAGTTACCCGATTTTGAGGTAATGTCTTCTCTAATGTTGGTTTGTTTTATTTTTCTTCTCCAACCCCCTAAAAACTTTTTATTCATTTCTTTTGTAACAAAACCAGTATCCTCAATATACTAGGATGTTGTTATAAGAAGGATTTGAGCTACACTTACACACACCTACATCTAATGGTTAAAGAACATACAGTTTCTGTGGATGGCGAATTTCTGCCTCACGAAACGATGATTGTTCAACACTCATAAAACACCTTCAAAGGTGGCCATTAATATGTCACTATATTTATATAGGATATATAATATGTTTATGTTTTACTTATGCTTCTGTATTTCTCATTTATGGCATACTTTATGATTTCCATTATGGGTAAACGCGATAATTTCATTTTAGGAAGTGCGGACTACCGCCCCCTCAAAGTGATGTGAATCGTTAATGCCATATGTGGGATGTATAAATGATGGATTAAATGATATTATATATGATATTATACTGGAAATATATTATACCTTTATATAATTATGATTTCATTCCATTAAATACGAAATAGAAATGAAAGTAGCATTCATGCGTACGTACGGCTTACCGTCTCTATGAACGGTGAATTTAATTTCTTACCTCTAAATGTTATGTAATATTATAAATTCATGTATATACTAGATATATATGATATATATGATATCTACATCATGAACATAATTCTGGATATAATGGATATATCACCACATGAACAACTTGTAATTATAAGAATTTTATTTTTGACTCAAGTACCTAAGATCGACAAAATGACCGTTATAAACTTAAATAATTACATAATGTTCATAACATGGTAATAAGGGATATAAAAGGAATAATGATCATGAAAAATGTTCTTATGTAAATAGAAATTAACTCTAGTTTATTATTCAGGAGGTCAAAGAACGGTCGAGTCAGGACAGGACGCAAGGTAAGGGAACTTCTTAACCCAATTTCCATTCTTTGGGTTAATCTCCTACTTTCAAATTATGTCATGATATTATTATGTCCTATTTTGTATTTTTAATTTCTTTATGTGTACCTATAGTGAATACACATAATAGATCTATTTTATTTTAAAAATGATCTTTTTAGGGACATCGTCTCAATCTCCTTTCATTGAGGCATATTTGGTTTTATACACAACTTTCTTTTATACGGTGTATAAACCCCTTTGAATTTTACATTTATTCAAAAGGAATCTTTTTTATATGAAGCTTTTTACTAAATGACAAAAAGGGAATGTTTTTCTTTCCGTACTTATGCGGCTACAACAACTTCTCCGCCACCGTGACCATTATTTGAGTTTCGGCTTCCTCTACAAGCCATCACTTTTTTTTAATGAAAAATAAATACAATGTTTTAACTTTCCTTTATTTTGGTATTGAAAATGGTTTTGAAAGAGTTTTTATTATATCAATGTGTTGTATTGATATCTTGTGATTGAAATGTGGAAATCTTATGTTTCCTTTATGCATGTTTTATGTGATATAATTATGTTATGGTTTATGATATGTTTAAACCTATTCATATGAGGAATGTATTGGACTTAATAAGTGACGGGTGGAGCCTGCTATAGCTTCTTGATGCATCGGTAGGTCTCATGAGACAAACTAGTGTCTTGGCACGAGTCCTTGACAAAATCTTATTTGTGGTCTTGGCACGAGGCCTTGACTACGTGGTTATGATAGTCTAGCATTATGCATTCCATCATTATGAAAGTGGTTATTGATATTGCATGTGATTATTCGACCAGTAGAATATCCATGTGAAGAAGTAAATGGAATTATCTCATTTTACTTATTCCATATTATTTTAATGTTCATGTTTAAAAGGATTTTGTTTTAGTTATACATTGCCATAAATTTTTATGTTTATTTATGAAAGCTTCTGCAATATTGTTATCCTTACTGAGCATTTGAGCTCACCCCTTTCAATGTTTTAATATTTTCCAGGATGTGAAGAAGTATTTTATGAATGACCTGTAGGGATAGTCAGAAGAGGATATGAGTGTGGACTATAGAGACTTTTTTATTGTAGTTTTTCACCTTATGTTGTAATGTAACAATTATGAATGTATCTAGTATTTCCAAGGCTACTAAACTAATCGGTATTTCGAGACTTGATCTTTTGTGATCATGAAAATGTTACGAAGTAATGCACCGACTCTGGGTAGCTGGGTTCGGGGCGTTACAGTTGGTATCAGAGGCAGTTTAGTACGAACCTTGGAAGCTAGATTTAGATAAACTCTGATTAGAGCACATAGCCCGAAGATAGACTTAAGGATTAGTATAGAAGAACTTCCTAGAATTTCGGTATTATAGAGATTTTGTGAGTTTTCCGAGCAATACATCCCTGTCTGGATACGAGCAGGTAGAGGCAGCTCTGGAACAGATGTACCTAGGGGTAAAACCCGAAAACACCGCTTTGAGCTAGACTCGAACGGGAACTGGTGCACGACAATGGGCCTTGTTGCACTCTTGGTTACGACACTCCTGGGGGATATGCTTAGGATAATTCTCATTTTCATTACAAACCACTATGAAGGGTTATGATTATATACTTCCTCAAAGAAAACATTCCTTTTTATGATTATGGATTATATCCATAAATAGTTCAGTTTATGTAAAGTGTTTTACAAATATGGAATTATGTATTTTGATTCATAAACTAATCTAGTTTATGCCATTGTTTAGAAATGGCGCCTAGTGGAAGGAATGGAAACCATATCAATGCACGCACTCCGTGTAGGGATTACCCTCCTGCTGAAGATAATTATTTGGAGATAGAGATAAAACTGGTACTGATCAACTTATTACCATACTGGGACAGCTCACTCAGGTTATGAATAATAACCTTACTCATATGGAGCACCATGATCCGCAACGTGGAGGATAAATGTTAAACCGCTTCATGAGGAAACAACTGCCAACATTTAATGGGGGTACAAATCCGTTAGTAGCTGAGCAATGGATAAACTCCTTAGAAAAAATATTCCATGCCTTGGGGAGTAGCGAAAGGGAGAAGGTTATCATGGCAGTTTACCGCCTCACTGGAGATGTCGATCAATGGTGGTACTTGATTCAAAATACAAAGGATGATGATGACATATCGAATATGGAATGGAAGGAGTTCAAAGAGATTTTAATAGAAAAATACTTTCCTCATGACCATCGAGCAGATATGGAAAGTCTATTTCTAAGTCTGAGAAAAAAGGAGGATGAGAATGTCGCAAAGTATGAGGCCAACTTTAAAAGGTTGGTGAGGTATGCTGCAGATTATATACATAACCCAAGAGGTAATATTGATCGTTTCTTTGATGGGTTAAAACCATTTCTCCATAGAGATTTAGTATCACAATCTTTCTCAACATACAAAGATATTGTCTCATGTGCTATCAAGACAGAAAAGGAATTCTCTATGTCTTATGACAACAAAGTAAAGCAAGAGAAGAAGAGAACGGTGGAACAAGAGACATATAAAGGGAAAAAGGGAAAGAAGGATTTACCATTATGTGATAATTGTGGGAAGAATCACCCTGGTACTTGCCAAGGAATGGGATTTTGTTATAAATGTGGAGAAAAAGGTCATCAGGCGCGTGATTGCAAGGGAAAGAAATAGGCTATCAATGTTGAATGCTACAATTGTAGGGAAATGGGGCATTATGCAAATGAATGTCCTAACCGTCAGGGAAACTTACCTCAGAAAAGGCCAAGGGATCAAGGACAATCTTATGTTGTTACTACAGTTGAAGCGGAATAATTAATGTATTGGTGATTTTGGACTCATGGATTATATTCTGGTTATTAGAATAATGTGATATATATATAAGGATTGTAATGCAGTACTTGTTGTTTCATTAAGGTTTTAATATGATGAAGGTAATCATATTTTTAGTATGTGACAATAAAGGGAAACTTTACTTTGTTTGGGGAATCTGATAAATTGATTTTGGAATTCAGAGACCTTTTAGAGAAAGTCTGTACAGAGGTATTTTGGATAACTATAAAGGTTGGAGTGGATTAAGTTGATCGTTGGATAGTATTGTTTAAGGTTAAAAAATTTATGAAGATTATTTTTGGAATATTATAATACTATAGTTTTAGGAAAAGGACAACCTGCAGGGTGGGGCATAACCCGTCACGTCAGACAAAGCTACAGGAATCGAACCCACAACCATAGTGCGACAGGCCTTTATTTCCTACCACTAGCCTACAAGAAGTCCCTGGTTATTAAGAAATAATTTTACTAATCTAAATGGTATGTGTTAACATTTGGAACCTTATACAATTAGGATAAGTATAATATTTTTGAGTTCTATTATCTTTTTGAGTGAAAGATGAGTTGAAGGTTGAAACTCTAATTGTCAAGAATAAATATATATATACCTATCTATTATTCAATGAATAAATTAATTCTTAAACTTTAGTAAAGGGATATTAAAACAAAAAAATGTGTTATCCTAATACCTTATGTCTTGTTGAACTGATGATATTTTAAATCAATATAGATTGAAGGCTTTGAGGCCCTCAATTTGACAGTTGATTGTGATTGATGACCTCAATCACTCCCTACAAATATTTACGTTTTTCCGCCAATTATATGTCTCTAATTTCCACCAATGTTCTCATAATCGAGATCATAATTGGGTGGTGACTTTTTCATTTCCCTTTCCCTCTTATTAAGGCTAAATTTTATTAATCTTATTTCCGATGTGGGTTTTCCACAAAGGTATTTTCTATTTTCAACCTTTTATTTTCCAAGAAAATTTCAAATTGCGAGGACGCAATTTATTGAAGGAGGGGAGAATGTAACACCCCGAGCTTCCACAATATGCTTCTCATTCAATAATGCAATAGCTTGCATTGTACGCAACTTCGAGTTCTAAAACACTGCGACTAATCAAAGTAGTCGTTATGAATAGTAATAACCACTTTTTAAAATTATATAAATTTTATATTTCAAAACGGACTTCATTTTTGGATTCGGAATATCGAAATTAGCCTATGTTGAATTTTTGGTATTTTTCTGAGAACTTCTATTTTTTTATGAATAGTGAAAAATACTTAAAAACAACTTTTTTAATAAAAATAATTTATAGTGATAAATTATACTATTTAGTGGTTTTAAAGTATAATTAGAATATATTTTTACCATTTTATCCAATGGTGGTCGTTAGAATTAATTTAACATTGAAATTGGACATAAACAATTGCCAATCTTTTGATATAAATTGTTTCTTAAAAACATCCTATTTGTTGTGATAGCGGGAATTAATTATAAAATTAATTAATGCAACTTATATGTTTGGAATTTATTAAAATAGACATCATTTTTGAATTCAGAATATCAATTATAGCTTAGGGTTAAATTTTGGCATCGTTCTGAAAAACTACAATTTTTGATGAATAGTGAAACCACTAAGTGCTAGTTAAATAACTGATTTTTCGTTTAAATGAAATATTACCACTTCTGTGATTTGATTTTCAAAAATCCGACATACATGGTTTTCATTAAGAAGTAAAATGTGGTTCAATGAGATTAAAATAATTTTTGGTGAATAGTAACTTTTAAGTTCTTAATCGCGATTAGAGGTAATTAGTGTAGTTTAAGGTAAAAATAATGTTTTAATAATATGAGATGAGATTGAAACATGTCCTACCCTCATTGGATGTGCCATGGCCGACCAAGATAATCCATGGGTCAACTTTGGGACCCCATGGAGCCACTTTAGTTAGAAAATGACATAAATACCTTTTATTTAATGTTAAAGTAAAAAAATGACACAAACATGAAATGTTTCACTAAAACAATTTTTACATGGGGTTATACAAGTCATATTTTTGACTATAAATAGTCATTGGAAATCAAAAAATATTTCCTATATCATAGTATTTTTTTATAATTTTTAGACATTAAATAAATTAAATTATTTATGACATCATTATGATGTAGCGATGACCTCATTATTTAACGATTTTAATAAAATGAAAAGATAATGTACAATCCAAGGCTTAAACTTGTCAAAAACCTATTGGATGAGTATATTTAGAACCCTTATCACCTTACCCTCGAATTATATAAGTGTGGGACATCTAAAATCCGAAACTAATTTTATAATAAAGTGACTTTTCCTTACTTTCCAAGAGTGCCCCTCCTCTCCTCTTATAAAAGGCCCCCACCTCTACCACCTCATTCACAATTTAAAACCCTTTGGCTTGGCCACCCTCTGCCCAAATACTCTCCCAACTTCCCCCTCTTACTCCTAGAAGCCTCACATTGGGAAGAACTATTCCCAAGGAAGCCTTTGGCTCAAATCAAAAAGAGTTACCCGATTTTGAGGTAATGTCTTCTCTAATGTTGTTTTGTCTTATTTTTCTTCTCCAACCCCCTAAACACTTTTTATTCATTTCTTTTGTAACAACAAAAGTATCCTCAATATACTAGGATGTTGTTATAAGAAGGATTCGAGCTACACTTACACACATCTACATCTAATGGTTAAAGAACATATGGTTTCTGTGGATGGAGAATTTCTGCCTCACGAAACGATAATTGTTCAACACTCATAAAACAACTTCAAAGGTGGCCATTAAGATGTCACTATATTTATATATGATATATAATATGTTTATGTTTTACTTATGCTTCTGTATTTCTCATTTATGGCATACTTTATGATTTCCATTATGGGTAAACGCGATAATTTTATTTTAGGAAGTGTGGACTACCGCCCCCTCAAAGTGATGTGAATCGTTAATGCCATATGTGGGATGTATAAAGGATGGATTAAATGATATTATATATGATATTATACTGGAACTATATTATACCTTTATATAATTATGATTTCATTCCATTAAATACGAAATAGAAATGAAAGTAGCGTTCATGCGTACGTACGGCTTACCGTCTCCAGGAACGGTGAATTTCATTTCTTACCTCTAAATGTTATGTAATATTATAAATGCATGTATATACTGGATATATATGATATATATGATATCTACATCATGAAAATAATTCTAGATATAATGGATATATCACCACATGAACAACTTGTAATTATAAGATTTTTTTTTTGACTCAAGTACCTAAGATCGACAAAATGACCGTTATAAACTTAAATAATTACATAATGTTCATAACATGGTAATAAGGGATATAAAAGGAATAATGAACATGAAAAAGGTTCTTAAGTAAATAGAAATTAACTCTAGTTTATTATTCAGGAGGTTAAAGAACGGTCGAGTCAGGACAGGACGCAAGGTAAGGGAACTTCTTAACCCAATTTCCATTCTTTGGGTTAATCTCCTACTTTCAAATTATGTCATGATATTATTGTGTCCTATTTTTTATTTTTACGTTCTTTATGTGTACCTATAGTGAATACACATAATAGATTTGTTTTATTTTAAAAATGATCTTTTTAGGGACTTCGTCTCAATCTCCTTTCATTGAGGCATATTTGGTTTTATACACAACTTTCTTTTATGCGGTGTATAAACCCCTATGACTTTTACGTTTATTCAAAAGGAATCTTTTTTATACGAAGCGTTTAACTAAACGAAAAAAAGGGAATGTTTTTCTTTCTGTACTTATGCGGCGACAACGACTTCTCCGCCACCGTGTCCATTATTTGAGTTTCGGCTTCCTCTACAAGCCATCACTTTTTTTAATGAAAAATAAATACAAAGTTTTAACTTTCTTTTATTTTGGTATTGAAAATGGTTTTGAAAGCGTTTTTATTATATCAATGTGTTGTATTGATATCTTGTGATTGAAATGTGGAAATGTTATGTTTCCTTTATGCATGTTTTATGTGATATGATTATGTTATGGTTTATGATATGTTTAAACCTATTCATATGAGGAATGCATTGGACTTAATAAGTGACGGGTGGAGCCTGCTATAGCTCCTCGATGCATTGGTAGGTCTCATGAGACAAACTAGTGTCTTGGCACGAGGCCTCGAAAAAATCTTATTTTTGGTCTTGGCACGAGGCCTTGACTACGTTGTTATGATAGTCTGGCATTATGCATTCCATCATTATGAAAGTGGTTATTGATATTGCATGTGATTATTCGACCAGTAGAATATCCATGTGAAGAAGTAAATGGAATTATCTCATTTTTCTTTTGCCATATTATTTTGATGTTCAAGTTTAAAAGTATTTTGTTTTAGTTATAAATTGCCTTAAATTTTTATGTTTATTTATGAAAGCTTCCGCAATATTGTTATCCTTACTGAGCATCTGAGCTCACCCCTTTCAATGTTTTAATATTTTCCAGGATGTGAAGAAGTATTTTATGAATGACCTGCAGGGATAGTCAGAAGAGGATATGAGTGTGGACTATGGAGACTTTTTATTTTAGTTTTTCACCTTATGTTGTAATGTAACATTTATGAATTTATCTAGTGTTTCCAAGGATACTAAACTAATCGGTCTTTCGAGACTTGATCTTTTGTGATCATGCCAATGTTACGAAGTAATGCACCGACTCTGGGTAGCTGGGGTCGGGGCGTTACAGGGACTTCCAATCATAGCACCCTACATTGATTGTGATCCAAAAGACAACTTATGAACAATGGTTAATTAGGGAAGTATATCCTCCCATGATTTATGAATTAATTGAGTTGGGGGTGATACTTGAACCCTATAATTCTATCCCAAGTTGATTAGATTTTGTGATTGTAGTTTCACTCGCATGATTTACACAAACCCAACCACACGTTCCAGTGCAAGTCGATCAAGTAAATTTGAAATTAAAACTCAATTAATTTATCACAATTTTTGAATCACAGTATTATTATGGATTCAAAATATATAAATTAAGGGGGCAGGGATTATATAAACTATGACAGAAATCACTCTTCCATGGGTGGAGTTTTCATCATGGATATGTTTTTCATAAGAAATGGATTGGAAGGGGAATGACCAATCATGTATATAATCATAGATTAAAACACAATAAGAAAATTAAGAAGATGAAAATAGAATAACACAGAATATTTATTGATGAAAACTCACATTACAATCATAAAAACAAAGGGAAACAAAGTGGAGGTGGGAGAGGAGATCCTTTTTTTGAAGAGATGTTTGAAAAAGACATTACTTCTTCCAAGAGTTGTGAGGGGTACCCAAGAGCCATAATTTTGTAAAAACCTTCCAATATCCTCGACCTTCCCTCCAAAAGAGTGAAAATATCCTTTAAATAGAGTTTGGGAGGGATAGGGTTACAAATATTTTTAAAATGTGATAGGAAAATTCTGCCAAATATTTTAATCTCAATTGCACTGCATAGTTGACCTCCCAAACGCATGAATTGGTTGGACTTCTAGAAGGATAATTTGTTTGGAATCATGTTCCTGATCTTCCCTCAAACGTTGGTCCCAATCCAAGTACCAATGAAGAAGATACAACCTAATTGATGACGTAATTTCTAATCTGGATAGTTCAATCCATCTTTGTTTTATGGCCCATTTACTCTACTCAAATTCATGATACAGCTCTCATGTCCTGAATAGAATTTGTATCCTACTAAGTCAGAAATGCATTTACTAAATTGGAAGTCAAAATAAATTATAGAACAATATTTATGACCAGAATACTATAGTGAAGTTTAGATGGGTAAAACTGGAATTTTCATCCAATTTGCAAATGAATGATCTAATCCAAAATATTCCACAATTGATCATATTTATCATAATGTGAGGAAATTTTATCATTTATAATCAATAAAATATTTGATAAATTTTTGTTTTATCAGTTAGAGCTAAGTGAAATTTAGCTATAGTCCTCAAACTTCCTCACCATAAGACATCAAACTACACTATCCATGTTATAGTTTCATAAAATTAAACTGCACTATGGTTTAGACCTCAGTTACACAATCCAAATTCATGCAGGAGTGGTTTATCATGCATGGCTAGTGCTCATACAGATTTTATCATCATTTTTGTACATCACTCCCTTGACAATACACCCTTTTCCGTCTTCATAAATCTAAATTTTCACAAGTTACCTATCTATTAGAAATGGAGGGTTAGTGTCTTTAGGAAACCATTTTTTTACTATGAAAAATATTCCCCAGTTTGATCTGTTTAAGTTTCCAATAAAAAATTCCCATATACCAAAGTAAAATTCATACCTAGGAGAATCTTTTCCTATCTCATTTCTCCATAATGATGGTTTTCATCCCATATCACCCCTAAAATTCAGAAACCCCTATATTTTCGTTTATAACCTTTCCCCTTCATGCATAATTATGTTGAAATATTCTTTAATAGATTACCATGAAAAGTACGGATCATTATTCATCGATCAATGCTAAGTGACTTTAAGTTGTGGTCCTCCGATGTCCTATCTGTAATACATCAAACTACAATATATTTCCTAGTTGCATGACATTAAACTACTCCATTCTTTATCCCTCTATTACACAAGAAAAATTCACGAAATAGTGGTTTCTCATTCATGTAATGTGCTGATAAAGATATCATCATCATTTTTAAACATTGTTCCCTTATCAATCCACCCTTTGCGGTCTTGAGAAATAAGAATTTTTAAAATTTATATGGCCATAAAAAATGGAGTTTCAGTGTTCTAAGGATGTCATTGTTTGACTATAAAAAATATTCCCAGTTAGATCTGCATAAGATGCCCACACAAAAGGATTTTCAACTAAAGGAAAATTCATCCAAAAGAAAGGGTTATCTTGTCCTCATATTCCCCCCAAAAAAATCATTCTAGAATCATTTCTTATGGTTAGTAATTGCGTACATTCTCCATATCATGTCTAATATTGTGAAATTATAAAACCAGGGTTCAAAAGTCCCGTATTCATGTTTGAAAAATATTGGGAAATTTTTAGCTAGTAAACCCTATTGGTGTCTTTACCCCATAATTCATGATCAATGTTGTTCAACCTATAACAAAATTTTTATTAGTATGACTTGAAAGGCTTGAGACTGCCCATGTAAAAGGAAACACTACTCTCTAAGTTGAAAACTTGAAAAGGTAACCCTGGGAAAAAGTTGTGCCCCAAATCACTAAACCTATGCTTTTCATGGGTTAGGAACCTATTGAGAAATAAAAAGAGAACTAAATAGGTAGAAAACTTTTTAGCTTGAAAACTCACAAAGGGTGGCCTAAGAAACATCCATGTTGTTTCAGTTAATCCCACACCATAGTGTACATAAAAAATAATTAGGGGTTTAATAAAAATATCCAAAGTTTTTAGGGTTTACCATGTACCCCTAGAAAAAGTCAAAACTACGATCACAGAGTCCCTTGACTCTAGAAAAAATTATAGCATTGCATGATCATGTCAACTTGACTATCAAAGATTATGATTAAAATTGATATCCAGTGATGAAACCATTATAGTCATCTAAGTATTATCTTTCAAAACACATTACACATTATGATTGATCAACACAAAAAATGATAGAATAAAGGATTAGAATTGAAGAGGGAACACATTTTCATTTAAATAGTGATAAAGGAGAAATATCCACAGCTTAGAGCATATCCTTGTGAGTAGAACATTGGGATTGAAGAGACTTCTTGGTGTATTCAAAAAGTTAAAGTAGTGCCTGATCTGAATCATCTATGGCTCAATGGATCTTAAAAAAGGTTTAAGTCTTAACATTAGCATCAGATCATAGTTCCTATGCTTTTTTAGTTATATCCAATCCTTCCTTCTCATCCTCCTCCACCAATCATTTCCCTTCATTGAAAAATTCCTTGGTATGATTTAATTATCAATTAATCTACTCTAGTTATTAACTAAGATAATCTACCACTTGAAAAATTCTCTCCCCTGAGATCCTATAATCATCAATTTCACCCCTTCACCACACATCTATCCCATCATGCTCAGTATATTCATTAAGAAGGATCTACATGGTTGTGGGAAGATAGACCGTAGAATCAACATTTGAAAGGTGATAATGGAGTGATAGTCCTCTACTGGGAAGAAATCACCTATTTTAATATGTCATGAATGTAATAATAATCAATCCCCCTATACCTAAGAAATGAAATTAGGTGATACAGTTTGGGAAGTTTTTTTGGTAAGTTTTCTAGGGGGTCTGAGAAATTAGCTTCTAGCCATCTTTCCATATTTTTTGATGGGAAATGAGAAGTTAATCAAAATCCTCATGGTATACATCAGAATGACTCACAGATAGAGTAATATATTTAGTAATAGTTTCTAGAAAAGAGGGTCTTGACTCATAAACCTTAGTAGGGATTGATTCTATAGAATCCTGATCCCTTGGAATATCACCATGTAGGAAGGTAGAAGCATCGACTGCAACCATAGAAACATGTGGCCATAATTATGGAATCAAAATACTATATAACTAAATGCATAAGTGTTTAAAAAAGATTTAATGGATAGAATATTGAAGAAATCACCTTTACTATTAGAAACATCGAAATTATTGACCATCATCATTCCATAACCTGACAAAACGGATGTTGCATCCTTCGTATGCAAGTTAGCCCCAGGTTCTTCTAGATACACCTATGGTCTTGGATCATGCCTGAAAAGGTCGGTAATCTTTATAATATATTTCACTAATACTGATCCTGTATAGATAATAATCATGGAATGAGGAGCAGCGGTCGGGTCTGAATCCCCTTGAATCCGAGTTTCCACCTTTTCCATGATGGTGCTCTCTATAGAAATAGGTTAAAAAATATAGGCATAAGTTTCAGCATCTGAAGGCTCTCATTCTACAAGAAAATTGTTCATTTTATCCTAAAGATATTCCTCAGGGTCTTGGGATCCCCCTAATAGACTCAATTGGCATGGTTTTTCTATCTCATTTGAGAGTTACCTCTAGTGGCATCATGTTCGTATCTGAAGAAGAAGAGGATGCATGCCCTTGGAATATTGTTTCCTACTGACTAATTAGATCTACACCAATCCATGTGAAAGGTGATTAGTCATAAAATAGAAGCTCATATCATGAAATCTAATAATTAGATACATCAATCACCTTTTATCCTTGACTTTAGGTAAATCACTACTTTACATTCTTATTGACGCATCATGAACATCCAAGGATATTATCCCCTTGAAGGAACAGTGGGTAGGTAAAGGGATGTAAATTCTTTGGAAGGATTCATAAGAACCACCTCTATATTCTTCAATACCCCTAGAGAGACGTCTCTAGTGACTCCCATGTCCTAAGGGATGTTATCCCCAACAACGGTCCCCCTGGGGTATACTCAGGGGAAGAAATATATTCCTAAATCTCCCCAAACTCCTACAAGTACTAGTGGTATGGGTTCAAGTTCATGATAGTAAAAAATAAGGGTTGATACAAAAAACCATACTACCTTTTCATCAGTGTCATCTCTCTATGCCATGATTACCAACATATCCTCTACTCGGTTAGGCCACTAATGGATTTACTTGTATGTGTGGATGTGGGTGTTCATTTATTCCAGATATATATCCCATTCATGGGGATCTTCTTAATAAGATATCCTTGTATGAGAAATGATCAATACAAAGCCCACAATCTCAAGAGTCACTTCCTGAATAGTTTACTATATATCATCAGTAGATGTGCTTGTTCTCAAGGTATCCCTTGCTCTCCAAGCCTCTAGGAAGGTCGTAGATATTAGAATTCATAATTATGGGAGATATATCTTGGGAATTGGGGTGGGTTCTAGCCATATCACATTATTTCTAGGAACCTCAGCAACCCTGGAACCCTTTGGGGCTCGGTACGTGTGATACCCCTGATGGGAACATGGAATTTTACCAACCCTAGTTGCGGTAGGGGGTATAATTAATTAGTACCCCCAAATGCATGACTATTATCCTCATCATCCTCATTAACCTTAGACCTCACCATTGTGATAAGTCACATAGAATATCTATGATGATTCTGCAAGGAATGGGAATAATCATCCAGGTCTCAAAGATAAGCTTCCAACTAATCATTGACATCAGCATAAGAGATAGTGGCGGGCATTGAAACATATCCATATATGGTCAATGAAACCACTTTTTATATAAAAATAACCATAGATAATGAGCTAAATTGGAACTCCTCATAGAATCCCATTTTCTCCAGGAAGATGTAAAATTGACATCAGGAGGGATGGATACTTTACCTTGAGAGGTAGAAACAATTGCATGACAGGTTAAACCTTGTGCCTTCAACATATTCTCTAGGGGTTTAGAAACTACATATTTTCTTAGTTGTTTCCCATGCCTAGAATTCAAGGCTTTGTTCCTTTGGTTCCCTCTAACCCCAGACACTTTTTGGCCTTGCACAACAGGGAATGGTTTTTCCAGTTGATCTTTAGGGTATGATTGGTTCTAGAACTTGGAATATGATTTGGTAAGTGTCGGCTTAAAACCAATGGAAAGTGGAAGCCCAATATGACATAATGTGTCCTCTTGAGAAAACATCAACTAAAGATGTTGAGTTATCATTATGTGTTTCTCCTGGAGGACATTGTTGATATTCGAAGGGCACCTCATTGTAACATAGAAAAATTGATGTGAAAATATTCTGTGGGAAAACCACTCTCATAGAATATCTCCATCAATCATCATAAATAATATGAATTCTCTAAAATAGATAATATATCCTCTCTTAGATTCGTTGTAACACCCCAAGATTTCAAAGTAAATCATTTTTTTTAAAGTATTTCAATAACTTGCGCTACACGCAACACAAAGTTTTAGTGCACCACGACCAATCAAACTAGTCATTCAAAAGCAGTTATAAATAGTATTAACTAAATTATGAATTTTATATACTCCATATAATTTTAGAGTCCATATTATGTGTTTCTTAGATATAATATAAGAACAAATTCATTTTTCATATAAAAGAAGTATTTTTCAAAAAATGCAATTTTATAACCTTCTAATGGAAAAGCCTTTTTAAAACTGATATTTGACACATTATATATTCAATTTAATGAGATTAAATTCTTATTTAGAATTGGGACATAAAAATTTATTTTGAATCAATTTTTGGTATTTTTTTGATAACATTCATATTTTGATGAATACTAAAAAATACTAAATTTTAATTAAAAACAAATTTTTTAATCGAAATAATTTATAGGGTTAAATTATGAATTTGAATGTTTTGGAAGTATAATTAGATTATATTTTTATCATTTAGTAAAATGTAGGTCATTATATGTAATTTCACACTTAAATTTAACATAAACACATGTCCATATTTTGATAGTTTTTACTTTTTAAAAACCTGCTTCTCGGTTTCGAAAATGGGAAATAATTTTAAATTAATTAATTCAAATTATATGTTTTGAAAATGGTAAAATAGAATTAATTTTTGAATTTGAAATATCAAAATTATCTTAGGGTGAATTTTTGGTATTTTTCTGAAAATATTTATTTTTTTATGAATAGTGAAAAACTTTGCGTTATAGTTTAAAACAGACGTTTTATTTGAATAATTATTAATTTTATTAAAATTTATTTTAAGTAAAAATAGATATATAATACCTATATAAGTTAAATTTAATTAATTGGAGTCATTTTATAATAAAATTAGATGCATAAAATTTTATTGAACTTTTTACTGTCTATTACCCACCTTCTAGTAGCATTTGCAAATTTGCATAAAACTTAATTTTACCACTTTTGTGAGTTGAATTTAAAAAATTAGAGAGACAAGGTTGACATCATTAAGTAAAATTTGGTTCAATAAGTTGAAAATTATTTTTTTGAATAGTAACTTTTGACTTTTATTTACCACGGTTAAAATTAAACAGGGTAATTCAGGATAACAATAATATTATAATTACCCTAACACATGTCCTAATTCTATTACATAAGTATAATTCGACCAAAAACAACCTTAAGAATAAAATATGATCCTTTTTCATCTACTTGGATTAGATTAAGACATGTATTATTATTTTATTTAAAGAAGATACTACCACAAAATGGGGCAAGGCCAGCGCCACCCTTTATCAGTGCTAACGAAAAAGCGCTAATAAATGTACCCTTTTATCAGCGCTTTTTTTAGTAGCGCTGATAAAGGGGGGTATTTATCAGCGCTTTTTTAAGCACTGATATAGGGTCTACTTCCAAAAAAATCATTAAAAAAATATATATTAATATATAAATATATAGATATAGTTATATTGATATAAATATATTATATATTTTTTAAATATAACTTTAAATATATTTTACATAAGTATAAACATACAGTTACACTTAATATATAAGATATTAAGTAAAAAAGGCTTATAAAAAAATTAAAAAAAAATTAAGTAATAATTGTCAAATTATTATGGAGTAATAGTCATTTAATAACAATTTGAAGACTAAAAAATTAAAAAAAAAATTAAAAAAGATCCAAAATATGTTGAAAACGCAACTCGAACTTCAAACGGACATAACTTTTTATCCGGGAGTCCGTTTGAGCTCTACCACATATCAAATCATATCCTGTGATGAGATTTACATCCTTATGACCCAAGGGGACCCTAGTTACGGTTTTTAGGGCCAAAAGGCCTAAAAGGCCTCCAAAACTGAGTTTTTAGTCGGGGTACCCCGATTTTTTAACATTTTGTGGATTTTCAGCATCGTTTAAGGGGGTATTATTGGATTTTTGGTGGGGAATGAATTTATTCCAAGGTATTACATTCATATTGATATTATTTCATTGAAATTTTATCATTTTTTATAATAAACTTCTATTTATAATCAAATATATAAGAATATATACATATGTTTTATATATTCACACATAAAAATTTAATTATAAATATAAATAATAAAATATATTAGCTTTATCTAAATAATATCTAATATCCATTTTATTTAAAATAAAAATATATGAATATTTATATACCTATATATTAATCTAACTATATATATATATATATTAATCTAACTATATATATATATATTAATATAACTACACATATATATTAATATTTCTATAAATATATATATTAATATCACTATAAATATATATATTAATATAACTATATATATATACTAATATAACTATATATATATATATTAATATAACTATATATATATATTAATATAAATATATATTACTATACTAATAAATATAACTATATATATATATATAGAGAGATGTCATGAAATGGAAAACAAACCAAAATAGAGGAGTGGTAAGGTTTTAGGCGCGCAGGGGGGAGGTCTTGAGTTCAAAACCTGGTGCAAACAGGGGAGCGCGCGCATGGGGGAATATGGGAGCTAGTTCTGATGAAGGGTGGAGGGGTGCATGTGGGCACTGGAGGGTGGCATAAAAGTGTTGTAAAAGGGGGATCAAGCGCTATAAAAGCCCCCCGATTGGCAGGATTTTTTTAATTTTTTTAAAAAAATTTATGTTTTTTTATGTTTTTAACTTTTATCAACACTTTTAAAAAATCACTGATAAAAGTGGTCCTTTATCAGCGCTAAAAAGAAAGTGGTGTTAAAGGACCCTTTTATCAGCACTTTGTTTTAGTGCTGATAAAAAACCCCTTTTATCAATGATTTTTTTAGCACTGATAAAAGGGATATTTATCAGCGCTTTTTGGAGCACTGATAAAGGGGACCCCCTATCTTCGTCGTCTTTAACAGCGCTTTTTAGCACTGATAAAAGGGGTATTTGTAGTAGTGAGAGTTAAAAGAGTTAAATTCAAAGTTTAATAACTAAACCATTTTTAATATAGGGTTATACATAAGACAAACTCAACTATAAATATTCATTATAAATCTAATATTATTTCCTACATAATGGTATTTTATTTATAATTTTTAGGCATTATATAATTAAAATTATTTATGACACAATGATGATGCAGTAATTACCTTATTAATGAAATATTAAAATAATTGATATTATAAATATCCAAGTAAATTTAATTGGAGACTTTTGATGAATTACACTGATTTTATAGGCTAATATGACAAGTTAGGGTTGATTAAATAAATTTTTTTCAATGTAATCATGCTGTTATTATTTTCACAAAAATGTCAAAATTGACATAAATGATTTTTAAATAAAATGCTATATTATTGGTTGATATAATATTACTAAAAATATAAGTTTCTTCCAATGGGATTAAATAATTTTATATATGTTATTAATGAACTACTTGAGGTTCTCTTGGAAGTTTAGAGTAAATTTATTAACCATATAGTGTAATAATACAAGAAGACACGTTAAAGTTAAACTATTTAACTATGAGTTACATCTAAAAGATAAGGTTAAAATGGTAACTTAAACTTGTATAAAACCTATTGGTTGAGAGGTTTTCAACCCATCCCAACCTTATCTTCTAAATAAATTATTTTGGAGCCATTATAACCCAAAAATAATTTTATTATAAAATAATATTTCAAGGTTTTCATAAAGTGACCCTCACCTCTCTTATAAAATGGTACTTTTCCTTCTCTTAATTTCACACTTAAAGAGCCATTTCTCTTGGAAAAACCCTTCCCAAATATCCTTATAACTTCCCTCACATAAACCTAATGTCCTTAATTTGATCATAAATCCAACCTACGGAGCTATGTTGATCAACTCAAAAGGAAACACCCGAAGAAGAGATAATAATTTCACCATCCTCTTTCAAGTTCTTTTCTTCATCCACTTCCTCTTAATTTTTTGTTTCCATACCAATATAATAACTCTATTACCTTATACATACTTTGATGTTATTATAAATATGGTACAAACATATTCATTATTCTATCCATCCTATAAATTACCAAGCAACGATACATTCATACGTACGGCTTACCTTCTCCACGTCGTCGTGTAGTTTATTATTAAAACACTTCATTTTTGGGATGGGTATAATAATAAGTATAACTGATTTAATTATTAAATATAACATGATAATTATTCTTTATATATTATATACCATCCAATTATATACGATTCCACCATCAATGTAATGATATTGTCGCTCGTGCGTACTTACAGATTATCGTCTCCATGAACGAGATGAGATTAATTCCCCATCGTAATAATTCAAGAATAATTTTAATTTTATGATTAAAAATAATTTGTTTGAACATAATATAATTCTGTATACGAATCAAATATATCATATCCATAAAAAAATGGCTTACGTAACCAAGCATATAAAGGAAAATGAATCAGTTAACACCCGAAACGATGATACTACTGAAATATTATTAACAAAGCAATATTAGAAGATCGTATATGATATCATATTTATGTATTTGGTTATTTTATAATTTTTAAAAAATTATTTCACCATTATAAAAGAGTTTAACCTACCCTCTACTATATAAAAGAACAAATGTATGGGGTTTTCATCTCACTTCGTATTCCTGTGAGATTCACGCTATATTGCCATTATTTCCTTTTGTGTGGTGTATGTACTACCCATGATTATATTATTTGTGTAATATACTTTAATTTATGTGTATTTACATCTTTATTGTATGATACCTCTTTCATAGGGTGTATGTTTCGTAAGTTACCAAATCAGTAAGGGAATTTCAAATTTCAATTTCCACTCAGAGGGCTTTAGGAATATTTCATTGATTATTTTACTCCAAGATTATGTGTGTTGTAACTATTTATTATTTATGTAGTAATATAAAATCCTCTTTCTATGTATATTCCTTTTATAAACACAATCACTCCATTTATAAATTCACATTCCATTGATATGAACTTTTTAAGGCTAATCTTAACTCAGTTTCCATTCATTGAGTTAAACATCCAAGTCATTGGTTTTGTTTTTACAAGAATATGTGTGAATGTAACCTGATTGATTTACACTGAATATCCAATTATATTGAGTGTATTTATATTTTTCACACATAATTATTTCATTGATTTATCCTTAATCTAAGCATACATTCATTATAAGGTATTTCATCTCTATTTACATTCTCTTGAGACCTCTTTGTTGTTATCCACCAATTCACTTTTATGTGGTGTATATACTATCCTTTGATATATTATATCATGAATCCATTTATTCTCATGATATAATAATGATTTGATTAATGTTATTCCTCAATTACTTTTATTCAAGCGTCTCTTATTTGGTTAGGATCTCCTTAACTAAAATATTGTTTTAAATGTTTTAAATATTTATTCTTATAAATCTTTCTCATTAATGTCCATGTTTTAAAAATGGTTTTAAGTATTTATTTATATGTAAATGAATGTTTTGACATCAAAATTCCTTTTAAATTTTTCAAAGTGGTATGGGACACTTTGATTGAAAAATCAATTTTAAAGGACTTCTTTGATAAATAATGTGACATTTAAATGTTTTCAAGAAAAAGGGGATATTTCTCTCAAGTTGTTTTAAGGACTATTTTCATCTATGTCAATATCCTTCAGTGTATTTTATTATTGATTGAGTTTGATTTATTATAATAAAATCATCCATATGGTATTGAATGAGTAATGTTTGTCTGTGGATGTTCCATTGGTATGCCATTCATGGTTTGTGGTTAAAATATTGACAGTTCGTATGCTAGTTTTAATACTTATTTATATATTATGTTTCAACATTTTCATATGAGAAATGAATTGGACTTAGTAAGTGGGGGGTGGATCCCTCTATAGCTCCATGATGCATCGGTAGGTCTCATGAAACAAACTAGTGTCTTGGCACAAGGCCTTGACAAAATCTTATTTGTAGTCTTGGAACAAGGCCTTGACTATGTGGTTATGAAGTATGGCATTATGCATTCTATCATTATGAAATTGTCTATTGATATTACATGTAACACCCCAAGATTTCATAGTACGTTAGTTCTTCAAAGTAATTCAATAACTTACACTACACCCAACATCGAGTTCAAGAGCACCACGACATACCAAACTAGCCGTTCAAAAGTGGTTATGAATAGTATTAACATAATTTTGAACTTTATATAACCCTTATAATTTTAGAATCCATGTTATGAGTTTCAAAGACATAATGTAAGGACAAATTCATTTTTTCAGATAAAAGAAGTATTTTTCAAAAAATGAAATTTTACCGCCTTTTAGTGGCGAACCTTTTTTAAATCCAAAATTTGAAACTTTTATATATTTAATTTGACAAAATAAACTTCTTCTTTGGGATCGGGACATACTAATTTAGTTTCAATAAATTTCGGGTGTTTTTATGATAACTTTCATATTTTCGTGAATAGTGAAAATAATATATTTTAACTGAAAACAACTTTTTTAATCAAAATAATTTATAGTTTTAAACTATACATATGAATGGTTTTTTTGTATAATTAGATTATATTTTTACCATTTAATCCAATTTTGGTCATTGGAAGTAATTTCACTTTGAAATTAGACATAAACAAATGTCAATCTTTTGGTACTTATTACTTCATAAAAATATGTTGTTTGTTTTTGACAATGGGAATTAATTTTAAACAAATAAATTAAATTTCTATGTTTTGAATTTGGTGAAATAGACTTCATTTTTGACTTCATAATATCAAAATTATCTTAAGGTGAATTTTTGGTATGTTTCTGAAAACTTTTAATTTTTGATTAATAGTGAAAACACAGAGTTATAAGTTAAAACCGAATTTTTATTTTAATAAATTTTTATTGTATTTAAATTTATTTTAGGTCAAAATAGATACATAATACCTATATAAGTTCAATGTAATTCATTTGGGTCATGTTGTAATAATATTAGATATATAAAATTTTATGGAACTTTTCACCGTCTTTTACCCACCTCCTAGGAGAATTTATGAATTCACATAAAACATAATTTTACCACTTCAGTGAGTTGAATTTTTAAAATATGAGAAACACGGTTAATATCAAGGAGTAAAATGTGGTTCAATAAGATAAAAATAATTTTTGTTTAATAGTAACTTTTTTACTTTTATTTACCACGTTTAAAAGTAAATTGGGTAATTAAGGGTAAAAATGATATTATTATTACCCTAACACATGTCCTAATTACATTGGATAAGTAAAAATAGACCCAAAACAACCTTAGTAATAAAATATGAACCACTTTGGTCCACTTAGATTAGATTAGTACATTTATTATTATTTAATTCAAAGAAGAGAAAAAGAGTTAAAATCAAAATTTAATAACTAAAATTTTTTTAATATAGGGTTAAACATAAGATAAATTAGACTATAAATATTAATTATAAAGATAAAAATATTTCATACATAATGGTATTTTATTTTTATTTTTTATACATAAAATAATTTAATTTATTAATTACATAATGATGATGCAGTAATTACCTAATTAATGAAATATTAAACTAATTGATATTATAAATATCCAAATAAATGTTATTTGAGAATTTTTATCAATTAAAATAATTTTCTATGTTAATATGACATATTAGGGTTGGTTATATTAATTGTTTTCTATGTAATAATGCTGTTATGAATTTAGAATAAACAAAATACCAAATAGTGTCAAAATTGACATAAAAGAGTTTTTAAAACAAATATTATATTATTAATTGATATAATATTTCTATAAATCTAAGGATTGGCCAAAGGACTTATATAATGATTATTTTATCATTAATGAACCACTTGGGGTTCTCTTATAAATATATATATTTTGTTTATTAACCATATAATATAAAAATACAAAGAGACATGGTAAAAGTCAAACTATTTAACTAAGAGTTAAATCTAAAATTTAAGGTTAATATAGTGACCCAACCTATATAAAACATATTGGTTGAGTGTTTTTTGAACCATACCCACATTATCATTTAAATAATCCAATTTTGAGCCATTAGAAAACGAAAATTATTTTATTATAAAATAATATTTTATGTTTTTCCTAAGGTGCCTGTCACCCCTCTTATAAAAGGGAACTTCCTCTTCTCTCAAAATCACAACTTAAAAGCCTTTTGGATCGGAAAAGACCTACCCAAATATCCTATAAAAATCCCTAAATTCATTATATAGGTCCTTATTTGTTCATAAATCCAATATACGGAGCCCTTTTGATCGAATAAAAAGGAAGAACCCGAAGAATAGGTAATAATTTCACCACCTTCTTTCAAGTTCTTTTCTTCTTCCACTATTTATTTCTTTGTTATTTCCATTCTAAAATAATAAATATAGTATATTATATATACTGTGATGTTATTATAAATATGTTACATCCATATTCATTATACTATCTATCCTTTGAATGACATGTCACCATACGTAGGTATGTACGGATTACCGTCTCCACGTCGTGGTGTAATTATTATTCAATACATAATTATTTAGATGGGTATGATAATGATGTATAATTCATATAAATAATAAAATATAACATGATAATGAATCTTTATATATGATATAAAATCCAATTATATATATATATTTAATATCAAAAGAATGATATTGTTGCTCGTGCGTACGTACGGATTACCGTCTCCACGAACGCGATGAGATTCATTCCCCATCGTATCCATTCAAGAATAAATTTTATTTTTTGATTTAAAATAATTTTTAGATACATTATATCATTCTGGATATGAATAAGATACATCCCATCCACAAAACATATGTCTCACATAACAAATAATATAAAGGAAAACAAATCTGTTAACAACCAAAATGACGATAATACTAAGATATTATTAAAAAATCAATGTTAAAAGATCATATATGATATCCTATTAATGTATATTATCCTTGTATAATTCAATAACAATTATTTCACCATTATAAAGGAGTTTAACCTACCCTCTACCAAGGAAAAAGTACAAAGTAAGGGTTTTCTTATCTCACTTTTAATTCTGTGAGATTTCCATTGTTCACCACTTATTTATTGCATCTGGTGTGTGTACAACCCATGATAGTATTCATTGTGTAATATAAATTAATTTATGTATATTTACATCATCATTGTGTGATTTTTATTTCATGGGTGTATGTTTCGTAAGTTACCAAATCGATAAGGGAATTTGAAATTTCAATTTCCACTCATTCGGCTTTATGCATACTTCATTGATTATTTTACTCCAAGATTATGTGTGGAATCAAAATTCATTTGATTATGTCATAATTGCCACTCCCATTTCGGTGGATATACTTTTGATACATATAATCACTCCATTTATAAATTCTCAAGTCATTGATATGAACTTAATAAGAGTAATTTTAAATCAATCTCCATTTATTGAGTTAAACATCTAATTCATTGGTGTTGTTTTTACTAAAATATGTTTGAATGTCCTATGATTGTTTTACACTGAATATCCTATCATATTTAGTGTATTTATACATGTCACACATAATTATGTCGTTTATTTATCCTTAACCTAAAGATGCAGTCTTTATAAGAGATTTTATCTCAATTTACATTCCATTGAGACTCCTTTGTTGTTATACACCAATTCACTTTTATATAGTGTATATATTGTACTTGACATAGTATATCATGAATACCTTTATTCTCATGATATTATAAAGTTTTGATTACCTCAATTATTTGTGTTCAAGTGTCTCTCTTTTGGTTAGGAACTCTAACTAAAATATCATTTTAAATGTTTTAAAGATTTATTATTCTAAATATTTCTCATTAATGTCCATGTTTTAAAAATGGTTTTAAGGATTTATTTATATGGATATTAAATTTTTAAAATTAAAATTCCTTTCAAAAGTTTCAAAGATGTATGGGACACTTTGATTCAAAAATCTATTTTTAAACGACTTCTTGACAAATTGTGTGACTTTTAAATTTTATCAAGAAAAAGGGGATATTTCTCTAAATAGTTTGATGATTATTTTAATATATGTCAATATCCTTCATTATTCTATATTGAGGCTTATCTATTAAAATACAATATTTCACATTATATTGAAAGAGGTATGTTTGACTGTGGATGTGCTATTTTTATACCATTCATGGTTTGTGGAGAAAGTAATAACATTTCGTATGCTAGTTTTAATACGAATGTTTATGTTATGTTTCAATCTTTTCATATGAGGAATGAAACTACTGGAAAGTAGACTTTTCCCAACAATTGTATACCAACGGTTCTCCAGAACCGTTGGAAAATATTGGTTTTGTGAAGGCATCCCCAACGGTTTGAATAAACCGTTGGGAAAGCCAATTTTTTTTCATTTTTTCCAACAGTTTTTTCAAACCATTAGGAAAGGTCTCCTCAAATACATCAGCTTCCACAGGCCCCCGCAGCACGGACACAACACAGAAGTTATTTCCCCAGTTTCCAAAAGCCACGGCGCCCAGGTTTACCCTAAGCCGAGTTCTTTCATCTGATCGGCTACAACTCCACCATCAAGGTTAGTCTTCTTAAACCTCTTCCCAAATACAAGCCAACTTCCTCCGATTTCCACATTTATTTCAATATCTAGAAAGATCGCGTCATTTTTTTTCCTATTTTAGAGATTTTGTAAAATTTTATGATTCATACTATTTGATATTGAATCAATGACTAATACATGATTGGTAGATGTATGTCACTAGTGTTGAATTTGGTTTCATGTATCATTTTTAACTAAACATACTACATACTACCACTAATATGGTGATTCCACCTATGAATGGTGGAATTTTCTTAGGATCATGGGGCCTCCTATTTTTTTGTTCTATAGAGTTTGTAGTGTTGGTTTTTAATGTATTTTATTTTCTTATGGATTTATAGTGATTATGTATTGGGTTCCTTTGGTCATGAATTTTGGGTGAGTTATTCTTAAGTTCTTCTTAGAGATCATTGTATTCATAAAGTGTGCCTAATTTTTTTATAGGTGGCTTCGACTCACTGAGTGACTATTTGGTTATGTTTTTATGCTGCCAACGTTTGATTTTTTTAATAATGAAACCTATTTATATTTTAATGATATAAATGAGTGGTTTTAAAATATATGTTTATAAAAGAGGTAAAATGTTTTCTAAGTGGTTTATTTGGAACTATACAAAGACAGATCCCATTTTTATTGTATTCTAAAATCTCATTAAACATATTTATACTTAGTGAATCCTTTATAAGTTTGGATCCATGTTTGAGCATTACCACTAATATCCCATAGCTTAATACCATTTTTAGATTGTGTACATCTCATTATATTTTTTAATGACTTCACTTCTTCCTTCATTAATGTCTTCCAAGGATGTCTTAGAAATCTAATATCCACTTGAATGTTTATCCTTTCGTAAATAATGTAATGTATTCACGGAATAGTCAATTAATTTTTACATTCTAGTAAACCATGTTGATAACCTTCATGATTATATGATCTCATAGGTGGGTGTGGTGAATATGGATATAATTTTAAACATATGTATTGAATTTTGTTTTTATCTTCCAGGGTTGCAAATTCTGCAGTTGGGTTTTTTTAAGTGATATATAGCAACGTTCTAAACCCCTGCTATATATGCCTAATGGTTGTTTAGAAGTGTATTATACCAACACTATTTAAGGTCAATATTTGTTTACTGTTTTTTGTTTTAGCAGTTGTTTTCCATGACAAAAAATGGTGAGAATATAATGGCGGTTCAAACCACTACTATATCCTTTCCATTTTTTGGCAGGTGAAACCGTCGCTAAAACCAAAAATGGCACTAAAAACATTCTATAATGATTCCCCGAAGCTGCCGCTAAATTTATAAACCTAACCCCCACCCCCTGGAATGCCCCCAACCCCTTGAACACCCTAACCCCTCTGGACATCCCCACCAATCCCCGTGGACAGCTTGCCCACCCCCTTGGACAGCCCGTTCCCCCTAGACAGCCCCCCACCATTGTTGACAGCCCGCCCACCCCACCCCCGGACACCCCCATCCCCTCGGATGCCCCCACCCCCAAGAAAGCCCCCCCCTGACACCCCTGACCCCACTGGACAATGCCACCACCCCCGTGGACAGCCCGACCACCCCCCGTGGACAGCCCGCCCACCCCCCGTGGACAGCTCGCCCACCCCTTGGACACCCCAGACCCCCTGGACCACCCCGCCACCCCCATGGGCTGTCCGCCCACCCCTGGAAAGCCCCCCTCGGATGCTCCACCCCCAGGAAAGCCCCCCCCCCCCCCCCCCACCCCTTGACACCCCCGACCACACTGGACAGCGCCTCCACCCCCGTAGACAGCTCGACCACCTCCCATGGACAGCCTGCCCACCCCCTGGACAGCCCACCCACCCCCATGGACACCCCAGACCCCCTGGACAGCCCCACCACCCCCATGTGCATCCCTCCAACCCCCTAGACACCACGTACCCCCCCCCCCCCCCCCCGGACAGCCCCACCTACCCCCTGGACACCCCGCTCACCTCCTTGGACAGCCTTCCCACCCCCCTGGACTCCCCCTACCCCCTTGGACAAACTGACCACCCCCGCGGACAGCCCTCCCACCTGGACACCCCAACCCCCCTAGACAGCCCCCACCCCTGGACACCTCTGACCCCCCGGATTTCCCCACCACCCCCTAGACACCCCGCACACCCCTTGGACAGTCCCACCACTCCCCTAATCCTCATCCTACTTTTCATTCTGATCTCCCTGAAGAAGTTAAAGTATAAAAATCATATACTCCCAACAAGACCCTTAAGGATTATGTATTCCTTGATCCACTTCCAATATCTTACTGGGAAATTGTAACACCCGAGATTTTTATGAGTAATATTTTGTGTTTATGTTATATATATATCATCAAAGGAATCTTTCACTACACACTAGCTTGACTTACATTACACGCAATCGAGACCTTCCTCGATAGCTTGCGCTGTACGCAATACCAAGTTTCACTAAACAACGATATGCTATTAAAATATTATTAAAACTAGCCGTTATGAATAGTAATAACCACTTTTTGAAATTTTATAAATTTTATTTTTCAAAATGGACTTCATTTTTGGATTCGGAATACCGAAATTATCCTAGGGTGAAATTTTGGTATTTTTATGAAAACTTTCAATTTTTGATGAATAGTGAAACCACTAAGTGGTAGGTTAAAAACTGAATTTTGCATAAAACTTAATTTTACCGCTTATGTTAATGGAATTTAGAAAATCCGACAGACACTGTTGATATCAGTAAGTAAAATGTGGTTCAATGAGATAAAAATAATTTTTTGGTGAATAGTAACTTTTTACTTTTTTTTTACCGCGGTTAATAGTAAATAGGGTAACTAAGGGTAAATATGATATTACTATTACCCTAACACATGTCCTAATTCTATTGGATAAGTGTAATTCGACCAAAAACAACCTTATGAATATAATATGACCATTTAGGTCCACTTGGATTAGATTATGACATTTAATATTATTTTATTTAATGAATAGTTAAAATAGTTTAAATCAAAGTTTAATAACTAAAACATTTTTAATATGGGGTTATACATAATATAAATTCGACTATAAATATTCATTAGAAAGATAAAAAGATTTCCTACATAATTATATTTTATTTATAATTTTGAGACTTTAAATAAATTAATTTATTTATGACACAACGATGATGTAGTAATTACCCTTTTAAAGAAATGTTAACATAATTGATGTTATAAATGCTCAAATAAATGTAATTTGAGACTTTTTATGAATTAAACTAATTTTCTAGGTTACTATGATATATTATTGTTGATTTAATCAACTTGTTTCGAACATATAATTCTGTTATGACTTTCACAAAAATCATATATCAAATAGTGTCAAAATTGACACAAAATAGTTTATAAATCAAATATTATATTATTAATTGTTATTTTATTCCTAAAAATCTAAGGTTCGGACAAATGACTTAGATAAGGATATATATATTAATAATAAAAAACTTGGGGTTCGTTTGGCATGTTATAGTAAGTGTATTGACCATATAGTGTAAGAAAACAAAAAGTCACGGTAAAAGTTAAATTATTTAACTTAGAGTTAAATCTAATTGATAAGGTTAACATAATAACCTAAACTTGTCTAAATCCTATTGGCTGATAGGATTTCGAGACATACCCACATTACATTCGAAATAAGACCCTTTGGAACCATTATAAACCGATTTTGACTTTAATATAAAATAATATTTTGAGATATTCCTAAGGTGCCCCTCTCCTCCCTTATAAAAGGGCACCTCCTCCCCCTCCTCCTCACACCAATTTGAGCACTCAATCTCGGTCAAACCCTGCCAAAATCCCTTCTCCACTTCCCTAGAATAATACTAGAGGTCCTGGTATTCTTCAAAGACCAATCATAGTTCCCTAAGTGGAGGATTCAAAGAGGCGTTTCAAAGAAGAGGTAATATCCATTATCGATCTTTTCAATTTATTTCTTCTTCAACTTCTTCTTCTTTATTTGTTTCATGATAAAGTAATAGCATCAGTATTAATTACATACTGATATTTTATTATAAATATGAAACAATCCTAATTCACCTTCTATCCATCCTACGGAAAAATGAAATCACCGCGCGTGCGTACGTACGGAATACCGTCTCCACACCGTGGTGTATTCTATTTTCCACCATCACCTTACAAGGATGGGTATAATGGTGAAATGAGTAACTATATATGATTATTATAAAGTGATATTGATACTGAAATAGTATAAATACACTTAAATACAATTCCACGATCATGGGAACAATATCATCGCTCGTGCGTACGTACGGAATACCGTCTCCACGATGTGATGCGACTCGTTCTACATGATCATCATTACATAGTAATTATATAAATGAATTGAATGAATAAATATGATATATGTTACACTAATACAATTCTGGATATAAGGTATCTATAACCTTAAAAGAAGAATAAGAATTTATTCAGCAAAACACGCATAAGAACAAAAGGCAATAAAGACCCGAGTAACAAGTAACAATGAAATATTACTAATAAGAAGCTAAGAATATGACCATATATGATATCATATCAATATGTATGATTCTGGAATAAGTCAATAACATTATTTAAACCATTATACAGGATCTTTGGACATGTACAAATCAAATCAGACCTAAGGTAATGGAATATATCACAATCTCATTTTATCCGAGATTGATTATACTTTGGTATTTACTGGGGTGTATTTTATCATCCACATCCATGTTTCCTGAATATGTAATATTATTTCCATCCACCTACAAATTTTTAAATACAATTTTACCCTTCGGTGAGTTTTTTGTAAAGAATATGAAAGGAATCTTTTGTCGTTTTTCGTACGAGGTACTTTTTGACTTTTCTGACAAAAGTACGAAGAATGTTTTTTTAACTTATACGGCAAGAATGGATTTTTAAAACATTATTTCCAAGAATATTCCTTTATAAGTTTTCAAGTTTATTTTTAATAAACTTCTTTTAGTTTATAATTTTATGACATGTTAAGAAAAGAAAAGTGTTTTTTGAAGTAGAAAGGATATTTTCCTCAAGAATGGAGTTCAAATGTTTTATCAAAATTATTTGCCATCTAAGATAATATAGGGTTATGTTTTTATCCCTATCATTACATTGATTTGATTATGTTTTGAGGGAATTATTTTTATGAAGTCATTTACCTTATATGATTTGTTTTATGATGTCATGATGTTTCAAGAATCCCATTTTTGTTATATGTGTTATGCGATGATGTATGATTTATGATTATGTGGAACACATAAGAAAGGATTCATTATAAGATGGGTGAGACCTATATCTCTCTCCAATGCATTGGGTAAAGATTTATATCTCATGAGATAGACATGGCTGGAACGGAAGGTTATTTCGATTCAGTGATACAGGACTAAAATGAGGAGTGAACTCGGTTCAGAAATGTACTTTGTCCGCTAAGATAGTCTTGGAAATGAGTCATGACAAAAAAGAAATGATTTTCCATGATTATGTGTGCATGCCACAAAGTTTCAAGTTTTATATTATGATTATGGGGATCTCGTTTTCACTTCTATGATTTATTCCATGTTAAGATATTATGATCTCTTTTGCAGGTTACGATTTTCAAGAAGATATGATATGATTTTTATTTCCTTTATTTGCCCTTGCTGAGCATTTGAGCTCACCCTTTTTGTATTTTTTCTTTTCCCCAGGTCAGGAAGATGGATATTAAGTAGAATATGCTAAAATGGACCCTAGATATGATGAAATAAATGGGAGACACTATAGAAGATTTATGAACCAGTTGTTTATGTTTCCCAGTTTCTAAAGACACTATACCTATACGGTCCTTTGTGGTTTTGTCGTATGTTGTAATAAGTGTGCTTCAATTTTGAAGTATTAACAATTTATGTAAAGTATGGGTCATTATAGTTGGTATCATAGGAAAGGTATAGTCAACCTTTGGAAACTAGGATTTGAAATCCTTAGTAAGAACCCTAAGGATAAGTCTAAGCATAGAACAAAATCTTAGTGTTTTAGAAATGGCCATGAATAACCTAGGATAAGACCTTAAGCATGAAAATTTTATTCTTGAATTATGTGGTTTTCCTATTATAATTACTGTTGCTCACACTATTCTTCTTGGTTTTAGTCAATGGCTGGAACCCGAAGGAACCGTGTTAATGCGGAATGCGATGGGAAATGCAAGGATTTTCCCCCTGAGCAACCAAACGATATGGGAGCTAGAATGCAAAATCTTGTAGCCATGCTCACACAACATTCTCAAGCTATGAATCATGCAGGACTTCCAAACGAACAAAGGAAGGAGCAACATTCTGTTGAATCCTTCATGAGGCAGCGTCCACCTTCTTTCAGCGGGTCTACTGATCCATTAGTTGCTGAACAATGGATTAATACTACTGAAAAGATATTTTCAGTTCTTCAATGGTAGGAACATGATAAAGTTATCCTAGCAGTGTATCGTTTGGAAGGAGATGCTGATCAATGGTGGAATCTTATTAAGAATACAAGGCAAAGGGATGAAATTGAGTCCATGGAATGGGACGAGTTCAAGAACTTATTTTTCAATAAGTACTTCCCTCGTATTCTTCGAACAAAGATGTAGAAAGAGTTTCTTGAACTGAAGAAAAGGGATGATGAATCTGTTGGTACCTATGAAGAAAATTTTACAGGACTTGCAAGGTACGCTTCTGGTATTATTATCCAACCTGAGAGTAAGATCGATCGATTATTTAGTGGCTTAAAACCAAGTCTTCGAAGGGCGTTAGCCATAAGGGACTTCAATAGCTACGAGGAATTCGTTTGATGTGCTCTCAAAGTTGAGATGGAGATTGGAGTAACCCATCAGTCATATGGGTTTGATAAGAAGAGGAAAATGGAATTCAAAGGAATATCTAAAGAACACACTAAAAAGAAGATGAGCTTTCCCTTATGCTCAAAGTGTGGAAAGAAACATGGAGGGAGTTGTCTTAAAGGGACAAGTAAATGTTTCAAATGTGGAAAGGAAGGTCATCGGGCATTTGAATGCCGCGATAATGGGAAGAAGATGTCTAATGATGCAAAAAAAGTAAGGGATACACAGAATGAACCTACTACACTTCAATGTTTCAAGTGCAAGGAGATGGGGCATTATGCCAATCAATGCCCAAATCCAAGGGTTGATGATGATGGTCGCCGTCAACAAACTCTTAAGGCTAAAGACAAAGGAAAGTCACATGCAATTTCTATCAGCGATGTGGAGTACGATAATGAAGTGGTGAAAGGTACACTTACCATCCACTCTAAAGTAGAAAATGTTTTATTTGATTCTGGATCCACCCACTCTTTTATTTTTGAAGAATTTTCTAAGGGTATCACCGTATTACCTCAACAATTAGATGTTGAATTAGTTGTGACAACACCTAATGGCACATCAATCGCATCAAAAGTTTATAATTCTTCTCCGATCGAAGTTTGTGGGAAAGTGCTTCCTGCAGATCTTGTGATCCTTCTTTTAGTGGAATTCGATGTGATTCTTGGCATGGATTGGCTTTCTTTATACGGAGCTCATATCAATTGCCAAAGAAGGGAAGTCACATTTCATACTCCAGATCAATCTATGATTGTCTATCAATGCAAGGATGAGCATAACCTTCCAGTGGAAATTTCTTCCATTTTATGGGTATTGATTCCACTAAATGAAGGTTATTTATCTCAAATGGTTGGTGAGAAACTCGCGATTAAGAATATGCCCATCGTACGGGAGTTTGATGATGTCTTTCCGGAGGAATTACCGGGTCTTCCACCAAATCGTGAAGTTGAGTTTTCAATAGAACTCGTACCGGGTGCTTTGCCTATTTCAAAGACACCTTATAGAATGGCCCCAATTGAGTTGCAGGAATTGAAGAAGCAACTCCAAGAGAATCTTGATAAGGGATTCATACGCCCTAGTGCGTCACCTTAGGGAGCACCTGTTCTATTTATTAAGAAGAAAGATGGATCAATGAGACTCTGCATTGATTATCGAGAACTTAACAAGATCACTATCAAGAACAGATATCCTCTCCCACGCATTGATGACTTATTTGACCAACTACATGGAGCTCAATACTTTTCCAAGATTGATCTTCGTTCAGGGTATCATCAATTAAGGGTCAAAAGGAAGGATATACCAAAGGCGGCTTTCCATACAAGGTATGGACACTATGAATTTATAGTGATGCCATTTGGTCTTACTAATGCCCCTGCTATATTCATGGATCTAATGAATAGAGTCTTTAGAGACTATCTTGATCAATTTGTGGTAGTCTTTATAGACGATATTCTTGTCTATTCAAAGAGCAAGGAAGAGCATGAAGATCACTTGAGAATTATATTTAAGACCCTGAGAAAGGAGAAGCTTTATGCCAAATTTACCAATTGTGAATTTTGTCTTCAAAAAGTTTCATTTTTGGGTCACATAATCTCAAAAGAGGGGATATCTGTGGATCCAGCAAAAACAGAGGTTATCGAAAGATGGTCGAGACCAACAGCAGTAACTGAGATCCGAAGTTTTCTTGGTTTGGCTAGATATTATCGACGTTTTGTAAAAGATTTTTCACGATTATATAATCCACTCACCAAGTCGACTCGGAAAGGAGTTAAGTTTGTTTGGACAGAGGAATGTGAAGAGAATTTCAAGGAGTTGAAAAGAAGGTTATCCAGTGCACCTGTGCTCACACTGCCTTGTAGTGGAGAAAGGTTTGTGATCTACAGTGATGCATCCAAGAAGGGATTGGGGTGTGTTCTTATGCAAAATGATATGGTGATAGCTTATGCCTCATGACAGTTGAAAATCCATGAGCAAAATTACCCAACACATGATTGGGAGTTAGCTGCGGTAATATTTGCATTAAATATTTGGAGGTATTACCTTTATGGTGAAAGGTGTGATATTTATACTGATCATAAAAGTTTAAATTATATTTTCACACAAAAGGAGTTGAATATGCGTCAAAGAAGATGGTTGGAGCTGATTAAGGATTATGACTGCTCAATCCATTACCACCCTGGGAAAGCAGACAAGGTGGCAGATGCATTAAGTCGACAAGACCATGCTTGTTTATCCATGATGAGGATCACAAAAGATCCAATATTTATGTATTTACAAAGGATGGATCTTGGAATTATAATGGAAGCGGAAAAATCTTATCTTTCTCAAATGAATGTTCAACCATCTATACATGTGATGATTAAAGAGGCACAGAAAGAAGATGTCGAGTTACAAAAGAAGGTGAGAAATGTTCATGAATTCAACCTTGATTGTGATGGGATAATAAAGTTCAGGAATCGGGTTTGTGTTCCTCCCATCCCCGAATTAAAGAAGGAGCTGCTGGATGAGGCTCATAGTTATTCATTCTCTATTCATCCTAGAAGCACGAAGATGTATAGGGACCTGAAAGAGTACTTCTGGTGGGATGGCATGAAAAGATATGTTGCTAAATATGTCTCTCGATGCTTGGTTTGTCAACAAGTTAAAGCTGAGAGACATAAGTCTAAGGGGATGTTACAACCATTACCCATACCCGAATGGAAATGGGAAAACATCACTATGGACTTTGTCACAGGACTTCCTAAAACATCCAAAGGAAATAATGATATCTGGGTCATAGTTGATCGTCTTACAAAGTCTGCACACTTCATTGCTATTAGAGAGGATTTCTCTCTAGATCAGCTTGCCAGGATATATGTAAAGGAAGTGGTAAGACTGCATGGAGTACCACTTTCTATTATATCTGATCGGGATCCGAGATTTACCTCGAAGTTCTGGCGAAGTCTTCAGCATACTCTGGATACATAGTTGAGTTTCAACACTGCTTATCATCCTCAGACAGACAGTCAGTCTGATAGAACAATTCAAACCCTAGAAGATATGTTGAGAGCTTACTCTATGGATTTCAAAGGAGGTTGGGATCAACACCTACCTTTGGTGGAATTTTCTTATAATAATAGCTTTCACTCTAGTATTCAGATGGCTCCTTATGAAGCTCTCTATGGAAAGAAATGCAGGACTCCAACTTGTTGGGATGAATTTGGGGAAAGAAAGCTATTAGGACCTGATCTCATTGATGAAATGGCAGAAAAGGTCAGATCTATTCAACAACACATAAGAGCAGCTCCAAGTCGATAGAAAAGTTATGCCGACAACCGAAGAAAAGACCTAGAGTTTGAAGTGGGTGATAAAGTGTTCTTACGAATATCTCCCTGGAAGAGGGTTATGAGATTTGGAAAGAAGGGGAAGTTGAGCCCTAGATATATCGGTCCTTTCGAAATACTGGATCGTGTTGGGAAGGTAGCTTACCGATTGGCACTTCCACTGAATCTCTCTCAAGTTCACGATGTCTTCCATGTATCTATCCTAAGAAAGTACATACCTGATCCTTCACATGTACTCAGCTCAGAAGTTGTACCGATGGGGCAAGATCTTTCTTATGAAGAACAACCGATAGAGATTTCGGATCGTAGCGAAAAAGTCCTACGAAACAATACCACTCGATTGGTGAATGTTTTATGGAGGAACCACCAACTTGAAGAAGCTACATGAGAGCTTGAGGATATGATGAGGGAGAATAATCCTCATCTGTTTGTTACAAAGTGATGAATTTCGAGGGCGAAATTCTTTTTAAGGGGGGTAGAATGTAACACCCGAGATTTTTATGAGTAATATTTTGTTTTTATGTTATATATATATCATCAAAGGAATCCTTCACTACACACTAGCTTGACTTACTTTACACGCAATCGCGACCTTCCTCGATAGCTTGCGTTGTACGCAATACCGAGTTTCACTAAACAACGATATGCTATTAAAATATTATTAAAACTAGCCGTTATGAATAGTAATAACCACTTTTTGAAATTTTATAAATTTTATTTTTCAAAATGGACTTCATTTTTGGATTCGGAATACCGAAATTATCCTAGGGTGAAATTTTGGTATTTTTCTGAAAACTTTCAATTTTTGATGAATAGTGAAACCACTAAGTGGTAGGTTAAAAACTGAATTTTGCATAAAACATAATTTTACCGCTTCTGTGAATGGAATTTTGAAAATCCGACAGACACGGTTGATATCAGTAAGTAAAATGTGGTTCAATGAGATAAAAATAATTTTTTGGTGAATAGTAACTTTTTACTTTTTTTTACCGCGGTTAATAGTAAATAGGGTAACTAAGGGTAAATATGATATTACTATTACCCTAACACATGTCCTAATTCTATTGGATAAGTGTAATTCGACCAAAAACAACCTTATGAATACAATATGACCATTTAGGTCCACTTGGATTAGATTATGACATTTAATATTATTTTATTTAATGAATAGTTAAAATAGTTAAAATCAAAGTTTAATAACTAAAACATTTTTAATAAGGGGTTATACATAAGATAAATTCGACTATAAATATTCATTAGAAATTTAAAAAGATTTCCTACATAATGATATTTTATTTATAATTTTTAGACTTTAAATAAATTAATTTATTTATGACACAACGATGATGCAGTAATTACCCTTTTAAGGAAATGTTAACATAATTGATGTTATAAATGCTCAAATAAATGTAATTTGACACATTTTATGAATTACACTAATTTTCTAGGTTACTATGATATATTAGTGTTGATTTAATCAACTTGTTTCGAACATATAATTCTGTTATGACTTTCACAAAAATCATATATCAAATAGTGTCAAAATTGACTCAAAATAGTTTTTAAATCAAATATTATATTATTAATTGTTATTTTATTCCAAAAAATCTATGGTTCGGCCAAATGACTTAGATATGTATATATATATTAATAATAAACAACTTGGGGTTCGTTTGGCATGTTATAGTAAGTGTATTAACCATATAGAGTAAGAAAACAAAAAGTCACGGTAAAAGTTAAATTATTTAACTTAGAGTTAAATCTAATTGATAAGGTTAAAATAATAACCTAAACTTGTCTAAATCCTATTGGTTGATAGGATTTCTACCCCTCCCCACATTACCTTAGAAATAATAACCTTTGGAACCATTATAAACCGATTTTTACTTTAATATAAAATAATATTTTGAGATATTCCTAAGGTGCCCCTCTCCTCCCTTATAAAAGGGCACCTCCTCCCCCTCCTCCTCACACAAATTTGAGCACTCAAGCTCGGCCAAACCCTGACAAAATCCCTTCTCCACTTCCCTAGAATAATCCTAGAGGTCCTGGTCTTCTTCAAAGACCAATCACAGTTCCCTAAGTGGAGGATTCAAAGAGGCGTTTCAAAGAAGAGGTAATATCCATTACCAATCTTTTCAATTTCTTTCTTCTTCAACTTCTTCTTCTTTAGTTGTTTCATGATAAAGTAATACCATCAGTATTACTTACATACTGATATGTTATTATAAATATGAAACAACCCTAATTCACCTTCTATCCATCCTACGGAAAAATGAAATCACCGCGCGTGCGTACGTACGGAATACCGTCCCCACGCCGTGGTGTAATCTATTTTCCACCATCACCTTTCAAGGATGGGTATAATGGTGTAATGAGTAACTATATATGATTATTATAAAGTGATATTGATACTGAAATAGTATAAATACACTTAAATACAATTCCACTATCATGGGAACAATATCATCGCTCGTGCGTACGTACGGAATACCGTCTCCACGATGTGATGCGACTCGTTCTACATGATCATCATTACATAGTAATTATATAAATGAATTGAATGAATAAATATTTTATATGTTACACTAATACCATTCTGGATATAAGTTATCTATAACCTTAAAAGAAGAATAAGAATTCATTCGGCAAAACACGCATAAGAACAAAAGGCAATAAAGACCTGAGTAACAAGTAACAATGAAATATTACTAATAAGAAGCTAAGAATATGACCATATATGATATCATATCAATATGTATGATTCTGGAATAAGTCAATAACATTATTTAAACCATTATACAGGAGCTTCGGACACGTACAAAGCAAATCGGACCTAAGGTAAGGGAATATATCACAATCACATTTTATCCGAGATTGATTATACTTTGGTATTTACTGGGGTGTATTTTATCATCCAAATCCATGTTTCTCGAATATGTAATATTATTTCCATACACCTACAAATGTTTAAATCCAATTTTACCCTTCAGTGAGTTTTTAGTAAATAATATGAAAGGAATCTTTTGTCGTTTTTCGTACGAGGTACTTTTTGACTTTTTCAACAAAAGTACGAAGAATGTTTTTTTAACTTATACGGCAAGAATGGATTTTTAAAACATTATTTCCAAGAATCTTCCTTTATAAGTTTTCAAGATTATTTTTAATCAACTTATTTTATTTTATAATTGTATGACATGTTAAGAAAATAAAAGTGTTTTTTGAAGTAGAAAGGAAATTTTCCTCAAGAATGGAGTTCAAATGTTTTATCAAAATTATTTTCCTTCTAAGATAATATAGGGTTATGTTTTTATCCCTATTATTACATTGATTTGATTATGTTTTGAGGGAATTATTTTTATGAAGTCATTTACCTTATATGATTTGTTTTATGATGTCATGATGTTTCAAAAATCCCATTTTTGTTATATGTGTTATGCGATGATGTATGATTTATGATTATGTGGCACACATAAGAAAGGATTCATTATAAGATGGGTGGGAACTATATCTCCCTCCAATGCATTGGGTAAAGATTTATATCTCATGAGATAGACATGGCTGGAACGGAAGGTTATTTCGGTTCAGTGATACAGGACTGAAACAAGGAGTGAACTCGGTTCAGAAATGGACTTTTTCTGCTAAGATAGTCTTGTAAATGAGTCATGACTAACAAGAAATGATTTTCCATGATTATGTGTGCATGCCAAAAAGTTTCAAGTTTTCTGTTATGATTATGGGGATCTCATTTTCACTTCTATGATTTATTCCATGTTAAGATATTATGATCTCTTTTGCAGGTTATGATTTTCAAGAAGATATGATATGATTTTTATTTCCATTATTTGCCCTTGCTGAGCATTTGAGCTCACCCTTTTTGTATGTTTTCTTTTCCCCAGGTCAGGAAGATGGATATTAAGTAGAATATGCTAAAAGGGACCCTAGATATGATGAAATAAATGGGATACACTATAGAAGATTTATGAACCAGTTGTTTATGTTTCCCAGTTTCTAAAGACACTATACCTATACGATCCTTTGTGGTTTTGTCGTATGTTGTAATAAGTGTGCTTCAATTTTGAATTATTAACAATTTATGTAAAGTATGGGTCGTTATAGAAATCCTTGAATATAGGCATTATAAATTTTGTATCTTATTTTCTTATATAAACTGTATTTTGTTGTATTTCTTAATATAATTCTCACATAGAGTAATGTGTCAGTTATGCTTTTATATAAAGTAAACAATTGTCATTTAACTAAATATTTTCTTGATTAAACTTCAATATTATTGAATTGCTTTGAAATGACTTATTGCAATTTTTTTACAGAATGGATAGAAGTTGGATGTACGAAACTGATCGGATTTCAACCGATTTTCAAAATCATTTGAACAGCTTTCTAGATTTTGCATTTGACAAGGCTTCAGATAGTGGTCGCATACATTGCCCATGTTTTAATTGTGTTGGAAGACCTTGGTTGAGTCGTGAAGAAGTTAGCTATCATATAACCAAATATGGTTTCCAAACAAACTATTATGTGTGGAATCACAATGGAGAGAAAATGGAATCTCAAAATGTTGATGATCCAAATGATAGGACTGAATTGGAGAGTTTGATATATGATCAGTTTCCATTTATTCTTCATCATTAGAAGGAAAGGATGTCTAGCCAACAAGATTTTGATACAAGCACACATGATGCCTCCAATGAAAATGATGAAGTTGATAGGGTGAAAAACTTTAATGATGATGCGATGACTCCAGTATATCGACAATGTGGTAAAATGAAAAAGTTGGAATTTTTAATCTGATTGTTTCATGGGAAAACTATGTATGGGATTTCAAATACTAAAATTGATTACATTCTTACCTTCTTGAAGAACTTACTTCCAGATTATGCAGATATTCCCTCAAACCACTATATGGCATGGAAATTAGTCGATGAACTTGGATTCTTAAAAAAAATTCATGCTTTTACGAATGATTGCATCTTATTTTGGGAGGAAAATGCTGAAAGAAATGATTGTATCAAATGTGGAACCTCCTGATAGAAGCCAAAAGATGATGGAACACCATCTTGTGTGCCACAAAAAAGTAATGTGGCACTTTCCATTGATCCCCAGATTACAGAACCTTTTTATGTCTGATGAAATATCCGTAAAAATGTGATGGCATGACACTGAGAGAAAAAAGAATAATGAAGAGTTGGTTCACCCTGCAGATGGATTTTCTTGGTAGAGATTTGATGCTCGATATCCTGAATTTGTAGATGATGTACGTAATGTGAGACTTGGTCTTTCATGTGACGGTTTTAATCCATTTGGTAAGATTCTTACTTCGCATAGCACATGGCCGGTTTTCATACACATTTATAACCTTCCCCCTTGGTTGTGTATGAAAAAGCATTACACTTTCTTGAGTATACTGACATCTGGCCCTTCTGATCCCAGCAATGATATAGATGTATACATGCAACCTTTAATAAAAGAGTTGAAACTTTTTTGGGATGTGGGTGTTCCCACATATGATGCATGTTCGAAAGGAAAATTTCAGATGCATGCTGCGCTTATGTGGAAGATCAATGATTTTCCTGCTTATGTAATGATTTCTGGATGGAGCACAAAAGGAAAATTGTCATGTCCTGTTTGTATGAAGAATACTCGATCGAGAAGACTAAAATATCATCATAGTTTTAGATTTATGGGACATCGACGATTCTTTCCAATGAACCATCCATATAGAAACAATCGTCGAATATTTGACAATACCATGGAGAATGACGATCCACCTCAGCATATGTTTGGAACTGATGTGCTTAATGAATTGAAAGATTTTAGTTATTCATTTGGGAAGGGTGTAATGAAATATATAAAGAGGAAAAATGTTTCCAATGATACCTGTTACAATTGGAAGAAGAAGAGTATATTCTTTGAGTTTTCATATTGGTCAACCAACATGTTACGTCATTGCTTAGACGTAATTCACATTCAATAGAATATTTGTGAAATGTTTCTTTTGATTATTATAAATGTAAAGGGGAAGAAAAAATATGATTTACGATCTCGGCGTGACTTGGTAGATTGGGGGATCAGACCAGAATTGCATTCTGTCTGTATTAGTGAAAATAAATGGCAAGTTCTATGTACTTCTTATGTGATGAAACCTGCTGAAAAAAATCAATTTCTGGAAGTGATAGAGACTATTAAAGTTCCTGATGTCTATTCAAGAAATATATCAAAATGGGTCAACAGAAAAGAGTTAAAGATAAAATATTTGAAGACTCATGATTATCATGTCCTTTTGCATGAGTTGATTCCAATATCAATCTATCATCTCTTGTCCAATAATGTTAGAGTCTCAGTTATTCGGTTGTGCTATTTGTTTAGATATTTTTGTGCTAAGAGTTTGTACAAATCCTTCTTGGAAAAACTATTGGCAGAGACACCATTAATTTTTTGTGAGTTAGAGAAAATATTTCCTACATCATTTTTTACATGCATGTTGAATCTGACTGTAAATCTTCTGACCAAAATACTTCTTGGAGGACACGTTGCTTTCCTTTGGATGTATCCAATTGAAAGAAACATGTGCACATTGAAATCATATGTTCTAAACATGAATTATACTGAAGGTTCTATTATGAATGGTTACTTGGCTCAAGAATGTATGGATTTATGCTCAATGTATCTGTCTGATCTTACTATTATAATAAACAGACCAATGAGAGTTGAAGAAGAACAGTATGGGAAAATTGAACCCAGTTTTCAATCACTTCCTCAGACAGGAGGAATTCCAGGATCTAATACATTGACGACATTAAGCCTTGAAGAGTGAGAGATGGCACATCGCATAGTGCTGTTCAATTGTGATTTGTCCGATGAGTATATCAAGTAAGTAAATTGTACATGTATCTCTTATATTATCTCTTTTAATTTTAAATATTTTTTAAACTATTTTTATTTTTATCTACAGGGAACATAAATAATTGATATATAGAAATCATCGGCCTTTATCTTTGAGAAGGAAAGATAATTTTCATAGAAAAGGGTTTTCTGCTTGGTTGAAATTGAAGGTAAAAATATTTCTGTAATAACTAAATAAAAATAATATTTAATTAAGTTTACTATTTGTTTATATTTCAGGTATCGAGTTTTTCTACAGACTCTGTTTCTGAGGAAATAAGAGCTTTGGCTTTTGGTCCTAATACCATGTTTCGTGCTTGTAAATCACTTGTGATCAATGGATACAAATTTATTATCACTGAACAAGCAAGAAACATGAGAAAACAGCATAATGGTGTTATGCTAACTACCACAACAGACTGTTATGCCAGTTCATTGGATACTAGACCTCGTTATGAAAATTTAGCTTATTATTGAGTCGTGGAGAAAATAATAATTTTGGATTATTAATCGCATGGTCGAGTCACGATGATGAAATTTCAGTGGTTTGATTCAGTGACGAGGCAAGGAACCTTTCTTGATGATTGTGGATTTTGAGTTGTTGACATGACTCACACTCTTTCCACCGATGAACCATATGTATTGGAATCAATGGTGAAACATGTTTTTTATGTCAAAGATCATCATCATCCTAAATTTGGTGTAAGTATTGAAGTAAATCCCAGACATGTTTTTGATGATGGTGATGATGAAGTTGACACTATCCCTACTGAAATTGGAATCAATCCGTTTATTACTTTTGATGACTCTAATAACTCAATTTTTAGATTTGATTGTGAACCCGAAGTTGTGGTGGGAAATATATAGAATCATAGAGTTGTGTTCTCACCTACATGTTTCACCTACATCATTCAGAGTGTGTATCCTTGTACTTGCCTTCAAACCACCATAAATCTTCTATTTCATTATGTTTTTTTATCATAATGGTTTTTCTATATTTTGTTTCTTGGGTTACATATTAGTTATCTGTTTATAATTACTACCATATATTCTTTCATTGCAGGAAATGACACCCATTGAAGAGAGGCGGCGGGAAAAGATGACAGAAAATAATTGTCGCATGACATAGATGGGAATTCCTCCACTCATCCCTATTGTGAGTATTTTATTTCAAATATAAATATTACAATAACTTATAATATCATGTGTTTACTTTTGTGTTATACTTTTTTTAAGGATCCACCCCCTAGACGAGAGATATCTGACGAGGAGCCTGATATTGCTCACAGTAGAGAGGCTGGTGGTAGGAGGGGGGTGGTGTCAGAGTTGGACGATCATCTAGTGGTCCCGGTACTGGGGCCGGTGGTACGAGGGATTGTGGTGCGAGAGTTAGAAAATCCACTACCACAAACATATCTTCTACGCCCCATTTTGATCCTGGTGTGTCTTTAGAGACACATGGGATATTTAGGCCTCTGATGTTTACACTACCAGTTGGCCAGATGTCTATGCCATCATCTTTTTCTTCTAGTTCATTATCTCCAAGCTATTATATTCCACCATCTTCGACTCCTACTCCGACACAGTATGTGGCTGAGGAGCATACACCGAGGGACACTCCACCTGTATAGGATATTCCTTCAGCTTCTTCACATCCAATGATGCCCATTGATCCGACTACCAAAGGTAAATTTATATAACTCTATCAAATTGTTTTACCAAAATTTATTTTTATTATAACTTGTACTGATATTACTTTTCTTTAATAACAGATTCATCTACTAATAAGAGGTGGGGGAGGGGGCGTACACGCTTGCGTGAATTATAGAACCTCCAGACACAGTTGATGGTTGAATACAATATTTATGGATAAATGATTGAGAAATCTGGGCAGGAATGTCGGGTTTTTTTTTGGCGATGCTAGCCAAATACTCCGACATCATTCCGGTCAGCCCTCTCTCTTGGAGACATCTTCCACATGAAGTCGAGGATAAAGTGTGGGCACAAATATGGGTACAACATATATTGGATTTAATTTATTATATTATTTTTATTTATATGAACTAATCAATTGGGTTTCAGATTCGGTTTAACTTCCCTGATGGCAAAGGTGCATGGCCAGTGCGTTTAAAGGATCTAGGACAGATTTGGAGAGCTTATAAGCATGATCTGTATGTTGGATGGTGTGATAGATTCGTCACGGTGTTGGAGACATTACCTATCGTGGATGACTGCCCGATAGAGCAATATCTCCAAATGATTACCCATTGGGCGACTGCCAAATTTATGGTATTAATCTCATTTGAGGTATTTAAATGACAGTTTTCATATTTTTCATTAATATAATCTTATTTATTATTAAACATTATTTAATAATCTTCTGAAAAAAACAAAAAAAAACATTGATTAAAAGCAATACCTCCAAACTTTGGGGCGCACAACTATGTCAGATAATGAGAGGCAACTGGTATAATATAGTTGTTTATAATTTTTCTTCAGTACATTCCCTTTTTATTATTTCCTACTTAAATTATGTGATTTATTGAATATTGAATATATGATTATACTTGAACTTTATATTGTTTCAATTTCATTATAGAAGCACAAATCAAATATTGAAGGACGTATCCCTTGAGCAAAATTGTTTTGCTCGAGTAGAAGAAAAAAAGATGGAACTGTGGTAAATGAACCAACCCAAGAAAATATTGTAAGTTTTAATTTTATTATTTTAAAGTTTAATATCGATTTTTAAATTTAATAATCTATTAATATTTTTAACAGGATGCTTTAGAGGCTCTTGATGCCCCGGAACCTGACAATTTTGGGCCACATGATCATTTATATCAGGTTTTGGGAGAGGATCACTTTGGTCGAGTACGCTACTAACCTGGTAAGAATATAGTCCCGATGAGGTATTGGTCCTCTCCAGGTATCCATTATAGTACCACCGAGTTGGAACATGTCAAGGATCATGCAAGACAGTCTGATAAAAGGGTCACAGATTTGGAAGTACAAGTTCAAACGAGGGACAAAGAATTTATGAAACTGATGAAAGCATTATCTTCACCACTTCCACCCGAGGCCAGTGCAGCTTGTTAGACATTTATGTAGTCGATGGGTGAATTATCCAATGCACCAGGTGGTAGATCTAGTAGACTTCGAGATGATGACGTTCCTGGTGATGACGAGGATGCTGAATAGGACGAGGGCGAGGATGAGGATGAGGACGAGGGAAAGGATGGGGCCGAGGGAGAGGTTGGGGCTGAGGACGAGGATGAGTCCAATGATGAGCATGGGGATGATGATGAGGATGATGACGAGGACAGGGATGGAGGATAGGATGAGGCTGATGATGACAGTGGTGATGGTGATGGTGATCAGGGTCATATTGATCCATTACATTTTTGAATTCTGTATAACTCTTTATTTTTGAACCCGGTTTTCCACTCTGGTATGGATATTTTTGAAATCAGTATAACTCTTTATTTTCAACCAAATATGGAAGCCTAATGATGTTATATTGGTTTGGAGGTTAGTGATGCTATATGAGATTTTATGGGTTATTGTGAGGAGTTTCTTTCCCTTTAATTGATTGGTTCATAAAACATAAGTTGGTTTTGTATTCTGTTGTGGGTGTGTGTAACCCAAAATTCAAGGTAGGTAGTTCCATTTCTAGTCTATGATAATTATACTACTTGTTTTGATTTGAAAATTGATTTATAAATTGATTAATGAAATTGGTATGATTTTTTTATGTGTTGAAAAAGTGTTTTGAAATAAAAATTGGTTTTCCTTGGCTTTTGATAAATGTATTATAAATGGTTTTGAATGGTTTTCAAGGCATTGAAATGTGTTTGTGAAAAAGAGAACATGGGTTACCTTGGGTACATAGGTGAAAGGTTTATCTTAAGGAAATCATCCATTTCATTGTGGTTATCAAGGAGGTTTGACTTCAGTCTTACCCCTATTTTCTAGGCCTATTATTCTTGGGGACCGATATTGAAATTCTGGGGAGATTACTCTTGGGGTTTTCCTCTGCTCATAGGGACGTTGTTATCATATCTGTTTTTTTCACTTGATTCTTATTGTATGATTAGTATACTACCTAGACCTTTAGTATTCCTTGGTACTGTGATACCCATTTTTCTATTTTGTATTACTTATCTTTCTTAGTTATCCATGTATTTCATGTTTATGGATGTGGAAAATGATATGGAAAATGTGCTTTGAAGAAGAAGGATTTTTGAGTGAAATTGATATGATATTATCTCTAATGAAATTACAATTCCATGGTTATTTTATTCACACCTAGACCAAAGTGTCTCTCTTTTGTTTCAAAAGGACATCATTTTAAGTGAATACAACAACTGAAATATAGAAAACCGACCAAAGACATTCATATTTCATTGACACTTTAGGTTAACTATCCATGGGTCATATGTGATGTGTATGAGTCAACCTCGCCTCAATCCGAGGGCCGATGTGGCCGATACCACTCAAAGTGTCTTTCTTTTGTTTAAAATGGATGCGATTTTATATAAAAAAATGACATACGGAAAAATGACCAAATGCATTTGAATTCTTTTGAAACTTTAAGAAAAATATACATGGGTCATATATGACGTGTACGAGTCAACCTTGCCTCAATCTGAGGCACGGTGTGGCCAGTATCACTCGAAGTGTCTCACTTTTATTTGAAATGGACCGGATTTTAAGTGAAAACAACAACTGATATACGGAAAACTGACCAAACACATTAGGATTATATTGATACTTTAGGATAATGATCCATGGTTCATATGTGATGTGTATGAGTCAACCCCTCCTCAATCTGAGGGCTGGTGTGGACGGTACCACTCAAAGTGTCATTCTTTTGTTTAAAACAGATGCGTTTTAAGTAAAAAAATGACATACGGAAAACCAACAAAACACATTCTTATTGTGTTGATACTTTGGGAAAATGATCCATGGGTCATTTGTGACATGTACAAGTCAACCCTGCCTCAATCCGAGGTGCGGTGTGGCCGACACCACTCAAAGTGTCTCACTTTTCTTTGAAATGGACAACAGTTTAAGTAAAAACAATAACTGACATAAGGAAAATGGTTCAAACATATTCGGATTCTGTTGATACTTTAGGACAAGTATCCATGGGTCATTTATGATGTGTAAGAGTCAACCCTTCCTCAATCTGAGGTATGGTGTGATCGGTATCACTCAAACTATATTTCTTTTTTAAAAATTGATACGATTTTATGTAAAAATAACTGGCATACAGAAAACCAACAAAACGCATTCGGATTGTGTTTATACTTTAGGAAAATGATATATGGGTAATTTTTGACGTGTACGAGTCAACCCCGCCTCAATCCGAGGTGTGGTGTCGCCGGCACCACTCAAAGTGTCTCTCTTTTGTTTCAAAAGGACATCATTTTAAGTGAATACAACAACTGACATACAGAAAACTGACCAAACACATTCAGATTCTATTTAAACATTAGGTTAACGATTCATGGGTCATATGTGATGTGTACAAGTCAACCCCACCTCAATCCGAGAGCCGGTGTGGCCGACACCACTCAAAGTGTTTCTCTTTTTTTTTGAAATGGACAAACTTTTAAGTGAAAACAACAACTGGCATACTTAAAACAGACCAAATGCATTTGGATTGTTTTGATATTATAGTACTATGATACATGGTTCATTTGTGACATGTACGAGGTAACTCTTTCTTAATCCGAGGGTCGGTGTGGTCGGCACCACTCAAAGTGTCTTTCTGTTGTTTAAAATGGATACACTTTTAAGTAAAAACAACAACTGGCATACATAAAACTTACAATACACATTTGGATTGTTTTGATATTTTAGGAAAATGATCCATGGGTAATTTTTGATATGTACGAGTCAACCTCGCCTCAATCCGAGGTGTGGTGTGGCCGGGACCACTCAAAATGTCTCACTTTTCTTTGAAATGGACAGAATTTTAAGTGAAAAAACAACTGACATACGGAAAACCGACCAAACTCATTTTTATTCTATTGAGACTTTAGGAAAACGATTCATGTGTCATATGTGACATGTACGAGTCAACCTTGCCTCAATCGGAGGCACGGTGTGGCCAGCACCACTCAAAGTGTCTCACTTTTCTTTGAAATGGACAGAATTTTAAGTGAAAAAAACAACTGACATACAGAAAACAAACCAAACGCATTTGAATTCTGTTGATACTTTAGGAAAAGGATCCATGGGTCATTTTTGATGTGTAAGAGTCAACCCTGCCTCAATATGAGGTGCGGTGTGGCCAGCACAACTCAAAGTGTCTCACTTTTCTTTGAAATAGACAATAGTTTAAGTATAAACAAAAACTGACATACAGAAAACTCACCAAACGCATCTGTATTCTATTGATACTATAGGAAAACAATCCATGGGTCATATTTGATGTGTAAAAGTCAACCCCGCCTCAATCCGAGGGCCGGTGTGGCCGGTACCACTCAAAGTGTCTTTCTTTTGTTTAAAATGGATACGCTTTTAAGTAAAAACAACTGGTATACGGAAAACCAACCAAACGCATTCATATTTTCTTGATACTTTAGGAAAACGATCCATGGGTCATTTGTGACATGTACGAGTCAACCTTACCTCAATCTGAGGCGCGGTGTGGCCGACACCACTCAAAATGTCTCTCTTTTGTTTAAAATGGACATCATTTTAAATGAAAACAACAACTAACATACGGAAAACCAACCAAATGCATTCTGATTCTATTAAAACATTAGGAAAACGATCCATGGGTGATTTTTGACGTTTATGTGTCATCCCCGCCTCAATCTGAGCCACAGTGTGGCCGGCAGCACTCAAAGTGTCTCACTTTTCTTTGAAATGAACAACAGTTTAAGTAAAAACAACTACTGACATACGGAAAACGGACCAAACGAATTCAGATTCTATTTATACTTTAATACAAGTATATATGGGTCATTTTTGATGAGTATGAGTCATACCTACCTTAATCTAAGGCATGGTGTGGCCGGAACCACTCAAAGTGTCATTCTTTTGTTTAAAATGGATACGCTTTGAAGTGAAAACAACAACTGGCATACTTAAAACCGACCCAACACATTTGGATTGTTTTGATATTTTAGGAAAATGATCCAAGGGTCATTTGTGACGTGCATGAGGCAACCCCGCCTCAATCAGAGGGTCGGTGTGGCTGGAACCACTCAAAGTGTCTTTCTGTGGTTTAAAATGGATACGCTTTTAAGTAAAAACAACAACTGGCATACTTAAAACCGACCATACGCATTTTTATTGTTTTTATATTTTAGTAAAATTATCCATGGGTCATTTGGGATGTGTATGAGTAAACCTCACTTCATTCTGATGTGCGGTGTGGCCAGAACCACTCAAAGTGTCTCACTTTTCTTTGAAATGGACAAAATTGTAAGTGAAAACAACAACTGACATATGGAAAACCGACCAAACACATTCGGATTCTGTTGAGAATTTAGGAAAACAATCCATGGGTCATATGTGACGTGTAAGAGTCAACCTTGCCTTAATCCTAGGGCCGGTGTGGCCGGTACCACTCAAAGTGTCTTTCTTTTGTTTAAAATGTATACACTTTTAAGTAAAAACAATTGGCATATGGAAAACCAACAAAACACATTAATATTGTGTTGATAATTTAGGAAAATGATACATTGGACATTTTTTGACTTGTAAGAGTCAATCTCGCCTGAATCTGAGGCGTGTTGTGGCCGACACCACTCAAAATGTCTCTCTTTTGTTTAAAATGGGCATCATTTTAAGTGAAAACAACAACTGACATATGGAAAAATGACCAAATGCATTACAATTCTATTAAAACTTTAGTAAAACGATCCATGGGTCATTTTTGATGTGTATGAGTCAACCCCACCTCAATATGAGGTGCGGTGTGGCCAGAGCCACTCAAAGTGTCTCACTTTTCTTTGAAATTGACAACAGTTTAAGTAAAAACAACAACTGACATAGGGAAAACAGACCAAACGCATTCGGATTCTGTTGATACTTTAGGAAAAGGATCTATGTGTCATTTGTGACGTGTATGAGTCAACCGCACCTCAATCTAAGGCATGGTGTGGCCGGCACCACTCAAAGTGTCTTTCTTTTGTTTAAAATGGATACGCCATTAAGTGAAAACAACAACTGGCATACTTAAAACCGACCAAACGCATTTGGATTGTTTTGATATTTTAGGAAAAGAATCTATAGGTCATTTTTTATGTGTATGAGTAAACCCCGCCTCAATTCGAGGGCCGGTGTGGCCGACACCAATCAAAGTGTCTTTCTGTTGTTTAAAATGGATACGCTTTTAAGTAAAAACAACAAATGCCATACTTAAAACCGACCATACGCATTTGTATTTTTTTGATATTTTAGTACAATGATCCATGGGTCATTTGTGAAGTGTACTATTCAAATTTTCCTCAATCCGAGGTGTGGTGTGGCCGGCACCACTCATGGTGTCTCACTTTTCGTTGAAATGGACAGAATTTTAAGTGAAAACAACAATTGACATACGGAAAACTGACCAAATGCATTCGGATTATGTTGAGACTTTAGAACAACAATACATGGGTCATATTTGACGTGTTAGAGTCAACCCAACCTAAATCCAAGGTCTGGTGTGGCTAGTACCATTCAAAGTTTCTTTATTTTATTTAAAATGAATACGCTTTAGAGTAGAAACAACCGACATACGGAAAACCAACCCAACACATTCATATTGTGTTGATACTTTAGTAAAACGATCCATGGGCCATTTGAGATGTATAAGAGTCAACTCCGCCTCAATCCGAGGCGCAGAGTGGCCAACACCACTCAAAATGTCTCTCTTTTGTTTAAAATGGACATCATTTTAAGTGAAAACAATAACTAACAAATGGAAAACTGACCAAATGTATTTGAATTCTACTAAAACATTAGGAAAACGATCCATGGATCATTTTGGATGCGTACGATTCAACCCCGACTCAATATGAGGCGCGGTGTGGCCGGAACCACTCAAAGTGTCTCACTTTTCTTTGAAATGGACAACAGTTTAAGTAAAAACAACAACTGAAAAACGGAAAATGGACCAAATGCATTCGGATTATGTTGATACTTTAGGAAAAAGATCTATGGGTCATTTTTGACGTGTATGAGTCAACCCCACCTCAATCTGAGGCATGGTGTGTCTAGCACCACTCAAAGTGTCTTTCTTTTGTTTAAAATGGATACGCTTTTAAGTGAAAATGGGAATTGGCATACTTAGAACCAACCAAACCCATTTTGATTGTTTTGATATTTTAGTACAATGATCCATGGGTCGTTTCTGACGTGTATGAGTCATCCCTGCCTCAATTTGAGGGCTGGTGTGGCCAGAACCACTCAAATTGTCTTTCTGTTGTTTAAAATGGATATGCTTTTAAGTAAAAACAACAACTGGCATACTTAAAACCGACCATACGCATTTGTATTGTTTTTTATATTTTAAATAAACGATCCATGGGTCATTTGTGACGTGTAAGAGTCAACCTAGCCTCAATAAGAGGTGCAGTGTGGCCGAAACCACTCAAAGTGTCTCACTTTTCTTTGAAATGGACAGAATTTTAAGTGAAAACAACAACTGACATACGGAAAACTGAACAAACACATTCGGATTCTATTGAGACTTTAGGAAAAAAATCCATGGGTCATATGTGATGTGTATGAGTCAACCCTGCCTAAATCCAAGGGATGGTGTGGCCAGTACCACTCAAAGTGTCTTTCTTTTGTTTAAAATGGATACGCTTTTAAGTAAAAACAACCAGCATATGGAAAACCAACAAAACACATTAATATTGTTTTGATACTTTAGGAAAACGATCCATAGGTCATTTTGTACATGTACAAGTCAACCCCGCCTCAATCCAAGGTGAGGTGTGGCCGACACCACTCAAAATGTCTCTCTTTTGTTTAAAATGGACATCATTTTAAGTGAAAACAACAACTGTCATACAGAAAACCAACCAAATGCATTTGGATTATATTAAAACTTTATGAAAACGATCAATGGGTCATTTTTGACATGTCTGAGTCAACCCCGCCTCAATTCGAGGTGCGATGTGTCCATCACCACTCAAAGTGTCTCACTTTTCTTTGAAATGGACAACAGTTTAAGTAACAACAACAACTGACATATGGAAAATGGACCAAACACATTCGGATTCTGTTGATACTTTAGGAAACAAATCTATGGGTCATTTGTGACGTTTACAAGTCAACCCCGCCTCAATACGAGGCATGGTGTGTCTGGCACCACTAAAAGTGTTTTTCTTTTGTTTAAAATGGATACGCTTTTAAGTGAAAACAACAACTGGCATACTTAAAACCGACCAAATGCATTTGGATTGTTTTGATATTTTATTAAAATGATATGTGGGTCATTTTTGACATGTATGAGTGAACCCTGCATTAATCTGAGGGCCGGTGTGGCCGAAACCACTCAAATTGTCTTTCTGTTGTTTAAAACGGATATGCTTTTAAGTAAAAACAATAAATAACATACATAAAACCAACCATACGCTTTTGGATTGTTCTGATATTTCAGGAAAACGATCCATGGGTCATTTGTGATGTGTACGAGTCAACGTTACCTCAAAATGAGGTGCAGTGTGGCAGGAACCACTCAAAGTGTATCACTTTTCTTTGAAATGGACAGAATTTTATGTCAAAACAACAACTAACGTACGGAAAACTGAAGAAACGCATTTGGATTCTGTTGAGACTTTAGGAAAATGATCCATGGGTCATATGTGACATGTAAGATTCAACCCTGCCTCAATCCAAGATCTGGTGTGGCTGGTACCACACAAAGTGTATTTCTTTTGTTTAAAATGGATGCGCTTTTAAGTAAAAGAAACTGGCATACGGAAAACCAACCAAACGCATTCATATTGTGTTAATAATTTAGTAAAATGATACATGGGTAATTTTTCATGTGTAAAAGTCAACCCCGCCTCAATCTAAGGTGCATTGTGTCCAACACCACTCAAAATGTCTCTCTTTTGTTTAAAATGGACATCATTATAAGTGAAAACAACAACTGACATACGTAAAACTAACCAAATGCATTCAGATTCTATTAAAACTTTAGGAAAACGATCCATGGGTCATTTTTGACATGTACAAGTAAACCCTGCTTCAATCCAAGGTGTGGTGTGGCTGGCACCACTCAAAGTGTCTCACTTTTCTTTGAAATGGACAAAAGTTTAAGTAAAAACAACAACTGACATATGGAAAACGGACCAAATGCATTCAGATTATTTTGATACTTTAGGAAAAGGAACTATGGGTCATTTTTGACTTGTACGAGCCAGCCTCACCTCAATCTGAGGCATGGTGTCTCCAGTACCACTCAAAGTGTCTTTCTTTTGTTTAAAATGGATACGCTTTTAAGTAAAAACAACCGGCATATGGGAAACCAACCAAACGCATTCGAATTTTGTTGATACATTAGGAAAATGATCCATGGGTCAATTGTGATGTGTACGAGTCAACCCCGCCTCAATCCAAGGTGTGGTGCAGATGGAACCACTCAAAGTCTCTCTTTAGTTTCAAAATGACATCATTTTAAGTGAATACAACTTAAATTTACACTCATCAACGATAGTTGCAAACTCTTTTTCATGAGTTGAGTAGTTTCACTCATGGGGTCATAAGTGACGAGAATCCTATGAAAATAACTTTTCACCATATATTATAACAAATACAAGTTCAATGAAAAATTCATCACAAATCATTACATACCAAAATCTAGGATCAGAAAAAAATGGGATTTGAGCCAATTTCAAACTCTTATTCAACTCTAATAGGTATTTCTCAGACTATTCTGCCTATTATAATTTGATGGAGAGGTGGGGGGGCTATGCTATTTGGGGGGTTGTGCAGGGGTGAGGTGAATTACTACGGGATGATTGTTGTCATATGAAGATTGAAATAGGGAATTGTAGTACATGACATGGTTGGAAGAGTTTGATGGTTTTATGTGTTGTTTATGTTATTTTAGGTGTTTTTTATAATTTTTTAAGTCTATGTAGTTTTTTTGATATTTTTTATGCAGGTTTATAGTGGAGGGGATACTGGAGGGCTAATGTGTAGCAGTTCTAGAAAAACAAAATACCAATGGTTTTAAACCGTTGGTATAACAGTTCTGGAATTCTGGAAAAACACAATACCAACGGTTTGAAACCATTGGTATAAGAGTTATGGAATTCTGGAAAAACAAAATTCCAATGGTTTAGAACCATTGGTATAAGAGTTCTAGAAAAACACAATACAAATGTTTTTCAACCGTTGGTATAATAATTCTCAAAAAACACAATACCAACCGTTCTAAACTGTTGGTATACATTGAGAGAAATTTAAAAAAACAATATACACCAACGGTTTCTGAAAACCATTGGTAAAAATGTTATGCAAACATATACAAACAATTATCTTGAAACCATTGGTATATCAATATATATAGTGGTATATACCAACGGTTTAGATCAAACCGTTGGTATAGGGCTTTCCTCGTGACTTAATACCCTACGGTTTGGAAAATCGTTGGTATAGCCTATACCAACGGTTTTCCAGCCTATACCAATGGTTAAGAACCGTTGGAATAACCTTCTTTTCTAGTAGAGTTAATTGGACTTAGTAAGTGACGGGTGGAGCCCGCTATAGCTCCTCGATGCATCGGTAGGTCTCATGAGATAAACTAGTGTCTTGGCACAAGGCCTTGAAAAAATCTTATCTGTAGTCTTGGCACAAGGCCTTGACTATGTTGTTATGATAGTTTGGAATTATTAATTCCATCATTATGAAAGTGGTTGTTGATATTGCATGTGATTATTTGACTATTATAATATCCATGTGAATATGTAAGTGGCATTATTTGATTTTATCTTTTCCATATTTAGTAGAAGTTCAAGTTTAAAATGCTTTTGTTCTAGTCTTATACACATACTTAAATGTTTATAATTATTTTTAAAAGTCTACAAAATAATGTTATCCTTAATGATCATCTGATCTCATCCCTTTCTATGTTTTATTTTTTCCAGGATACAAAGAATTATATTATGACGGACCTCCAGGGATAGTCTATGGGATGTCAGTGTTGTCTATGGAAACACTGTTGTTGTGGTTTTCCATTTTATAATGTAATGTAAACCTTATGAATGTATCTAGTACTTCCAAGGATACTAAACTAATTGGTCTTTTGAGACTTGATATTTTATGATCATTCCAATGATACGTAATAATGCACCGACTTTGGGCTTATGGGGTTGGGGTGTTACAGTTTGTGTTAGATGAAGTTTAATACGAACCTTGGAAGCTAGATTT